>CM051235.1:49844481-50201981 GCA_027917425.1 Gastrophryne carolinensis | reverse complement strand
AGTAATATTTGGGCTCCTGCTGCTGCTGCTGTCAACTCCTGCCAACTCCAGGGTGTGATTCATCCAATTGTTGGGCTCCTGAAGCCAACCCCAGGGTCTCTTTGAAGTAATGTTTGGGCTCCTGCTGCTGCTGCTGCCAACTTCTGCCAACTCCAGGGTGTGATTCATCCAATTTTTGGGCTCCTGAAGCCAACTCCAGTGTATATTTGGGCTCCTGCTGCTGCTGCTGCCAACTCCAGGGTGTGAATCATCCAATTTTTGGGCTCCTGAAGCCAACCCCAGTGTCTCTTTAAAGTAATATTTGGGCTCCTGCTGCTGCTGCTGCTGCTGTCAACTCCTGCCAACTCCAGGGTGTGATTCATCCAATTTTTGGGCTCCTGAAGCCAACTCCAGTGTATATTTGGGCTCCTGCTGCTGCTGCTGCCAACTTCTGCCAACTCCAGGGTGTGATTCATCCAATTTTTGGGCTCCTGAAGCCAACCCCAGAGTCTCTTTAAAGTAATGTTTGGGCTCCTGCTGCTGCTGCTGCTGCTGCTGCCAACTTCTGCCAACTCCAGGGTGTGATTCATCCAATTTTTGGGCTTCTGAGGCCAACCCCAGGGTCTCTTTAAAGTAATATTTGGGCTCCTGCTGCTGCTGCTGCTGCCAACTTCTGCCAACTCCAGGGTGTGATTCATCCAATTTTTGGGCTCCTGAAGCCAACCCCAGTGTCTCTTTAAAGTAATGTTTGGGCTCCTGCTGCTGCTGCTGCTGCTGCTGCCAACTCCAGGGTGTGATTCATCCAATTTTTGGGCTCCTGAGGCCAACCCCAGGGTCTCTTTAAAGTAATGTTTGGGCTCCTGCTGCTGCTGCCAACTCCAGGGTGTGATTCATCCAATTTTTGGGCTCCTGAAGCCAACCCCAGGGTCTCTTTAAAGTAATATTTGAGCTCCTGCTGCTGCTGCTGCCAACTTCTGCCAACTCCAGGGTGTGATTCATCCAATTTTTGGGCTCCTGAAGCCAACCCCAGTGTCTCTTTAAAGTAATGTTTGGGCTCCTGCTGCTGCTGCTGCTGCCAACTCCAGGGTGTGAATCATCCAATTTTTGGGCTCCTGAAGCCAACCCCAGTGTCTCTTTAAAGTAATATTTGGGCTCCTGCTGCTGCTGCTGTCAACTCCTGCCAACTCCAGGGTGTGATTCATCCAATTGTTGGGCTCCTGAAGCCAACCCCAGGGTCTCTTTGAAGTAATGTTTGGGCTCCTGCTGCTGCTGCTGCCAACTTCTGCCAACTCCAGGGTGTGATTCATCCAATTTTTGGGCTCCTGAAGCCAACTCCAGTGTATATTTGGGCTCCTGCTGCTGCTGCTGCCAACTCCAGGGTGTGAATCATCCAATTTTTGGGCTCCTGAAGCCAACCCCAGTGTCTCTTTAAAGTAATATTTGGGCTCCTGCTGCTGCTGCTGCTGTCAACTCCTGCCAACTCCAGGGTGTGATTCATCCAATTTTTGGGCTCCTGAAGCCAACTCCAGTGTATATTTGGGCTCCTGCTGCTGCTGCTGCCAACTTCTGCCAACTCCAGGGTGTGATTCATCCACTTTTTGGGCTCCTGAAGCCAACCCCAGAGTCTCTTTAAAGTAATGTTTGGGCTCCTGCTGCTGCTGCCAACTCCAGGGTGTGATTCATCCAATTTTTGGGCTCCTGCTGCTGCCAACTCCAGTGTCTCTTTAAAGCAATGTTTGGGCTCCTGCCTCTCATAGTGATGCCACTTCAACTCTCTTGAATTCAATTGTGCCGCTCTGCGATTCTATTAGCGATGCCTCTGATCTGCATGTGATATTTATTCAAAGTATTATTTAACTAACCCAGCACGCATCCTGTGCGTGTTACAGCAAGGCAAAATGGTTTACAACCCTATTGAGGCTCTAGGAGGCTCAGAAATAGCCGTTTTTAATAGCGATTCGTTGCGAATTTATTCGGGTCGAAACGATTTTTGTCGGAAAATTCGGCGAATCAGTCGAATCGAATTTTTCAAAAGTTCGCTCATCTCTAATCTGCACTAATAGGGGGAGAGGGCAGTGGCATCATCAGCCTTATTTACTTTTGCATTGCCTGTGCAGGGGCACTAGGCTTATTTGTTTACATTATTAGCCTTGTTTACTTTCAAATGATGCACAGGAGAGATATCATCAGGGCTGCTGGGGGTTTAGGCCTCTCTGCCACTATCAGCATTGGAGGCTGCGGTAAATAAGGAAAGAAAAACATTGCAGATCTTGTAGTCATAGCTACATCCACGGTGCCAACAAGGCCCTTTCCCCCACTACCCTCTAACAGGGTGCGTGCCCGTGCTGACCATTCACAAATGCCTGGTACAGGGACACAGACTGCGAGTGCTGCTCACGCATACATCGTTGGATCGGGGAGCAGGTGAGTTTACTGGCCAACCTGGGGTTTTTTACACAGAGCGGCATCCCAAATCTGGATGCCCCAGTGGGAGGGAGCAAGCCTGCCCTGGAATCTCATAACATAGCAAAAGACTCTCATTGGCTAAGCACCCGCGCATGCGCTTTTGGACTGAGGAGAGATGAGTTTATCTGGATGAACTTGGGGGTCTCACACAGAGCAGCATCCCATATCGGGAACAAAACGAAACAAGTCAGAATCACGGGGTTCCACTTTAAAGACAGAATCAATCAGACACGCATGGATCTGTAATGAGTCATTGTGGCCACTGGGAGTCAGCCTCCTTCACAAAGTAAAGGTACAATAGATTAGGTACAGTCCCATTTGGTCGTATCAAGTAAATATTTAGTATTAAACAAACAGATATAAATGCAAGTAATTTGGTGGCACAAGTGATCCGAATACCTTTTTTTTCCCTTCAGCAGGGAAATAAAAAAAACAGTCACTTACCTTTTGTCCTGCTCCACTGGCCACTGCAGGTCCCACTCTCCACAATTCACCCGATCGCTTTATCAGGGCTCCCGTTGCAGGTGCCGCCTCCCGTGCCCAGACCCAAGGGACAAGATTGATGGCGGGATGGGATCGCGACTTGTTAACAGGCACCAGGGTGTGGCCACACCCTCTCCTTTCATTGCAATAGAGGTAGTGGACAATAGTGGTCTGTGGTCAGTTTCAGGCCCCAGATGGTGCGGAAGGCAGCAGCTGCAGCAAGGGCTCTGTTAAAACAATCGGGTGAGATCTGGAGCTCCGGACCTGCAGTGGCCAGCGGTGCAGGACAAAGGGTAAGGTTTTTTTTTATTTTGGAGTAAAATGAGAAGCCTGAGGAAGGGCCAGATTGGCCTGTAACTTTGGGGTTCTCTGACACTTATACAGCATGTAAGAACTTTCACCTCAATTCTATAATATGCACATTATTTGACTCTCAGTAGATTTTGCATATGGTCTCTGTAATGTACTGTTATCATTCTTTGCCATTGCTCTCCTCTGCCATTTTGAGTCTATGGGGTCCATTCAGAACCAAGCGAGAAAACTCACTCCTTTTTTTAGGAGGTCGATCACTTTCATTGTCTACCTTGGGGCTGTTTCAACAACCGGGTGTACATTTTCACCTGGTGTTGAATAAGCCTCAAGATTGACAATGTAAGTGAATGGCATTTTTCGCTCCTTAAAAAGAGGAGTACGTTTTCTCACCTGTCTAACCCTAACCACTACTTGCGACCAAATTGCAGTCTCTCCATGTGTCTAACGTGTATCACCCCTTGCTACAAATTGAGATATAATTACTTGCAACTACTTAAAGCGGTCCCACGCCCATTTCCTAGCTACAGCTAGGGCAGTATTGTGACAGGCTCGGAATAGCCGATTGCTGGAGCCCCTCCCAGGTAATGATCCCTGCAACCCTCCGAAATCCTAATCTTGTCCTTGATCCTCAGCCAAAATGCTATCCTGCGATCACTGGCCACCTCTGGTCTTGTGGGCTAGGGTCACTGGCTCTTTCCCGGCCTTGACCATTGGTCAAGGCCGGCCAAAGTGACTGTCAGCGGCCAATTGCAGGACCTCAATTCGGCAGAGGATCGAGGTTGATGTAAGGATTTCTGGGGGTTGCAGTGGTCATTATGCATGGGGCTCCAGCAATCTGGAAGCCCACCGAGCCTGTCACAATGCTATCCCAAGCCTGTCAACTAGGAAAGGGGTATTGGACCGTGTTGGGGTTGTCTTTGCCACAGACTAACTTGTTTTTATATTTACTTGCTACAAACTGAACGGTATTGTATCTATTCTTTTGTGCCTTTAATTTGTGAAGGAGGGTGAGCCCCAGGGGCCACAATGACTCATTACAGATCCACATGTTTCCTTCTATTGATTATTCTCTCCATGTAAAGCTACCTTATGGAGTCCTAAGGAGAACGTGGATGCAGCCATGTGTGGTGTGGGGCTGCCAGAAAGGTAAGCTGTGTGGCAATGTTTGGCAGGTGTACACACAGCTGGGCATCCTAAATCAGGATGCCCTGGAAGGAGGTAAACGGCCAGCCAGGGAGTAATAAATTCACTTTATCCCCTTATTACACTCCACACACCTTTGAAGTGTGTGAATAAAAAAAATTATATACTTTTTAAAACACTTAAAAAAAGAAGAGTAAAGTAGTAGGAGAATACCAAATACATGGGTTTTAGCTATTGCTTCTATACAGTTAATTGGAGTTTATTTACACCAGGGGTACACAACCTTTTTTACTCTAGGGGCCGCATTGTCTTATTATTCTACCTCAAGGGGCCGCAACAAAATTTAAGCAGAGAACATGCAAACCGTTTACTGCAGGAAAGCTGTTACCCTGAAGCATTGTATATTCATTTATGTATATGCAGAGGTGAGCAGATGTGGGCAGAAGTGAGACAGGAAGAAGAAGTGGGCCGAAGTGAGCCGGGAAAAGGTAGAGAGAATAGAGGTAGGTGGAGGTGATGTGAGCAGAGGTGAGTTAGAAAAAAATGGGCAAGAGGTCAGGCAGGAAAGGTCGAGGTGGGAAGAATTGTGCAGGGAGAAAAAAGGTCAGGTGGGCTCATGTGAGACAAGATGTAATGGGCAAGAGATGAGAAGGACAAAGTGGGCAGAGGTGAGATGGGAAGTCGTGGGCAGAGGTGAGGTAGGAGCAGGCAAGGTGGGCTGAGGTGATGCAGGAACTAGTTGGCAGAGGTCAAGCAGAAAAAGGTGATTTTGGCTGAGGTGGTAATAGGTTAGACAGGTAAAGGGGACCTGGGTAGAGATAGGGCCGCAACTGAAGGCTGTGAGAGTCACATGTGGCCCCTGGGCCGCAGGTTATGCATACCTGATAAATGCTAATTCCTTAGTTATTTGTGAATGTGTTGCTTGTCTGTATAATGTCCTGCATAAGCTTGTGCTCTTTCCAACATTAGAACGCTCAGGTAGCCCTCTGCCGCTCTTTGTGGTGACATAAAGAGAACTGTAAGGCATCACCCAGCGTGGTCAGGTGATTTAGTGATAAATGTAGTGACGCCTGATCAGTGAGGAGCGGAGAGGCTCATTCCTGCTCCCGCTTTGAACTCTCTAATCTTGTGCTACTGTGACCCAGCATACTTGCACTGTGCTGAGCAATCTGGGGCTGCCCTGTTAGAAGAGGCCGGTTTCCTCTTACCAGGCATCCATTGTGCAAGTATGTAAATACCAGGAGCTTATCCACAAGTATATTGTCAGGGACCGCTGGACACCCTTCTCTCGTGAGCCAACAATCCCCAATCTCCACCGCCTCTTGTGCCTATAGACAAGCCCCCGCTTGCTGGAGACACGGGTTATGCCTTTCCAGACTCGGTTGCCCCCAGGTCTTACTGGCGCAAAGATTGCTGGCTTACGATAAAGACGGATGAACTGCGGGGTATCCCAAATCAGGAGTTCATGCACCAAAGTCTGTAAACGTCAAAACCAGGGGCAAGGCAAAGAGTAGTCGGGACTGGCAAGGGTCAAGGCCGGGTGATCACAGAAGCGCGGTATCCAAGGGGTTAAGCAGAAACGAAGTCAGACAGGCAGAAGGTCGGTTCAGGCAGCGAGCAGGAGTAGTCAAGGACGAAGCCGGATGAAACACACTAAGACGAGATTCAGAAGCACACCCAAGCTAGTAAATGGCTATAACAGGCACTGGTGGTTCGGGCGGGAAAATATTTAAATGGTGACTGACCAATGGGAAGGGGAATGTGCTGATTGGTGCAACAACACGATCTCACCCCTGATAGGAGAAACTCCAGGGACTGGACCGCCCTGGCCAGTCAGGCTGTCCATTCCCTGAACTCCCCAGAGCAGAGGATTCCTGGGTCAGGATTGGTCCTTTTAAATCTGCCCCCGGCGAATGCGCTGGGAGCAGCGCCGCCGGGGGATATAAAGGGAACGTGCTCGCACGCGAGCACGTGCACGCCCGTCGGCTGCCGGTGCGCCCGATGCTGGAGGGACGGCTGCCTGGCGCGGCCACCAGTGAGCGTGCGGAGGCACCGCGGGACAGACTCCCAGGTAAGTTCCTTACATATATACAAATATTCTATTGGCAGCATATGTGGATTTGTGTGTAATGAGCCTACAAATGCATGCTCAATTGGGTTGAGATCAGGTGAGGTCCTCTCTTGACAGGTCATTCTTCACCATTCTGTGCTATGTTTAACTGTGATTTTTGCAGGAATTTCCAGGAAAATTATATATATTCTTTGTGACAGAATTTAGGTTTTAACATGAAATGTCTTGTTTGTAATGTTTCCAGTTTTTTAAAAATATTTTTTGTTAAAAAATGTAAAAACAAAAGAATTATTTGTCTTGTTTTTTTTAAATAAAATATTGATTTTAATAAAGAAACCTATATTGCACGTTAAAGCTCCATTTCTCCCAATTACAATAGTACCACATATTTATGGTTTCCCCCCCCCCCCCCCATTCTTGCCCAGGAGACCCCCCCCAAACTAAAAAGAGCCCTGCAGGCTGTAAGCCTGCGTAATCCTAAATGGCCCCAGGCTCTTATGCCCCCCCGGGGTTTGAGGAAGCAGGTAAGGGGGGGGGGCTGGTGCTGCTTTTTTATTATTTTATTTTTAGGAATTACAGGAAAACTGCGCCCATGTCAACGAGCTTGGTACACCTAGAAAGCTTGAGGTTTGTACCTCCAGAGAATATATAGTTTGTGGGGGGGGGGGGGGGGTCGTTTGTCTTGAAAAACTGCAAGGTGCACATAGTATTCAGATTTTATCTAAAAATCACCTAAAGCATTTTTTCAGTTTGGGATTCACCTGGGCAGAAAAGGTGTCTACCAATAACCATTTGGTACTGGTACCACAGGGAGAAATTTGGGTCTTATACGCAATATGATTTTATTAAAAAACAAATTTTTTTATTACAGAATACCTCTACAAATTGTAAATTTTATTTGTTTGCACATAATTCACCCACTATTGCAAATAGACTATTGAGAATACATGAAAAAAAAACAACCAACACATTTCATGTTAAAGCCCAAAAATCAGTTGAACATGTGTAGCACAAAATAGTGAAAATTGGTATGGCAAACAAGGTTGACAAAAACTCTAGGTTGGCTGGCACTTAAAGGGTTAAGATTGGGACTCGGGTAATAGCTGTATTTTGGTATAAAGAAAATACTGATCCAACATCATCAAATTCCATGGGGTTGCCAGGCTGTGGGCAGGGCATACGGCCCTGATTGCAAAAGAGCCTGTAAATGTCCTGGAGAACTGGGAAAAGGTACAATTTTACAGATGATCTGAGGGGTTTCACATAGCAGGGGTTTCACACAGCACATCCCCCAAATTGGGATGTCTCCTTTGTTTGCAACCAGGATCACGCCAAATCTTACCTCGCTATGCGTTTCCATGGTGCATGTGCGGGCTCTCCTCCAATCTGAATAGATTAGTCTGCGTGTTAATGTCTGTCAATCTATTCTAAATTATTAGATTGCCAAGGCACCTCCCATTGGCCACTCCCCTTAGGCTGCACACACCATCTATTTAGATATATCTGACGGGGGTGTACACATTGTTTGCATAGTTTTTTGGGGAAAAATGTGACTTTGATGCCATATTGTGCCCATGTCAACAAGCCTGGTACGCCTAGAAAGCTTGAGGTTTGTACCTCCAGAGAATATATACCGTAGTTTGTTGGGGGGGGGGGGGTGGTCGAATGTAAAGCGTCATTTGTCTGGAAAAACTGCAAGGTGTTCATAGTATTCAGTATTAGATACAATTTTATAGGCGTTCTGAGGGGTTTCACATAGCAGGGGTTTCACACAGCTCATCCCCCAAATAGGGATGCCTCTGGGCGCCTCCCGCTGGCCACTCCCCTTAGGCTGCACACACCATCCATTTAGATATATCTGACGGGGGTGTACACATTGTTTGCATAATTTTTTGGGGAAAATGCTACTTTTTTTATTCTTTTTATTTTTAGGGATAACAAGAAAACTGTGCCCATGTCAATAAGCCTGGTATGCCTAGAAAGCTTGAGGTCTGTACCTCCAGAAAATACATAGTTTGTGGGGGGGGGGGGGGGGTTGGATGCAAAGGGCCATTTGTCTTGAAAAACTGCATGGTGCGCATGGTATTCAGTATTCAGATACAATTTTATAGGCGATCTGAGGGTTTCACACAGCACATCCCCCAAATCGGGATGCCTCCGGGCAAGAAACAAAAATTGGGGTTGTGAAAATCCCAGTTTTTGTTCCGTTTTAAAGCAGACCTAAACTTGTACTGTACTTTTAACCCCCTGGGATGTTGTCCACTTTACATAGTAATTACCTCACGTTTCTATGGTGCATGTGCGGGCTCTCTTCCAATCAGAATAGATTACTCTGCATGTTAATCTCCGGCAATCTATTCTGAATTATTAGATTGCCAGGGCGTCTCCCACTGGCCACTCCCTCAGGCTGCACACACCATCCATTGAGATCTGATGGGGGTGTGCACATTAGATGGCGGGGTGCTAGGGTCACCGGATGCTCTGTGAAAGTGAGGAATGAGATTTGTGCTGATCGCCAAGGTTTCACACAGCGGGGCATGCTAAATTGGGCTTTAATCTAGCTCTGGGGTCTGGCCAGGTAGACATGCGGCCTTATTTATCATGGGATAGCGCCAGGTAGTGTCTCACTAGCGCCAGGTAGCGCCAGCTATCGGCGGCTACCGACTCCAGAACGCCAGGCGGCGGACACAATCACGCATTTATCACGCTAAATGAGGCTAGCGCCGGCGAGAGCGTCACCTAGCGTGGGATTCATCATGTAGCGGACTGCAACGAACAGCGCCGCTGCTAATCCCATCACAGCGCCAGGTATGACCTCTCGCTACCTGGCGCTCTCCAATGCATTTCAATGGAGCAATCTTTAAATATTCATAATTGATTGATATTTTGTTTTTTTTAACTGTCAAAAATTCTGTGACCACTACGGCAATGTTAGATTTGTTTTTTAAGTTAAAAAAAAATAAAAAAAAAATGTGTGCAGAATTGATATTACAGGTCTGATATTAATGTATTCATATTACAAAATGTTTAGAAAAACTTGTTTAATTTTTAAATAAAAAAATATGGTGGTTTGGGGGTTAAAAACTACTTTTAAGCCATCGCCGCCAGCGCTCTGGGGTTTAAACATGCATTTCACAGCGCGAGAATTTTTTGAGCGTGATTTGTTAATGAATATGCTGGGAGCCGTTCGCTCTGGCCATTCGCTGTCAGGCGCACCCATACAGCGCGGAACCTGTGAAACAGCGACTCCTAACCCCGTATTCAACATTACCGCACACCGACTGAGTCGCTGTCAACAAGCGAACAACGGCCAAGCACAGCGAATACTAGCGGGCGCTGTGAAAATCACGCTACTGGCGCTCATCTGGCGCTATTAATGAATCGGCCTCATGGTTTTGGGTAAACTTTAAATAAAGTGTAAATAAACGGGCAGGCTGATACATTACTAACGTCAGGTAGCGACAGATGAGTGGCTGTAGAGAGGATTTCAGAGCGACTGCTAGTAGTCGCTGTGCTCGGCTATGGTTCGTTGTTTCTGAGCGCCTCAGTTGCTGGCCGGCATTGATGAATATGTTGTGTGAGTCACAGTACTACGCTGTATGGGAGTGAACGATAGCGCCAGCTCAGTGCGACCGACTCACCATATTCATAAAAAAAACAGCCTCAAACATCGCCGGCGCTCAAAATCGTGTCGATGTAGCCCACAGCGCCAGAGGCTGTGTGATTAAAGTCTGTTTTTGAACTTGTATCCGCTAGTAACAAAGCGAAAACATATGGAACTACATTGTTATTACATTGTAACATGAACACTTCTGCATAAAAATATTATTAATCAAAAAAGTTTTAAAAAATGTCATTTTCTAGGCCAGGATACATGTCAGAGAGATTCGAGATCTAAAAATAATTGGGATCAGGAAAGAGATTTAAGGATTGTCCATAGAAATGTATGGGAGAGCGCCAGGTAGCGACAGGTAATACGTGGCGCTCTGCAAGGCTGAACGCCGGCGCTGTACGCTGAGCCTGGGATAATGATGAATCGGATGCTACATGGCGTTCCAGTCGCTCGCCAGATTCGGGTTCATAAATGTGTAATTGCGTGCCGTGTCCGGCGTTCACCTGCCGCTACCTGCCGCTTACCAGGCACTACCTGGCGCTATCCCTTCATGAATAAGGCCCTGTGTTTCTTATTTTCAGAAGATGTTTTTAAAATTCTTCATAACTTCAAAATTATTGAATCATAGACATTAAATTAGGCATTGACATAAAAAAGCTGACGATTAAGTTTTTTTTAATGGACATGTGTGTTCCCCCCACTAGGTGGCATGCAGTGTGCACAGCAGGAGCCAGTGACAGTAGCGCAGTGCATTCTTTGGTGGGGTGGGCACACAGGGAGTGGAGCAGCGAGCGCAGCCCTCCCCTCTTCATGTTCTCATACATTCTTTCCTACACAATACATCTGTTTTCCACAGTTTTTTTTCTTGGCTTCATGTTAAGTTTGGAAAGTGAAATAAACTTCCCCCAATTTTAGTTGACTTCTGAGCCCTCGGCATAGAAATGTTAAGGTGGTCCTAAATTCCCCACCCTCCTGTTCCCTCCTGTCTCCTCCTCACACACCCTGTTCCTGCCTGCCCTTTTTTTTCCAGTGCTTCTATGATGTTTTGGGATAGACCTAACTTGGTTTCAGACTGACATCACTAGAGGAGCGTGCAGGGGGATCACACTGTGCAGGCACAAGAGACACACTGAGCAGAACACATAACCCAACCAGCTGACTGTCCTTCTACACTTTTGCCCATCTCCACTAACTGTGAACATGTTCAGCTGGATGAAGAAGAATGAGAAGCACAAGAAGACCCCCGAAGTCATCCGCACCGTCACCGAGGGTCTCAAAGACCTGTACAAGAAGAAGCTGAAGCCGGTGGAAGATTATTACCGCTTCCATGACTTTCATTCTCCATCTCTAGAGGATGCTGACTTCGATAACAAGCCCATGGTGCTGGTGATGGGCCAGTACTCCACCGGCAAGACCACCTTCATTAAATATCTCCTAGAGCAGGACATCCCCGGTAGCCGTATTGGACCTGAACCCACTACCGACTCATTCATTGCCGTCATGCATGGAGAGACCGAGGGGGTGATCCCTGGGAATGCTCTGATGGTGGATCCCAACAAACCCTTCCGCAAACTCAACCCTTTCGGCAACACTTTCCTCAACAGGTGAGTGGATATGATGTCAAAGCCAAATGGTCACATCACAAACTTATGTCAGAAAATTGCCTGAATGTCATGCCGATCAGTCAGCTTCATTGCTTACAGGCTCAAACTCGGAACAAGCATGCAGCTTAAAGTGGACCAAAACCCAGGATTTTGACTATCTTGGGATTTGGTCTTTTCCCCGGGGGCACCGCGATCGGGGGTGCCCCGCTGCGTGAAACCCCCCAGATCGCCCGAACCCAGCTCACCTTATCCTGCTCCCACGGTGCGTCTCCTTCTTCGCTTCTAAGAGCACTGGCTCTGACGGCCGCATCCTCCGCTTCCCTCTAGCAGTGCGCGTGCCTGTGTCAGGCATTTGTTAATGGCTGGTGCGGGCACGCTCCCTGTTAGAGGGAGGCGCAGGATGTGGCCGTCAGAGCCGCTGTTCTTAGATGCGTCATGGGACAGGGATAAGGTGAGCTGAGCTTGGTGTTCTGGGGGGTTTCACACAGCTGGGCACCCCCATTTGGAGTGCCCTGGGGAAAGGACCAAAACCCAGAATAGTCAAAACTATTCAATATTCTGGGTTTTGGTCCACTTTAAAGCATGATATGAAGTTACAGTATATTAGGTGCTTTTATTCAGTAAACATATTTCAGGTCAGTGGGTAATATTTACCAAGTTTGGCACAGCTAGGGCCAGCCTTTGGGGTCTGCAAATGGAGCAGTCGAATAGGGTGTCCTCAGCAGAGGGGCGCCCGATTTACTGCTCTCCATTTAGCCTTGGGCCACATCTCCTTTTTTTTCTCTATTCCTGTTTCCTCCTCCTTTCTCTATCTTTCGTGTTTTTACAATCCCTCCATCCTTTTTTTGGACTCCCTTTGTACTCTGTACTACATATTCCCTCCTTTATTGTTTCTTTTCCACATTCCATGCATTGTTCTCTATTCTTCTATTTTTCTTCTGTCTCACTCTTTTTTCACATTCCTTCGATCATTCTCTCTTCTTCTATTTATCTTCTGTCTCACTCTTTTCTTCACATTCCTTCCATCATTCTCTCTTCTTCTATTTTTCTTTTGCCTCAATCTTTTTTCCACATTCTCTCCATCGTTCTCTCTTCCTCTATTCTTCTTCTGCCTCACTCTTTTTTTCACATTCCCTCCCTTATTCTCTCTTCTATTTCTCTTCTGCCTCATTCTTTTTTCCACACCCCCTCCCTTATTCTCTCTTCTATTTCTCTTTTGCCTCATTCTTTTTTCCACATTGGCTCCCTCGTGCTCTTTTGCACATTTCATCCACCTCTCTCTTTCCATCCATCATTTTTCATATTTGCATTCCCTCTAGCTTTCTCTCTTCTCCTCATCGCAACCTTCCCTCCATCATTCTCTCTTTTATATGTATTTGTCCCTCTCTCTTTTTTCACACCCCCTCTATCTTTTTCTTTTGCACATTCCATCAATCTTTCTCCCTTTTCCATTTTCAATCTTTTCCACATTTTTTGACCATTTTCTTCCTTTATGCCGCATCCCCACCTTCATTTTTTCTTTTTCACATTCCCTCAATATAATAAAGTTTTCCACATTTACATCTTCTATCTCTCATTTACAGATCTCCGCCATTCTCTTTCACATTTATACTTTGGGGGCAACCTGGGGGTGGGGGAAGCTGTACAGCTAGGCAGGTTCTGAAGCACATAATCAATGTCAGTCTATAATATGGGAGTGGCACTGGTAATCTTCAGAGAGAAGGGACAGTCGCCCCACCCAGCCTCATACTTGGCAGGCTACTGACTTTCATCGGGTCTGCTCAGACATCTCATCAACCAGCTTTTATAGAAGATGGCTGGCAATGACCTCCTACATCCCTGCAGGGCCGGATTAAGTGTGGTGGGGGCCCCGGGCACAAAATCTGGTGGAGGCCCCAGAGACAGTATTATTTTTCCTTGCCAGGTAACTGATTGGTGGTTGTCTGGCACCCGCCCACTTACTGGAATGTTAGATTGAAGCCCTTGTGCCACCCTTGTGCGGGTGCGTGCTGCTCGGGAACTCCTGCTTTGCCATTCTGGGTGGTGGGAGTGTGCAGTCACCCGGCTGGTGCAGCAGAAAATAGTTTCCTGCATTGAGCTGCCAGCGGCTGTGCTTATGTGCAGTGAGCGGCTGCTGATTGACAGCTCTGCATGCACCCATCACTGTAGCATTGCTGGTGGCGCCTTTGCTGCTCTAGACTCTCTGTCCTGCCCTGTGGTGGCTTTGGCTGCGTGCCGCCAATAGCTTTATTTCTGGCCCCGCGGCCCGTGATACCAAGTACTGAACAGCCTTCTGGACCAGATAATAACCAAAGGTCGGTGAAGGGCCCCTTTGCGCCCCCTCATAATCTGGCCCTGCATACCTGCCTCTATCGGCTTCATGCTCATCCAGCTATATACCTATCTATTCAAGGAATATGATGGCATTCTGATAATATTTAGGCAGCAATGTCTACTTAAAGTGGACCAACACCCAGGCTGATCGGCCCGGGAATCTATAAGATTCCCAGGCCGATCAGATCCCTCCCCACGGGGCATCCGAAATTGAGACGCCCCATTCACCTTACCTTACTCCCGTTCCAACGGCGCATGCGCGGGCCGCGGCCGCATCTCGCACTTCTCTCTAGCAGGGCGTGCGCCAGCGCCGGCCGTTTGTGAATGGCCGGCGCTGGCGCGCTCCCTGTTAGAGGGAAGCGCGAGATGCGCCCGCCAGCGTGCTCGGAGCCGCTGTGGTTGTCCGTCCTTTGTACGTGCATACCACAGCGGCTCTGAGCCCGCGCCCGCGCATGCGCCGTAGGAGGGGGGTTAGGTGCGTTTTTTCTGCCATTCTGGGGGGTTTTAAGCATCGGGGTGCCCCGCGGAAGTGGACCAAAACCCAGGATAGTGAAAATCCTGGGTGTTGGTTCACTTTAAAGGACAACTATCATTAAAGTGGGCCAACACCCAGGGGTGATCGGCCCGGGAAGCTATAAGATTCCCGGGCCGATCACCTCACACACCGATCTCGGATGTCCCGCGGGGTGTAACCCCCCCAAAACCCCGAAAAACCTTACCTCTCCAGCCGCTGCCTCCTGCCGCCGCCGCCTCACTCGCGCTCCTCTAGACGTGCGCGCGCCCGTGCCGGCCGTCTCTGAATGGCCGGCGCGGGCGCGCACACGTCAAGAGTGACACGCGGGAGGCGGCGGCGGGCGCGATCCCTTGTCCGCCGACAGACGTCGCTTGTCTGTCGGCGGGCATTGGACAGCGCAGTCACGTGGGAGCGTGGAGAGGTGAGTTTTCGGGGTGTTTGGGGGGGGTTTCAGGCAGCGGGGCACCCCAAATCGGGGTGCCCCGGGGAAGTGGACCAATACCCAGGATAGTCAAAATCCTGGGTGTTGGTCCACTTTAAGTACCGGTGAAAATGAAATGCTATATGATACATAACAAAAAATTCAGGGCTGAGCAATCTGACAGACCCAAATTTTTCAAGCACAGCCCTGTGACTGGACCAAAACCCGGGATTTTGACTCTCCCGGGTTTTGGTTCATTTCTCTTGGCGTGCGAAACCCCCTGAATTGCCCTCATAAGACACCTATTCAGTGGTCCCACGGCACATGTACTGGTGCTCATCCAATGCACTCTCCCTTTCTGTCAGCACACAGCTTCTCCTAGAACTAGAAACAAGGCAAAGAGTAGTGGCACACCCCCTGCATTCCTTTACCGTAGACCACCAAGCAAACCTCTTTCCTTGTGGTCTATAGCTCCACCCCGTTTATCAGCTCAGCCATCAACCTCTGTCATCTCTATCCACCCCCGTCCCCCCCCCCCCCCCCCCGCTTATGCCTTTCACCCTCGGTAACACATATAACACATAAGCACAATAAACAAAGGAGGGGTGACAGCCGCCGCTCAGACCATTTTCTAACTAACCTGGGAGGTGCACATTAGCAGGGCAATTTGGATACAAAAGTCTTAAAGGAAGTCTTAAATGGTTGAGTGCTGTGGCTTACATAAGCACAATATTGAGCTCTTACAGACCCGCCCATTATGCTTATTATTTTTCAGCATCACAGATTCAAGGGCCACGCCCTCTTTCTTCAGGAAAAAAAAACCTTAATGGGAAACTGTAAACCTCAATATTATGGCCATTTCTTCTTCAATTTGAAAACGCAAAACCATTTAGGACAGTGCTAAAACACAATTGTCCTTGCCTACAGAGGCCCTTTAATAATAATTTTTGAAATCCGAGCTCCAGCATAGAGAAGGGGTAGCCGCTGCCTCCCTGGTCTCCCACTGGCTGATGCACGCACCTCCATGCCTGCCTACCTTATCCCAGGGGGTTTCACACAGGGGCATCCTAAATTGGGATGCCCCGAGGATAGTGAATCAGCTAGCCCTGCAGTCTTTTAGACTTCAGGGCCCATATTCAAAGGGTTTTTGTCCACTTTAAGACACACACAGGGGTTTCACACAGTGGGAAATCTTGATTTCAGTGGCCCTGGGAACAGGCTTGCAGTTGGCCCTAGAGTCTTTTTAGACTGTTGTGGCTTTTGAGGCACTCTTCTGCCTAGAGGGCATCCAGATTTCGGAAACTAATCTTTTCCCAGGAATTCACTGAGATGATATTGTAAATCAACCTGGAATGCACTTAGACTCAAGGCCCGATGTTGTTTTGTCTTAAAGCGGACCAACACTAACTATATGTAGTCCTAAAGAAAAGACTTAGGGGCTGGGTGAGAGCCATCCCCTGGGGGTATTTCCATTTAGGATGCCCCACTGTGTGAAACTCCCTAGTTTCACCATTTACTCATCTCTGAGAGTCTATACCATGCTGCATGCTTGAATCTCCAGCGGCATCCTCAGTGCTTCTCCATTTGATGCTTGCACACCCGCGTGCATATCAGACTTGCTGGTTGCGCACAGTGGGGAGCAGGGCCAGATTAAGTGTGGTGGAGGCCCCTGGGCACAAAATCTGGTGGAGGCCCCAGATACAGTATTTTTTTTCCTTTAAAATAATAGACCAGCCAAGTAACTGATTGGTGGTTGTCTGGCGCCCGCCTACTTACTGGAATGTCAGATCGAGTCCCTTGTGTCACCCTTGTGCGGGTGCGTGCTGCTCGGGATCCTGCTTTGCCATTCTGGGCGGGGGGTGTAGTCACCCAGCTGGTCCAGCTTTGAGATGCCATCGGCTGTGCTTGGTGGCTTATGTGCAGTGAGCGGCCGCAGATTGACAGCTCTGCACCCATCACTGTTGCGTTGCTGACTGTGGCCTTGCTGCTCTAGACTCTCCATCCTGCCCTGTGGTGCTATGATTGCAGATTTGCAAAAACAAAGAAAAGGCTTGCCCAGGTGGGGGGGGGCTCACTGACGCTGATAGCTTTGTTGCCGGCCCTGCGGCCCGTTAGACCAAAAACTGAAAAGCCTCCTGGACCAGACCATAACCCAAAGTTGGTGGATGCCCCCTTTGCAGTGCAAGTGGTGGAGACCCCGGGGCATGAACCCCTTGTGCACCTCTCATAATCCGTCCCTGGTGGGGAGAGCCTTACAGGTGGTTGCTTCTCTTTATAGTTCCCTCCTCTCCCTCCGGAATCACTGTGCAGGAATTCCTAAGGATTTCCAATCCTTTCATCACTGTAGGAGGAACCTGCACCATGAAACCATCATGACAACTGTTCCAGAATGTTTCCATGATATGATGTATAGTCCATAACAGGGACCATCCAGTGATCAGGGTAGACCTACATGTGCAGCCATACAGGAATGAGGCCGCCATCTTTGGCCCTTATTGACATTTCCTCAGTTTACAGTACCTGGGGTATTATTAACATGTCACTGTTTATAAGGAACGGCTTCCTCACACGTATGTGCCCAGAGTGCTTTATAAACATTCATCCCTGGGGGTTCCGGCATCTTCCTCTTGCCTATTTTTAGGTATTGCTGATAAGATCACTACGGAGTCTAGTGTATATGCACTGGAAGGGAAAGAAAAAAGACTACTTTCCTCAGTAACAAAAGAATATCCCAAATAAGAACTGTGATCAGAGTGGATTCCACAAGCAATATTTGCATTTCACTTCCAAATTTGGAAACTTAAAATTGTGTGAGCACAGTGTCTATAAACAGTATGGCCCAATCCATGGTCAGCTGTATTGTGCTTCTTAAGCAACTGCTGAAAGCTGGAAAGATTCTCAGCATAACTAACTTTAGTTTCCCAACACTAGTGATGGGCTTCGACCTGGATCTTGCCAATTCTGCCCATCCCAGATACTGGCAAGATCCAAGTCAAATTGTATGGCATGCATGCTCATCACCATCACCCTGTGAACTGGATCACTTGGAGCACATACGATTGCGCTTGTCCAATCAGCGCTTTATACCATGTATACTAATGCACAGCATAAAGCCGTTGTTTTGGACAGCGTTTGGCATAGGTTGTGGCGGTGGCCAGCTGCAGGGATGCGAAAGTGCAGAGGGACCGGGGAAAGGTAAGGGATTTGTGGAGGATTTGGGTAGGGGGGTTCACACAGTGGGGCATCTTGAATTGAACACCTAGCCAGTCTTTTAACTCCAGGGCCAACCAAGCCAGTGATAAGTCTACTAGCCACCAGTGATACCAATGGGGCTGAGGGTCTGGTTGGGATACACATGACTGAACCTGCAGATCAGGTGTTGGTGAACTGGGAAGCATGTTTATAGATACTGATACAGAGTGAGGAAGAGTTCCAAAAAAGGACAGTAAGGATGGTTTGGGTAAAGATAAAAGGGGCCAAAAAAGTGGGTTAGGGGCATAGAAGACACAGGCTGGAGTATAGATAAAAAGGGCAGCAGGGTGAATTAGGGGTACAGATAAAATTAGAAAGAAATGCGATGTTAAAGTGGAACAAGACCCGGGAAATTGACTTTCCTGGGTTTTGTCCCATGCCCCTGGAGCGTCTCGATTGGATGCCCCACTGTGTGAAACCCCCCAATTCGGCCATTAAACTCACCTTTCCCCACTCCCAATGGTGCATGCGTGGGCTCTCGTCCAATAAGGAGCCTTTGCTGTGTTTACATTCTTCGGCAAGGGGCTCTGATTGATTTAAATGGGGGGCTCACGCTGCCAAATCCCCAGCGCCATGCGCATTCCCATCCCAGGCGCCCCTCTGATTGGAAGAGAGCCCACACCTGCGCCGTTGAAGTGGGTAAAGGTGAGTTTTTGCAGGCACCCTGAGGGTTTCACATAGCGGCGCTTTCTGTTACTGCATGCCCCGGTGCAAAGCCAGCAATCGCCCCTGGAATCGTTCAGATTCTAGGCTGGTCACTGGTGGGTTTTGTTTCAAAATGGAAAAACTGCCTGTCCCTCTTCTTCTGCTCTTTGTTTTTCTTGACCCACTAACTTTCACCTAACCAGAAGATTCCTTAAAGCCTCCAGTTCTTCAGCCGCCCCACCCTTCACACCTGTATATATAAGATTCAGTGTGGTGGAGGCCCCTGGGCACAAAATGTGGTGGAGGCCCCAGATACAGTATTTTTTTCCTTTAAAATAATGTCCAGCCAAGTAACTGATTGGTGGATATCTAGCACCCACTTACTAACAGGAATGTCAGGTCGAGTCACTTGTGCGGGTGCGTGCTGCTCAGGAACTCCTGCTTTGCCATTCTGGGCGGGGGGTATAATCACCCAGCTGGTCCAGCAGAAAACAGTTTCCCTGCATTGAGCTGACAGCGGCTGTGCTTGGTGGCTTATGTGCAGTAAGTCGCCGCCAATCGACAGCTCTGGACCCACCCATCAAAGATGGCAGCTTTGCTGCTCTAGACTTCCCCCCCTTCTCTGTGGTGGCTTTGGCTGCAGTTTTGCAGAAACCCAGGAGCACAGGCGCCCCCACTGCCACCAATAGTTTCGTTGCTGGCACTGCGGCCCTTTAGACCCAAGCCTGCAATGCCTCCTGGACCAGACCATAACCCAAAGGTTGGTGGAGGCCTCCTTTGCAGGGCAAGTGGTGGAGGCCCCGGGCCGCCCTCCCCATAATCCGTCCAACCCACTGTACCACGTGATCTCATAATCTCACCTATTATTCTCTGTCCTCCAGACCCCCTTTTACACCTCCCTTATTTCCTAGCACTAACCTGCCCTGACACTCTACATTTCTTTTTGGTGCACCACCAGCTTGCCCACCATACTTGCTGCTGAGAGATC
This sequence comes from Gastrophryne carolinensis, assembly GCA_027917425.1. Classification (NCBI taxonomy): domain Eukaryota; kingdom Metazoa; phylum Chordata; class Amphibia; order Anura; family Microhylidae; genus Gastrophryne; species Gastrophryne carolinensis. The sequence continues at coordinate 50,182,156 of CM051235.1, read as the reverse complement.
TACATGTTGCTTTGTCTGGTACATCTCTTTGGCAGCCAATCAGAGCCCATGCTACAGCAGTGGTGGATTGAGCCCAAAAATCAGCTTGGGATTTTACTGGCCTGGCCAGCCCACCAGCTGCTTAGCCCTGCCCCAAGGTACTTTTGTTGCAAGTGCATTCCACAGCTGAGGCTATAGCATTGCAGAGGCAGATCATGGGCTGGGATGTATACGGCATCTTTTACCCTAATGGCTACTGAAGCTTTTCACTGTGGTATTGTAAAAGCAGATGTCATGGCACAGGGGGGGGGGGGGGGGGCATAACTCGATGCTGAGGTGATAGAATTGCAGGAGCATGGGTGGCCTCAGGAGGTCTAGAATGGAGAGGGGTGTTAGGAGCAGCAGTGTCACTGCCCAGATGACCACAAAGCAGGGCAACATTGGGATTTCTCCCTATGCTCAGACTGCCCCAGGCTTGTTGGATCAGAGAGCTGAGTGCAAAGAAATGTGTGCTACTATGAGAAAATGTGACCCCTCAGCTACTGGTTTTGGAGAATCACCCCAGGGATCCTAAAGCAGACCTACGCCATTGAGGGGAAGCCTGGTCCTGTGGTACATCTACAAAACCCTCTTACCCCCATGACAAGACAGCTGGCTGCTCCTGGCTTCTGCCCCTAGTGCCAAGTTGCCCCTGAAGCCCATCCCCATCATTAAATTACGAGAGTAATGCCCCTTTTAGGAGCCCCAGTCATAATAAATGTCACACACTTACCCAGTTGTACATTTCCCAAAATGTTATGTTTACTCACAAATCCCTTTACTTTTCCAATTTTAGACTTGAGATTTTCAGTAAGTAACTGTTGCCTTATCTTCTGCCGCAGGTTCATGTGTGCTCAGCTGCCCAACAAAGTTCTAGAGAGCATCAGCTTCATAGACACTCCTGGCATCCTGTCTGGGGCCAAGCAGCGGGTGAGCCGAGGTATGTACCATACACAATATCACAGGTCGGTTGTATTGCACATACTGGACTCCTGCTGCCACACTTTAGAGTGCACTGTGGAAGAATCTATTTTACTCTGGTGTTAGGTTGTAATAGCATGTTATCAGGAAGGATGTGGATACTATTACCGGCGTGAATTCCAGTGAAGATTTTGGGAAACACAACATTGTAGGTGATTTTTTTTTACATTGAGGTAGGTGGCATGGTTAGTCGTATTTCACATTTGTTCACACAGGCACAGTCTTCTCAACACACGTTACCAATCATATTTCATTTTCCTGTCGACTGTTCTCTTAGTAATGGCATAACTCTGGGGATAACAGTGGGTTATGGGCAGGGCCGGCTTTTAGGGTGTGCCAGGTGTGCCGCTCAAGGTGCCATGGCCAGGGGGGGCGCCATGCAGCTGTGCCTGCTTGCTCAATGCCCAAACCCGCCCAATAATAATGCAGGGTATAGAACCATTTTTGTCCACATAGCCTGGAATAGAGAGCAGGGAGCAACTGCCACTCCGGTTTCCTTCAGCTTGGCAGCGCATCAGCTCGGAAAGCCAGGGATGTGGCCCGTGCATGCATCATGGGGATCAGTTTCAGGCAAGTATAAAAAGCAATTCCGGGTGGTTTCACACAGTAGGGCATTAGAATGCCCCAGAGATGGAGAATAAGCTGGCTCCTGAGTCTTTAAGACCTTAATACACTTTAAAGCGGACCGGCAGGAAAAAATGACAGATGGTCCACTCACCCCTAGCATCATGCCTGATTCTGGAAGAACTTCCCCTCTTCTGTATTGCCTCCCCACAGTCTGCCAGTTGACTGCCCCACATGGGTAGTCACATGGGGCAGTGAACCACCAGCCATTGGTTAGGGAACGATTCTGCAAGTGAGTACGTCTGTCTGCCTGACATCAGTCTTAATGCTAGGTTTTGCGCAGGGGGCGTCCGGTGAACCCCGTTGGCAACCATGTGGGCCAGTAGGCCACTATTAATGAAGCACAGAGGTGTGCTGGAGGGGGGAGGTGCCATTCTGTAGTCTTGCACAAGACACCTTCCATCCTAAGGCCAGCCCTTGTTATGGGTCAACCTCCGGCAGTGCACCCATCGTCACCTACTTTGGGCCAACATTCTCCATCACTCACTTGCTCATATTCTCTTTTGGACAAAACTAATTGCCCTGACAGCCTGTATAAGGTTTGTCAAAAACAGAAATCTTACAGTGTCTGTACTAAGGTGGGCTCCAGGGATTTATTTGCTTTATTGTGGAGAGCTTCACCTGAGGTGCTGCACCTCAACATCCAATCAGACTTTTATTTACTCACATCAAATTATTGTTTTTTAGGTGATTTAAGAACATTCTCTCAATATTAAGAACACATAAGAACTTGTTGGATAGTGAGAGGAGGAGCTACTTATAGATTGTGGTTTTCTTCTCCTGGGAGAAATAAAATCCAGTTTTTGAACAAAGCATTTCTCTTTTACAGTGACCTGCTCTATTCCACTGCCAGGCTGTGGAGACCTTTCTAAATATCTGCCCAAAGCATTGTATGATAAAGCATCTACACACATCAGAAAAATCACAGTAGCAATAAGCTGTTATTCCAGAAGCAAGACCATTGAGCATTTCTCTCTAATATCAGAATGATATGTTCAAAACCTGTCACCCCCAATTTTTTTTCCTTCCATTAAAAGAAAGAGACACGCTTGAGTGTTTTTATGTGGGGTGTATAAGTGACCCCCTCTCTTGCTATAAAGCATATTCATTTGGATTTATATTATTTGACCATTTTTTGTGATAAAAGCCCAGTACATCCTGGAGGAGCACTATCGCAAAAAAAATGCTCAAGTAATAATAATCCAAATTAATATGCAAGAGGATGGTTACTTGTATACCCTGCATAACATCCAACCAAGTCTGTTTTGTTCTCTTAAACCGGACCTTCAACGTGATTTAATGAAAAGCCCAAACTCTTAAAAAAACGGTTCCCCGGCATCTAAAATTAATATATTTTACATTTTTAGTCACTAACTTATTATTCTTTCCCCCACTGGGCTGCAACTCTGTTCAGGAATTTAGGAAACGGGCGCCGCCATCTTGACTCAGAAGCATCACACTTACTGAGGAGAGGAGAGTGGGATAAGGTACAGGGGGGCGGGTTATAGCTGTGCTTTGTTCAGACAGAGCAGAGCTGGGGTCAGGTAAAGGTCAGCAGTCCCAGAATGCAGAGCAGAACAGTCAGGAGGCACTTCCTGTTTGCAGGCTGCCTGATAAGATGGCGGCTTCCATAAGCCGCCATCTTGGATGTTTAAAGGCTCATAACATGCAGTAGATGCAGGTTGGATGATTTTTAATGTGGACAATCTGTATGTACAGGGTGTGGGAAACATATAAGATAGACTCTTATTCAGAGTGGAGGTCCGCTTTAATGGAAACTCCAATGGTTTCTCCTAAACTAGCTGGTGCTGGAAACAAGTTATTACTATTGCAATTCTTCTGTTGCGTGTAAATGCTTTTTAGATTCAATACTCTCGGCAGACATTTATACTGTTTAATGCTGCTGCTCTCCACGACCTGGCTGAGGGGACAGATATTGAAATAGAGCAGATCTCCCCTGGGAAAGTGGAATGGAATGCTCAAAAACCTGTCTCCCCCCTCATTTGGGTTGTATATTACACTCCTCTTCTTACTATCCAGCATGTTTCCATTACAGCTCATTTAAAGCGGCCAAATCCCACATTTTTAACTTGCGAATTGCTCTCCCCATGAACAGTACCTTTTGCCTATTTTTACTGCACCTGCATCACTCTAATTCCAGATAATGGCGCCTGTTTTAGCTGTTAAACTGGACCTTCAGCATTATTTAATGAAAAGCCCAAACCCCTAAAAAACTATTACCCAGCATCTAAAATTAATATATTTTAAGTTTTTAGTCACTTACTTCTTATTCTTTCCCCCACTGGCTAGCAACTCTAGGATACGGGCGCCACCATCTTGACTCAGAAGCATCACATACTGAGGAGAGGAGAGCAGGATAAAGTACAGGGGGGCGGGTTATAGCTGTGCTTTGAACAGACAGAGTAGAGCTGGGGTCAGGGAAAGGACATCAATCCCAGAATGCAGAGTGGCACAGTCAGAAGACACTTCCTGTTTGCAGGCTGCCTGATTCTCCATGAGCTGCCATCTTGGATGTTTAAAGTGGACCAACACCCAGGATTTTGACTATCCTGGGTTTTGGTCCACTTCGGTGGGGCACCCCGATCGGGGGTGCACACCCTGCTAGAGGGATGTGCGAGTGGCGGCTCGCGCATGCGCCGCTGGATCAAGGAGCAGGTAGGGATTTCGGAGCTTTCTGGGGGGTTTCACACAGCGGGGCACCCCCGATCTTATAGGTTCCCGGGCCGATCAGCATCGGGTGTTGGTCCACTTTAAAGGCACATGCAGTAGATGCAGGTAGGATGATTTTTAATGTGAGCAATCTGTATGTACAGGGTGTGGGAAACATATAAGATAGACTCTTATTCAGGGTGATGGTCCGCTTTAAGCTCCGCGTCCTTCATCCACCATGCTTAACATGCATCTTCTCAGTACACTACATGTAGCTTCTGGATGCAGTTGTGGTCTGGTTGGCCCTACTGGTATCTTGCTGCTAATTTCCAAGGGTCACGCTTGAGACTGTCTGACCCATAGCTATGATATCCTCACGTGTTTTTGGACCAACTTTACTCATTCTTATTAAGTCCTCAAGGATGCATCCCTTCCCTTTTGGTCTCCTTCCTCCATCTACTGCCATGTAGAGCGGGGGTGTCACTGCACCCTCTTCCCTAAAGAGATCCTAAAGCTTTTAAGTCATTCCATTTTATTTTATAACTTAACCAAGAAATGTTATTGGTATTGCCGAGCAAGTGCTCCAGTTTTCTTGGTAAATTTGCACCCATGAGTGCTAATTTTCTGGATAAATATATTGGTGTTGCACCTTCCAGAATAGTGCAGATGATTGAAACTCAATTTATAGGACGTAGCATCCGACTTGAAATAAAGTGCCTTTTAGGAAGAAATGTCCAGCGTGCTGGGTCATACGCAGTGCAGGATGTCCTATCCTGTGTGCCTGGAGAAGGGAAGGGCAAAGGGCAGCAGGAATCTTCACCCATTAACTGCTCTAAACATATTCTGCTATTGTTTATGGAAATATCCCTTCTACATAGGAGCGGCCCAAGCTTGGATCCTGGCGCAGTGCCTCCTGGCTCCTTTGTGTAAACACTAAGAAACTGGAGCAATCTGTGCACCCTCAGGAGATGGCTTACCTGTTCTCATTGTGTACTTTTATAAGTGTGTCAATGTGAGCATATTGGCAACCATAGTGCTGTAATGCGAGAGAGGCCAGATTCTGGCACGCCAGCTCAAAATCCATCATGGGCTTCCTAAATAATCCTGGGAAGGGTCCAGAGGCTCCTTTAATGGCTCACTAAGGATATTTTCTTCTGTGCCTTATTACAGGCCCCACAACCTTTCTTTCCTTGAGTCACATTTAGCTCTGAGAGATGGTCACGACTCACGAGCCCCCACCAACAGCACCACAAGTGGATTCCCCAGACCCAAAGAGGTCAAATATCTGAGGCTGAGAAATGTGTCATTTATCCGGCTTTGTGGGAATCAAAATCACGCTTAGTTTCCTAGATTTCATCCTCTGAATAGCTCTGGAAGATACAAGCATCGCATGATACCACACAGGAAAACCAAGTGCAGCTTTGTAGGCCTGACTCATGAGACACAGTATGGGTCTGCAAGCTACGTTTGCCTCCCTATCTACAGGTTGGTGACCCCTCCCTTAGTTTAAAGAGGATTTCTACTTTCTGTGGGGACATCAATTAGCTAACTAGTGATCGGTGAGGGTCTTTGCTGACAATCATCTTTTTTTTTTTCTAAGCCCTCTTATGTAAATCTCATTTTTTTCCTTTGGTTTGATGTTGTGAATGAACAGTACAGCATACACAAACCTTGGGACCATTAACCAATGGCTATGGCCTCATAGTTCCTGCTCCTTTCCTCGCATATAACAAATGAATAACTTTAGGGCCTTTTTAATTATTCATAACTCAACTAGTATAACTGCTTGCATGGGAAGTATAGGTGTTAGGGTACAAGTAGGTTCTCCCGAGCATCCTCAAGGACAGGACCATAAATAGAGATGCAATAAGGCTGCACACTGACCATCTACTGCCATTCATACCTTACGCCAATCTGATTAACTCATACAAACGTACAAAACGTCTCTAAAAGATGATTACACTATTTTTGTGCATTTCATGCACTTTAAATGTTTGTGTTGTTTTTTACACGGTTTCAGTATCTGATACCCTATACAAAACCGAAATGTATCCCCAATCCCCATCCCTAGTGAGAACACAGATAAAAATATACATTTTGGGTTTTATTTTAGGAGTTTTCTAGGCAGTTGTAGTAGCTGTTTCCAGATCCCCCCATCAGACAGACCTTTAGGAGTAAAAGGTAAATAAGGCAAGGTAAACCCTTGCCAGGCAAAGTTTTAAAGGAATTGCAAAACTGTTGGCGAGATTAAATAAAAAATCAGAAAGGCATTCAATTAATACTTTATGCGAAATACTACAGACGATGTACAACCCGACTTGGTATGGAAGTGCCATAAAGAGTTATCATAGCCCACAGTGTGTGGGAAACTAAGCAACTGAAAAACCAAATATCCTCAATCCTTCAGAAAATTAATGTACTTCAAACACTACACACAGTAATCACAAGCAATGAGACCCTGACAACACTGAATAATGCCAGATCTGAACTTATTACTATTCTCGCTAAGAACAAGTATTCCCACTTTGCTCCCCCATGTAGCAAAAAGAAAACTGACATAAATAGAGGTGGTACACTGCTCGCCAACATAGTTAGACTTCAGGGCCCCAAACTTTATAGGAAAAATCCAAACCAGCCATGGCAGGCTACAATATTCAACGGAGGATATTGCAAAAGAATTTAGGAACTTCTTTGAACAAATCTATAATATCGACAATACATCTCTCAGAGACCACAATGAATATATATCTAATTCAATAAGCATTAAACTTTTGCTAGACACTATGCTATACTATTGAATGTCCCTTTTCAGAAACAGAGATAATAAAAGCAATAAGTAAACTTAAAGATGGGAAATCCTCCGGCCTAGATGGTTTCACAGGAGAATATGTGAAGAGTTCAAAGAGAACTTAACCTCACCAGCTACTTCAATAATATCAACTTAGACCACCCTCCCTTTAAACTGGCAAACCGAGCCATAAGTGATCTAATTCCAAAATCAGAAAAGGATCCACAGTTGTGCTCAAGTTATAGACCCATTTCGCTGATCAACCTGGATCTCAAAATATATGCTAGCGTTATAGTTAACCGCCTAGAAACTCTTTTGGAACAAATTATCTTGCCGCTCCAAGCAGGCTTTATGCCTGTCCGGGGAATTAAGCAAAACATCGGAATTGCAACTGTCGTTAATAATGAGATTACCCAAACAAAGACCAAAGCCCTGATCATCACTTTGGATGCTGAGAAGGCTTTTGACAGGGTTTCTTGACCTTTTTTTAGAAGCAATAATAACACAGATTTTGTTTCTGTGAAAAATGCTGTACCTGTATAAGACCCAATCGGCTGTTATAAAGGTGAATGGCTATCTATCTAATCCATTGGACATGAAAAACAGAACCCGCCAAAGCTGTCTCTTTGTCCCCAGTTTTATTCAGTCTTAATCTAGAAAATCTGATTAACAGGATAAATACAGATGAAAAGGTCAAAGGTATAAAAATAGGCATCAAAGAAGAAAAATTGCTGCATACACAGACAATCTGATTTGAACTATGACGGACCCAGCTAACTCACTACAAGCAACCAATCTCCACCATAGAAGAATGCAGGCCTTTCTCAAATTTTAAACTGAACTACACCAAATTATGCCCTTCCATCTTAACCCATTCGATATATCTGATTGTCAAAGAGAAACACAGCTCTCATGGAGCTATAATGAATTAAAATATTTAGGCTTGATTCTACGGAAGAATCTAGATCTTCTCTTTAACTTAAATTATCTACCCCTGCTTTTCTGTCTGTCGTCTGAAAAATGTTATTACTTCGTGGTCTAGACTCCCCTTAAATATCTTAGGAAGGATAAACACTGTGAAAATGTTCTTACTCCCACATTTGCTTTTTCCAGTTCAGAACCTTCCTATTCACATCCCTACCCATTTTGTTAGTACAGACACAGAGTAGTAGACACAGAGTAGCTTATAAAACCCTTAGCAGACCTATATTAGCGAGCGGTTAGGGAGGCTCCTGATCTAAAAATGTATTATAAATCTTCTATAATACAAAGACTTATTAATCAGATGCAAATCTCTCTCAAATTAGAGTACCTAAATTTGGAAATGCCACAAACCATACTGTTTAAAATCACATGCTTGAATAAGAAAATATTAACAGATTTGCAAAAACATATTAAACACCCATTTGTAAAAGCAATTGTCCAGAATCCTACCTAAATAATCCAGTTCTCCTCCCATATCCCAATTTATTTAAATCACTTACTCTCAAACCAGAATTCCAAGATAGAAGTCTCGTGATACACGGTCTCTCATGTGAGACCCTTTGACTTCTGCCCCAAAGTAAATTACTCTACACAAAATACAGAACAAGAATTTTTTTTACAACAATTGCAAATCAACAGTTACATCAAAACCCTCAATCCAACAGACCACTTTTCACTCAACCACTTACTACTCTTGCTAAACTCCTCGTGCCAACCGTCGAAATTAGCATATTTTTATAACACCTTTGCTTTAACGCACGTCTCCACCTCATCATCATATATAATGTAATGGGAATTATCCTTTAACACATGTGATCAAAAATTTAATGGCTGAGAGTCTTCCAAACTCGCAGTACATTCTAGACTTGCGGCTCATTATATTTACCCATAAATTTATAAACAGATATTATACTGCGGACTACAACTCAAGTCTTACCCCTTATAACTGCTGATGGTGTAGAAAGGATAGGGCTACAGTCCTTTACATATGGTAGAACTGTGAAATTACTTATACTTTTGTGGGCTGCATAGAAAGCCATCCATAAACACTGGAGAAAAACGTCCCCCCTCGAGATAAAGAATCTTGAAAGGGAACAGTCCTTGCCTACCTCTCATCAGAGACCCTCCTCTTTGACAATAAAGATCTCCAGAATGCTCTTCTCAAACTAAGCGAAGTGGTTAAGAATAATTAAGCTAAGCTAAGTAGAGGATGAAAATGATGATACAAAAAGGTGATTCTTTCTCTTGGTTAAGTGGTTAAGAAAGGTGGAGGGACAGAAGGAAGGAAGGAAGGATTTGAGGAAGGAGGGATATGGGGGGGGGGGGGGCAAGAGGTGGGGAGAGAAAGAGGGAGAAAAAAAAAAGAAGTGGTGTTGGAAGCCAAAAGTGTTTATGAGTTGTCCAAGGCCATAGGTATAGATTGAAAAGAGAAGGGGACTGAGGATAGATCGTTGTGGTAGAATCTTTTTTCTCCTTTATTAGAACCAAATATAAAATAAAACAAGGTTTCTAAAGCTGGCAGTAGAAGCTACCCCCCCCCTCCCCCCTCGGCAGGCACTGGTCCAGTGGAGATTTCCAAAAGTGGCCCAAAACCCACAATTTCTACTAGCATCCTCTGAATTGCTCTCCATATCAAGAGTACATTTTGCCATTTTTTACTGCTTCACTATAATCCCAGGTAATGCCACCTGTTTAAGCTGTAAAGCTCCACCTTCTTCATTCATTGCCACTGTTGTATGTGGCAATAATGTCATTGCCACACCTATGCAATGACTGATCACCTGCCATTTTACATCGAGGGACAGCAACAAAATCAGTGTTCCAGGACAATTTGAAAAAAGAAAATATCCTTTTCTAGCTCTACACCCTATGAAGAGAGTATCGACAGGGGCTTTGGCCAAATGTATCTCACAAGTTCAGTGGATTTTGGTTCACTTTAAGTATAGAATGGTTTTTCACAGGAACAAGGCACCGAAGTCACTGAAATACCAACCTTTGCATTCAGAACCAGTCATTGTAGTTGTCGTTTTTGGGAAATACACCAAATACAGAATACAGAATCTTTATTCGTCAAGGATATATGTGCATATATATGGTATATAAGGATATATGTGCATACATACAAGGAATTCTCCATGGCTAGAGACAAAGACAGGACAAAATACATATGCAGATACATAGATCATGAAACAACAAAAGTGGAATATTTATCATTATGTTACATAATACATACATCAAACCTTCCTCACATACAAAGAGTATTCAGCTACTTGGGTGTTGGATGGCCCTGAGTAAGAAGCAATTTTTTCATCCTCCATCCCTCATCATTGGTACCTGGTACCTGCACCCAGAGAGTAACAGGCAGTAGAGGGTGTAACCCAGATGCAATAGGTCATCTGTAATCTAACCTAACATATCTAGTAAAAAGGTCCTGTATTGATGGAAATGAGGAGCCAATTATTCTCCTGGCTATCTTGACCGCTCTCTGGAGTTTACAAATATCTATGTCTATGAGACTTCAAGGGCAGCTGATTCCCTTTCCCCCTGGCGTCCCGAACTGGGATGCTGCGCAGTGGCATAAACTTTTTTCTGTCTTTTTACTCAATTGGAGTTAGACAACTAAAGACCTAAAAGCAGAGGCAAATAGTGCTTCCTTTTCTATAAATAATGCCAAGTCAGCACAAATATGATAAATAAGGTGGGAGAGCAACAATGATGGCGCCCCCCTGACCCTCTAGTTACATCCCTAGTTCTGCGTGAGTCACCTTAAACTATAATCAAAACACAAAAAAAATATATTTAAAGTGAATCAATCACACAGCAAATCGGGCAGTTTTTTATTTATGGTGAAAATAACTCGTAAAGTCTAGATTGCAGCAGATCAGGTTTGAGTACAGTTAAAGTGGACCTTCACCCTGAATAAGTCTATCTTATATGTTTCCCACACCCTGTACATACAGATTGCTCACATTAAAAATCGTCCGACTTGCATCTACTGCATGTTATGAGCCTTTAAACATCCAAGATGGCGGCACATGGAGCATCTGGCAGCCTGCAAACAGGAAGTACCTTCTGACTGTTTTGCTCTGCATTCTGGGATTGCTGTCCTTTCCCTGACCCCAGCTCTGCTCTTTCTGTGCAAAGCACAGTTATAACCCCACCCCCTGCACATTATCCCACTCTCCTCTCCTCAGTATGTGATTCTTCTGAATCAAGATGGTGGCGCCTGTATCCTAGAGTCCTGAACAGAGTTGCAGCCCAGTGGGGGAAAGAATAATAAGTGACTAAAAACTTAAAGTTGACCAACACCCAGGGGGGTTCGACCCAGGAATCTATAAGATTCCCGGCCGATCAGATCCCTCCCCGCGGGGCATACGAAATCGGGATGTTTTGCGAGGTGAAACCCCCCAGGAAGCCCACAATCCTACCTTTTCCACGTTCCAGCGGCGCATGCGCGTCCGCCGCCGCCGCCTCCCGCGCATCCCTCTAGCAGGGCCTGTAGCGCTCCCTGCAAGAGGGACGCGCGGGAGGCGGCGGCGGACGCGCTCTGCTTGTCCGGCGCTGCCTCTCGCTTGTCCGGCGGGTGGGATTGGCTGCAGTGGTCACGTGGGAGCGGGGTGAGGTGAGTTTTCGGGGCTTTCTGGGGGGTTTCACACAGCGGGGCACCCCCGATCGGGGTGCCCCACTGAAGTGGACCAAAACCCAGGATAGTCAAAATCCTGGGTGTTGGTCCACTTTAAAATATTTAGATGCTGGGGAATAGTTTTTTAAGGGTTTCAACATTTCATTAAATCGCGCTGAAGGTCCGGTTTACGTCTATCCTTGTCAAGATCCCTGGGAGGATCTTCAGTACCACCAGTGATAACTAGTATCACCTGTTGGTAGCCCCTGTTGTACAAAGAATCAGTCAGATGTCCTTTCAATCACCATATTCGGAGAGGAAGTGAGGATGGTTGAAGAGGCAAAATTTCTTGGTTGCATGATCTCCAGAGACCTGACATGGAGTAAATAAATCAAGAAAGTAACATTGAAGGCCCAGCTGAGAGTGTTCTACCTGAGACATTAAGACATCTGAAGAAGGTTTGGCTTCCCAAGAAAGATGCTATCTTTTAAGATGTTATTCTTTAAAACGTTCACCACAGCTACATTGTGTTGCTTCTTCAGTGTTTGGCATAGAGGTGCCCTAAAGCAGGTCAAAACCCACGCCTGCCGGTTCTGGAGTCTGTGTAGAACCCCACTGATTGCCTGCAAAAGGTAACTTTCACAGAGTTCTCTCAACGCTTTTGCAGCCTAAGCTGAATCTTAGGCCCTTATTTAACACGGGATAGCGCCAGGTAGCGAATGGTGAGCGAACGGTAATGACGCTCACCGCCACGAGTATGCCGGCTCCCCTCCGCAATCACACATTTATCAAGCCGATCCTGCTTAGCGACTGACAGAGCGCCAGATAGCGAATCATTCATCATTATTCCAGCCTCACCCCACAGCGCCAGCGAGCGACCTTGAACAGCGACAGGTATGACCTCTCGCTACCTGGCGCTCTCTAATGCATTTCAATGGAACAATCTTTAAATATTCATAATTGCTATTAATGTTTTTTTTTTTTTTTTTTAAAGTGGACCAACACCCAGGATTTTGACTATCCTGGGTTTTGGTCCACTTCGGCGGGGCACCCCGATCGGGGGTGCCCCGCTGTGTGAAACCCCCCAGAAACCCCAAAAAACTCACCTCTCAACGCTCCCACGTGAGCGCCGCAGCCAATCCCCGCCAACGTCCAGGCGGGGATCAGGAACGTCCAGGCCGCTTCCGCCGCCGCCGCCTCCCGCGCGTCACTCTCGGCGCGCGCGCGCCCCCGCCGGCCATTCACAGAGGGCCGGCGCGGGCGCGCGCACGTCTGGAGGGGTGCGCGGGAGGCGGCGGCGGCGGAAGCGGCGGCGGATCAGGTAAGGTGTTTTTGGGGTTTCTGGGGGGTTTCACCCCGCGGGACATCCCGATCTCGGATGTCCCGCGGGGTGGGAGGTGATCGGCCCGGGAATCTTACAGATTTCCGGGCCGATCACCCCTGGGTGTTGGTCCTCTTTAAATGTCAAAAATTCTGTGACCACTTCTGCAATGTTAGATATTTTTTTAAGGTTAAAATTTGTGCAGAATTGATATTACAGGTCTGATATTAATGTATTCATATTGCAAAATGTTTTGAAAAACATGTTTTTTTTTTTTTTTTAAATATGGTTGTTTGGGGGTTAAAAAACTACTTTTAACCCATCGCCGCCAGCGCTCTGGGGTTTAAACACAGCGCGAGAATTTTTTGAGCGTGATTTGTTAATGAATATGGTGGGAGCCGTTCGCTATGGCCATTCGCTGTCATGCGCTCCCATACAGCGCGGAACCTGTCAAACAGCGATTCCTAACCCAATATTCAACATTACCGCACACCGACTGAGTCGCTGTCAACAGCTGAACAACGGGCAAGCACAGCGAATACTAGCGTGCGCTGTGAAAATAACGCTACTGTCGCTCATCTGTCGCTACCTGGCGCTATTAATGAATCGGCCAGGTGGCGCTAAACAGTGAAACTGCCCTAAAGAATAACATGGATCCACAGCTTGTACAAAGCCCCCCTGGGGAAAAGTGCCCATCAATAATAATCATAATCATCTTTACAGGGTTCATGTACAGAGTAATATATAACATAGCATAAAACGAGTCACCAAAAACAAAAGTAATGAAGACATTATGAGGATAAAGGCCTCTCAGCTGACTGTCTATTGCTACACATATGAGGAAAGCCAGGGGCATCCTGCCAGTAAGTGCTATACACATTTACAGGACATAACTGAACAAGCTGGATAATGTCTCTTTTTTCCATTAGTCCAGCCCATGGTTGCTATGTTTCTGTGTGGTTGTGTTCTCCATGAATAGGTCTCTGTTCAATGTTCTTTGCTAGGCATTGCAGTTGCGACCCACACCTTTAGAAAAAAAATTACAGCGATCTGTCCCTATGGCAAGTTTTCCCCTTACAAACCTATTCCAAACCTACCAAAGTTCAGGGTTCCCGTGCCAAAGACGCAGCTCTGATTACCTGTGGCTTTTCTGCTAGATCAGGGATGCACAAGGGATGCACAACCTGCAGCGTGCACTGCCCTCAGTGGCCCCTGCCATTTTGCCTACCTCTGTATAATAAGCCCACTCAGGGGAGAGATTTATCTTCTGTATAGCTAAAAGAAATAGGCTGAAACATAAGAATCTCTTAAACGAGGGTCTGCTTTTTTTTAAAAGTGGACCAAAACCCAGGATTTTGACTATCCCGGGTTTTGGTTCTTTTCTCCGCTGTGTGAAACCCCTCAGATCACCCGAAGAAACTCACCTTTTCCCTGGTCCTACAGCGCATGTCTGGCTGCTGGTCCAATTAGCGTGATCGGAGCCGCTGACGTTACGCCATCTAAGACAACGTCTAAGACCAGCGGCGGGGGGCGCGCTGGCGACCGCATCCCCCACTTCCCTCTACCACTCGCCCTGCTAGAGGGATGCAGCCACGGCCCGTGCATGTGCCGTTGGACCGGGAAGCAAGATAAGTGAACAGGGTGCCCTGGGGGGTTTCACACAGCGGGGCATCCCGATTCCCAATTGAGCTGGGTTTTGGTCCACTTCAACAGTAGAAATCAAGACACAGTGAACCAGGGTTGCGACTGCGCACACAAAATACATAGTACTAGAGGGGGGCACTCAGCTCACTCATCTTACAGAGAGTGTAGGTTGTCCGGAGGTCTCTTCACCCCCTACACTCAGGGCCCAGGGAGACAGTCACTTGCAGGTAGGGGTAGGTTGGGGAGCTGGTGTCCAGTGAGGGGGGTTTCAGAAAGGGGAGGAGGCCAACTCCTTATGGTCCTGGGGCATGGGACCAAGTTGCACTAACCTTGGCTTTACTTTCTACCTGGAAAGCAAGTCTCCTCTTGAGACCTTGAGGGTTGCTAAATAACTTTACCCTGCCCCTTGTACCCCTTGCTACCATCCCAGAATACCTGACCTCCAAAGAACTTCTCCTTAGCAGACAAGATGAAGAGGCTCCAAATCCCCTTAATTTTACACTTCTACCCATCTCTGATTACCTCACGTCTGCCCACCTAAACCCTGCTTACCTCTACCTACCTGCCTTACCTCTAATCATTTAACCTCTTTTATCCGACATCACCTCAACCAACATTGTCAGGACATCTTTAACCGCCCTTTCTGCCTATATGGGGAGGAGGCTGGGACAAAGCACTCTTTAAAATGTGTGAATCTCTAAAGTCTATAGAATCTCTATAGTCTCTAACCTCCTCCACCAGCTTTGAGGCAGGTCAGGAGGTTAAAAAATGGAACCTTACCTGTTCACCGCATCCAGAACCTTTCTTCTGCTCTCCTGGCAGAATTCCAGAGCAGCATTCCTCTCTCTGCACATGTCTGCCAGTCCATTTCTCTCTGCACATGTCTGCCAGTCCATTTCTCTCTGCACATGTCTGCCAGTCCATTTGTTCAATGGGGATGCCACTCTCTGCAGCCTGCTCCTATAGGAACCAGGTAAGGTATTTTTTCTTTAACCCCCGCCCTGCCTCAATTCTGGGGTATGGGGTGGTTATATAGTTTAATAATGATCATGATAATACAGACCACCTGATTTAAGATATCTGTTAGTATGAACCCCTTTAGCAAACCAAAAACTCAGGCAAAATACTTACCTTTCTGTGCTCCTGTAGCCGCCGCAGCTGCACCCTAAATTTGACCATGACAAACCAGTTACTGTATTCTCTGCATAACTGTTTTCCTTCCAATGATCCTCCTGCTGTATTGGAGAGTTTCTTAGCAGCAGTGGCACAAACAGAGGTGCTCCTAGGAGAGGGAAATTCCGGCTGCCGGCGAGGACAGGATGATCCCTACTAAAAATATTTACTTGGAGCTCATTGTAAATGTACTGTAGCCTATAATGTACTTAAGATATACATCGATGTATAATCTGCAGATTGCTTTTTCCTGCCATACACCTTTATTAAGTAAACCTGTCTACAGGGGGCTGCAGTGCATGTGGCACCTATTTGAATAGGCTGGTCTGAATTTGTGAAAAAAAAATCTGAAGATTCAAGGAAAATTAACTCCTGTGAAAGAGGAGGTTTTATTTGTACATTACCATGGGGGTTTTCAGAGCCTGGTGAGAAAACCCACTTCTTTTTTAAGAGAGAAAATTGAAGTTTAATTATAGCAGAATGGGTTAAGCCTGTCATCTATCGTCTTAGGGCTTTATTCATCAAGCCATGGCGCCAGGTAATGACTGGCAGCGTCAGGTAACGACAGGATGTGAACGGTGACCGCCGGCCCTGTACACAATACCACATTTATCAAAGCGAATCTGGTGAGCGACTCGCGACACGTAGCGACCGATTCATCATCACAGACGGCTCAGGGTATAGCGCCAGCTCTCTGGCTTCCAGAGCGCCTGGTATTACCTGACGCTCTCCTGTCGCGTCATACATTTCAATGGACGATCCTTTTATTCTCTTTAAACAGGGTTTTATTTTTTTTACATTATCAAATAATTGTGTGACCGCTCCTGGCCTATTTAAAGTCATTGTTGAAAACTTTTTTGATTTATAATATTTGTTTAGCTTTGTTACTAGTGGATACATTTTCAAAAACAGACTTTAATCTTTAAACCGGACCTTCACCATGATTTAATGAAAAGCCCAAACTCTTAAAAAACAATTCCTCAGCATCTAAAATTAATATATTTTACATGTTTAGTCACTAATTTATTATACTTTCCCCCACTGGGCTGCAACTCTGTTCGGGAATTTAGGATACGGGCGCCGCCATCTTGACTCAGAAGCATCACACTTACTGAGGAGAGGAGAGTGGGATAAGGTACAGGGGGGCGGGTTATAGTTGTGCTTTGCTCAGACAGAGCAGAGCTGGGGTCAGGGAAAGGTCAGCAGTCCCAGAATGCAGAGCAGCACAGTCACTTCCTGTTTGCAGGCACTTCCTGTTTGCAGGCTGCCTGCAAAAATGGCAGCTTCCATAAGCCGCCATCTTGGATGTTTAAAGGCTTATAAAATGCAGTAGATGCAGGTAGGATGATTTTTAATGTGAGCAATCTGTATGTACAGGGTGTGGGAAACATATAAGATAGACTCTTATTTAGAGTGAAGGTCCGCTTTAATCACACTGCTTCTGGCGCTCTGGGCTACAACTACCCGATTTTGAGTGCTGGCGCTGTGTGGGGCTATTTTTTTTGATGAACATGGTGTGAGTCGATCGCACTGAGCTGTGGCTACTATTCGCTCCCATATAGCGATGTACTGGTGTTATAGCGACTCACACAAAATATTCATCAATGCCGGCCAGCGACTGAGACGCTCTGAAATAGCGAACCATGGCCGAGCACAGCGATTACTAGCGGTCGCTCTCAAAGCCTCGCTACAGACGCTCTGTCTGTCGGTACCTGGCGCTAGTAATAAATCAGCCTGCTAGTAAATCAGACAATTGGCGAGCTAGAGTGAGGACGTCTCTGATCTGTACATCTAATGCACCAGTTGATGTACATTGCTAAGGTAAACACAATGTTGCTAGGGAAAATGATTTTCTTTAATAACACAGAGATGCATACAGATAGAAAATAACAAAAATAACAGATAAGCTTAACACATTGAAGACATTATTTTGGCACACAATAATGGAAACTTTGGAAAAATTCCATTGGAAGTAGGATTACCTTTTAACTTTCTTACCCATGACTTTTCCTTATTTAGAAGAAATAATCATGACTCTCAGCAGGCCAGGCTGCAGCTACATTATTGCACTAAACTGACTGGAAGGTCCACATGGAAGATAAATCATACTGTTGCCCCCTCCCATGTGGGGAGTCCTCAACCCCTGTTCCCATGCCACTGACGTCAATAATACAGTCTTGCAATCTCTATGTACAACCACCAAAATCTAAATCTTGTCATAAGATGTCACCAAGTATTGAAGCAGACCTACAGTCAAGTTGGACTGTAGTTTGGGATACCCATCTAGTGAAAACAGTAAATGAAAGCCTGAAATGAGGCAAAGCTACTCATTAGAACAATGCTTCTGTATTGCTTCTGTACACAATGTGACAACTAATGGTGTTCACTGCCGCCAGTAATGTAATATAATGCCCAATTTTGTGTTTTCATTTGCTTTGAGGGATGTCCCAGATTCCGATATCCTGATGGCAAGCTTGCAAGCAGACTGTTAGTCATTCTTGACTGGATGTTTGCTTTACATTTCTGCCCTGTAATGGAAGAATCTGGGTTTAGTAGATACCAGGGGTAACGTTTGGTCAGATGCAGCTTCATGTGCTTGAATGGGGGGCAAATTCCCTCAGCCAAGTTTTGTAAAGCATTTCCTTAAAAGTGGGGGGCTGCATATCCAATTAGGCCTGTGCCTAGGCTAGTCACCCTCAGGAGGGTGCTGTAGAGTGTACAGTTATTGCTATAGGCCCTTATTTATGAAGGAATAGCGACTGGTGAGCGGCCGGTAATGACGGGCCCCGCCACGAGAAAGCCGGCTCCCCACCACAATCACACATTTATCAAGCCTATCCTGCTTAGCGACTGAGATAGCGCCATATAGCGACTCATTCATCATTATTCCAGCCTCAGCCCACAGCGCCAGCGTCCGACCTTGAACAGCGACAGGTATGACCTCTCGCTACCTGACGCTCTCCAATGCATTTCAATGGAACAATCTTTAAATATTCATAATTAATTGTTATGAATTTTTTCATAACATATTTTTTAAGGTAAAAAAAAAAAAAAAAAAAAATTGTACAGAATTGATATTACAGGTCTGATATTAATGTATTCATATTACTAAGAGGCCGATTCATTAATAGCGCCAGGTAGCGACAGATGAGCGACTGTAGCGTGATTTTTTCAGCGCCAGCCAGTATTCGCTGTGCTTGGCCGGCATTAGCTTGATGACAGCGACTCAGTCGGTGTGCGGTAATGTTGAATACGGGCTGGGGGGTCGCTGTTTCACAGGTCCAGCGTTGTATGTGAGCGCCTGACAACGAATGGCCAGAGCGAACGGCTAGCTTCATATTCATCAACAAATCACGCTCCGAATGTGCTGTCGCTGTCCATTCCTTGTTTAAACCCCAGAGCGCTGGCGGCGATGTGTATTAACTAGTTTTTAACCCCTAAACAACCATATTTTTTGAATGTAACATTATACATGTTTTTAGAATCATTTTGTAATATGAATACATTAATCTCAGACCTGTTAGATCAATTCTGCACATATTTTTTTAATTTTTTTTTTTGACTTAAAAATAAATCCTAACATTGCAGAAGTGGTCTCCGAATTTTTGACATTAAAAAAATATAAAAAAAAAAATAATACCAATTAATTATGATTAATTATAGATTGCTCCATTGAAATGCATTGGACATCGCCAGGGAGCGACAGCTCATACCTGGCGCTGTGAGGGAATTCGCAGCGGCGCTGTTCGGTCCAGGCGGCTTCATGATGAATGCCGCGCTAGCCGTCGCTCTCGCCGGCGCTAGCCTCATTTTGCTTGATAAATGCGTCATTGTGACCGCCGCCGGGCGTACTTGAGTCGGTAGTCGCCGTTAGCTGCCGCTACCTGGCGCTCGTCAGACACTACCTGGCGCTATCGCTTGATGAATAAGGGCCAAAATTATTTAAAAAACTTGTTTTTTTGGGTTTCCAAAAATATGGTTGTTTGGGGGTTAAAAAACTACTTTTAACCCATCGCCGCCAGCGCTCTGGGGTTTAAACATGCATTTTACAGCGCGAGAATTTTTTGAGCGTTATTTTTGTTAATGAATATGGTGGGAGCCGGTCGCTAGGGCCAGTCGCTATCATGCGCTCCCATACAGCGCGGAACCCGTCAAATAGCGACTCCTCACCCAATATTCAACAACGGCCAAGCACAGCGACTACTAGCGGGTGCTCTGAAAATGTCGCTACAGTCGCTCAACTGTCGCTACCTGCCGCTATTAATGAATCGGCCTCCCAGTGAAAAAAAAATTGCCACCATTTTACTAGCCCATAACAAGCCCCCTCCCTCAGCCACAGAAAGATGCCGCCAGTGTGTCTGTGTGTGGAGAAGGCGCAAGGGGTAAAACTGCCTGTTAGCAGGACCAATTTCCCTGCTTGCACTACTGTGGTCATTTGAATCCCTGTGTGTCCAGATCCCAAAACACACAAAATACTATTGCTATTTAACCCCTCACCCTCCCCAACCCCCGACACACATACATACAAGCCATTTTGAGTGTGTGGGGCAGGGGTGTAACTATAGGGGGTGCAGAGGTTACGACCAAACCGGGTCTCAGAAGGTCAGGGGGCCACATCATTGTTGTTCCACCACCTTATTTATTAGATTTGTGCTCTCATAGCATCATGTACAGAAAAAATAAGCACAATTTGTCTCAATTTTTAGTGGTCTAGATATATCCGGTTTAGTTGAAATTAAGAAAAAAGGTTTCTGTATGACCCTGATAGGGCCCCAGTCAGTATATGAACCAGGGCCTGCTCACATTTAGTTATGCCCCTGTTGGTGGGTGCACATACATTGCATATTGTTGTTAGGGGCTGATAGGGGACAGTCCATGCACATGCTGAAGGGGCTTCCAGGGATGTGGGGTTTTTTATACTCACAGATAAGTAACCTGACTTAACAAAAGCATCCACAAAAAACCCTATCATCATCAACCCTATATCCTTAACAAAAAGGGGTGCAAGAATTATAAGTGGCTAGGGCAGCCTTAACACTAAATATGGCCTTGATTTCAAACCCCAACTACTCCGCACTGGTCAACTCGTAAACTCCGTGGTGAACAAAAGTTGTATGTTATTAAGATGCCCCATTTACCAATTTGGACATATAGGTAGGTGAAAAGTATTCTGTCCACCAGCAATATTAGTAACCTGTGGACATCCTACAGAGAATCGGGGGGTCATTATCTAATGCCAGGCTCAAGACTTCCCAGGAGACATGCACAATCAAATAGTATATGTCAATGAGACATACACACTCAGATATTCCCTGGAGACAAGCACGATCAGTGCTTTGTTTATCAGCACTGTGGAAAGCAGAATTATTTATATTTAACAAGGTCATATTGCAGGTTATGGTGAACTTCACAGATGGAAGACATTCCTCTACGATCTGGCTCTGGGTGGCACAACCCCGACTCCTCCTTACACATCCTTAAACATTCCCAATCCTCGCATTTCACAGACTTGAGAGTGAGATCTGAAGCCTTTGTGGTTCTTGGTTAGAGGTTGGACAACAAATTTAAAGTCAAGTGTAGGCATAATTTCAAAATAGTTTTTATTCACTGAGTATATCATTAAAATATACAAGAACATCATCATAAGCCTAGTTAGAAAGAGACCCATGTTCTGTTTTAGGAAAGCACTCTCTGCCTACAACATACAAGGACATCACTTTTTGACTTACCTTTAGATTTATGTACCTGGCATACTAGTTAAAACAGGAACATATGGTCCTATGGGGGGGGGGTAGATCTTGTTGGGGGACAATGAGTCTTACTGCATTGTTTATTTAAAGACAGGGCCCCTAAAATATTGACTTACTTGGAGTTCAGCTTGTAATAATGTTACTGTTACTGCCAAGGACACATGCACCTTCATCCTGTAATCTTATTACTTCTTTGCTGACCTCATTGTCTTTGTACCATAAGAACCTTAGTTCCTGTTGTCTTCCTTAAGAATAAAGCAGTGGAACATTTGTTTCATGGCCGTCATTACTGCAACAATTGTTTGTCTGAAACTCATTAGTACTAGGCTATTGAAACAAATCATATGGCACAGCCTGATTAAAGCGGATCAAAACTCACCAAACTTGTGAAATACATTTTGCCACAGCCCCTGCCGATATTACCTTCTTAGGGTGTAGAACTAGAAATAGAAATTTCACTCTTCAAATCATCCTGGAACATTGTTTTTTTTTTTTTGCTGCTCCTATCTGTAAGATAGTAGGAGATTAAACATTGCATAGGTGTGGCAATGACATAATTGCCACACACAACAGTGGCAAGGAATGGAGGAAGCGGAGCTTTACAGCAAAAACAGGCACCATTATCTGGGATTAGAATGAAGCAGGAGCATTAATAATTGGCAAAAGGCACTCTTCATGGGGGGCGAAATTCAGGGGATGCTAGGTAGAATGGGAAATGCACACACATAGGCTTTTTAAAAAAATCTGAAGTTTATTGTTACAAAATCACCAAAATATAAAACACATGAAAATCACAATGACTGACATACACATTAAAATCAAGGCTAGAGGTCCTCCCGACAGCATTTGGACCAATTCATTTGATCTCTAGATGACTGTGAGGTCACTACAAAGGTATATATAATGCACACCCAGCAGACCAATAAATCAAAAAGGAGAACCAATACATACAACAATATTGAATCACTAATACAAAAACTCCCACATTATAGAGTGGGTAAAGTGCTGGTGCATAGATAGCAATATACCAAATAATACAAAAAAAAACATAGGCCCTTATTTATGAAGGCATAGCGACAGGTAGCGACTGGTGAGCGGACGGTAATGATGGGCCCCTCCACGAGAACGCTGGCTCCCCACCACAATCACACATTTATCAAGCCAATCCTGCTTAGCGACTGAGATAGCGCCATATAGCGATTCATCATTATTCCAGCCTCAGCCCACAGCGCCAGTGTCCGACCTTGAACAGCGACAGGTATGACCTCTCGCTACCTGGCGCGCTCCAATGCATTTCAATGGAAAAATCTTTAAATATTAATAATTAATTTTTATTAATTTTTTTATTTATTTTTTTTTAAATGTGAAAAAAAAATCTGTGACCACTTCTGCCATTTTAGATAATTTTTTTAAGGGAAAAAAAAATTGTACAGAATTGATATTACAGGTCTGATATTAATGTATTCATATTACTAAATTATTTAAAAAACTTGGTTTTTTTGGTTTCCAAAAATATGGTTGTTTGGGGGTTAAAAAACTACTTTTAACCCATCGCCTCCAGCGCTCTGGCGTTCAAACATGCATTTTACAGCCCGAGAATTTTTTGAGCGTGATTTTTTAATGAATATGGTGGGAGCCAGTCGCTAGGGCCAGTCGCTATCATGCGCTCCCATACAGCGCGGAACCTGTCAAATAGCGACTCCTCACCCAATATTCAACATTACAGCAAACCGACTGAGTCGCTACCGAACAACGGCCAAGCACAGCAACTACTAGCGGGCGCTCTGAAAATGGCGCTACAGTTGCTCAACTGTCGCTACCTGCCGCTATTAATGAATCGGCCTCCCCGACACTCTGTAAAAAAAGGTTAATGAACCTCAAGTAAGTGATCCCCTTAATATGGATATACTGATCAAACTCCGAAACAATCCAAAAATCATTATAAATACTAACCAAAATGTGAGAAGAAAACACTACAAATAAATGAGGTTAATAAGCTGCCCGTGTGATGAGTTGTTAAAGTGCTCCCATTAATATGAATATGTTAATCAAACTAAAAATAATCAGAAGATAATAGTAAACACTGATCAAAAAAGAAAAACAAATATTATTAAACGTGATCACATGAACAGTAAACGGAGCACTACCAAAAATTAAGCATGACCTGAACTGTCACGTGTGCTGTATCCAAAAGCAGTCAGGAGGAGCTGCTCAGCCGGCACCTTTCTTTTAAGTTATAAGAGATAGTTTGTGACTTGCTGTAGATTGTTCGCTAATTGCTGAAGTTGCTGGAATCATTCTGAAAGAATTCTTTATTCTTAAGTATGAGAAACTTTATGCCTTTATTTACAGGTGTCACATCCTTGTCTTAACATGCTAAATTGAATGCTTTTGTACCCGGGGCTCTCATCCCAGGAAAGTGTTTGTGTTGTCTTGGTTTTCATACTGCCAACAGCTTTTTATTCAGTAATGGTGTGCTCATGTTCAGACTATATGGTAAAACATGTTTTGCTGAGGAAATCTCGGCAGGTTTCTACACCTTAACTATAAAGAAGTTAACCAACGGACTCTACTCACCAAATGAGAACCTTGGTTTGTTCTACTATACTAGTCCCTGATGCAATGTCCCAATACCTGGTGGGTGGAGTTCCCTCTTTTCATTATTTTCCTGACACTTTCTCCAATCTCTTCTTTCATTCACTCAACCCTTAGTGACCCTCTAGTCACATATGATCGGAGGGTCACTGAACTAGGCAGTGGGAGGCATTTAATTGAAGGATACTCCACATAACAGCACTGGAAGCCCACTGCCAGTGCCGATACCATCTGGGCTTACCAATTGCATCGCCATGTGTCTCACTTGCCACTCACAAGGGACTGTACATCACTGTGAAGTGGTGATAAGTATGTTAGTACTGGGGCACCAGGAATGGGCTTCCAGTGTGGGTATGTGGAGCAGGGCATCCCTGAATTAGGGGAATTTTAACCTTATGTATCACACCAACTGGCTATACTATCTACTATCTAACTTTGTGGATCATGACTCCTTCAAGTAGCGCCTCAGAATGCCCTGATTGCTGATTAAGGGAATCCCTCCAACTATGTGCCCCATTCTCTTCAATTGAATAAAATTGACCCAACTAGGCACCTTCTCCCCTATCCTTGTTTTCATTTTACTTACCCAATGTACTGAGCCCCCTGCCACAAAGAATACCTCGTATGTATTGTGTAGTTGGCGAAATAAAGATTTTTCCGTGTGCTACTTCTCCTTCCAGATAAACTCACAAATGTAGGAAACCGTTGAATCAAGTAGCAAAGCAGGGGTGGTGGCAGCATTGGTGGCACAGACTCATATTGTTCAGGTATTTGTACACGAGGGACACAAGTACCATTCGGGTACACACATGGATACCTGCAGAAATAAGACAACAACACATACAGGACCCGGTATTCCATTTTATCTCATATGCCTATTTAGCATGGGATGGTAGGGGGTTAATTTTAGAATATAAGTCCTCTTTAAATACTGGATGCATCCTCGAAGAAGCTTGGTGTTACCTTGTAGCAGGATGTGACTGTCACTTGGATCTACAGATTGCTCTGCTTGGACCTGTGCCTTCTCTAAGTCTCCCCCAGGCCTCGCTCCATCCCTGATCTAAATCTCCTAAAAAGGCTCTGGGTTCCCTGGGATTGCTGGAAAGTTTGAGTTTGGAGAGGGAGAGGCAGCTCACACACACCAGGGAGGGGGAGGAGAGTTCTGGTTGCCAGAGAAGAAAATAATGAAATCAGATCCCTTTATGTAAAGTGAGAGCTCATTTTCCACTAACAATGAAACATTCCCTTATCTCTCCGTTCCAGAGGGTATGGTTCAGAGCCATGCCAAGTCCAAGGGAGAGGGAGGGAGACTTTAAGTACACGGACTTGACTTAATGATCCCCTTATCGCATCTTATTATGTGCCTGTGGCATTTCCAGTACATATCCGTGATTGTAAAGTGGAACTTCAGCCAAAACTTTTTCTACAGAGTGGGGCATGGTCAAGCTTGTCTGTTGCCACAACTTTCTTTATATGCTTATGTAGAGCATTAAGCAACGAACCAGTGTCGCTAGCCTCCACTGGATGCTTAAGTAAACCAGATGTCCCAATTGCAGTGGGGCAGTCCCACTTTGAGGCATTTTGACCCACTGTCCTGAAGTCTCTGGGTACACTGAAATGTCCCACTTTGCTGACATTATGGGGAAGACCATCCCACCGAATGCAGAATGTCTGATTGGTTTACAAGTGCATGGCAGTAGTGGAATTCATGGATTGGCTGAGCATTGGCTCAACTTCTTTTACGGACTGAAGCTCCCTGAAGCAAGTGACCAGGGGCAGGGCTACACCTACCTACATACATGACTATCAAAGAATGCTGTGGATATTTGTTCCTAAAAATCCAGACTGGGTTAAACAGGCCCATTTTAAGGCCCCAAAAATGGACAGCTTAAGCTTAAAAGTCTTTCAATGTTGAGAAACAATTGTCACAGCCATGGCTTGTAATATTGAATGAAAAGTGGGGGCAAGGGGGGCGCATGCGCGCGGCTTGGTGAGATGGTCGCACCTTGATCACGCTCCGCACTCTCGGGAGCCGCCTGCCTACCTGACGGGACCAATCGACGGGCAAACACCTGTTTCTGATAGCTGCGGACCTCAAGCACCCGGTGGATACCCTGGCGGTCTATAATATGGGTAATCCGAAGAAGAAAGTGGCAAAAGATCCCGGCGGTCAGTTTTCCAAAATGGCGACCGGCATGGAGGGCGAGCCGGCGGCACGTGGAAGTGAGCGGGAGGATTCCCGAGACTCCTCAGACAGCTGGACCCAGTTCCCATCTGAAATAGTGGGCTCTGGCCCCCCCACCACGCTGGACCGAGCCACCCTCCAACAGATCCGGGAAATGATCAGAGAAGAAATCACCACCGTTTCTACTAAAACAACTGCGGAGCTACTCGGAGGCCTAAAAGACCTAGGCAATCGCACGTCGCAACTTGAAAACCATATTGGCGACGCCACGCTTATCATGGAGGGACATGAGCAAGAGATTGAACAGCTGCATGATCTAGTTCACACTTTACAATCACAGCACGAAGATCTTGAAAACAGGTGCCGCAGAAAGAACTTACGCTTCCGAGGCCTACCAGAGTCCATGGAAGACGCCAGGGGCTCCATTACTGCGCTCATCCAGGAGCTTGTCCCGGACATCCCGCCCGAGAAGTTAGAACTGGAGAGAGCCCACCGCGCCCTGACCACTCGCAAGTCGGAGGGTCCCCCGAGAGATATAATCGTGAAGTTTTTATACTTCCAAACGAAAGCAGCTGTTCTTAAAGCGGCCAGAGGAAAATCCTCCCTGTCTTTCCAAGGTAACAACTTCCAAATCTATGCTGACTTGTCGCAATCCACGATAACGAAGCGGCGTGCATTTCGGCCCTACTTAGAAGTTTTACAAAGGTCAAATATTAAATATCGATGGGGCCCCATAACGGCAAGCAAGTACAGGCCTCCACGCTAAGGGAGCTCCGGGATCACTTCAAGCAGTTGGACTTAACCCTCCCAGGCCTCACCAGTGACTCGGGCAATAGATCGCCCATCCAGCATGACTCTAACAAGGACGGTCATGAGGAACGAGCCCCATCTGACAACATACCCAGATCACAGCGGAAGCATAGGAAGCAAGTCTTAAAGAGACTCTCCTCTCAGTCGTTCCAGAGATCAGGTGATGGGTAAAGGACGCTGAGGCCATTTATATATCCCTTTTCTCTCTTTTCACATTATATGCCTCGTACAGAAGTAAGAACTCGGCCCATTGGACTGCCCGTCGATTGGTCCCCCAAGTTTCTGTAGAAGAACCCCTTCTGCACTCTCAGGTTTACACTATGTTATGTGGCAACTATTCATCTTGCCTTAAACTATGCATACCTAACAGGTGTCTAGGGAAGCTTTTGGTGTACCTGGCCGCCTGTTATGACTCCCCTAGATCACCGAATCCCGTTTTGGGCTTGATGATCTGACGGGAATAGTTGTTAAGTTATGTTGGTTATCACCCCACCCACTATATGGGAAATTTTAATACTGATTGTTTGCAATGTGACAACTAGTAAGCTTTCTTTACACTATACATGCCTAACAGGTGTCAGGTGAGCCTCTTGGTACACCTGACCACTTGTTATGACCCCCCTCGATCGCCTAGCCCTACTTTGGACTTGGTGACTTGACGGGAATAGTTGTCAAGTTATGTTAGTTACCGCCTCGCCTCATTATATGGGGAATTTTGACAATGATTGTTGACTTGAGGACGTCAAGCGATCCACAATGTGGGGTGTAGCTAAAATGCCTTCATTTTCTATGACTTAATGCAGAAGGCTGTGAGTCCGTCTTTCGGCTCCCGAGAGCTACGCAAGCGGTCTGACCCCTCTCCAGTGGGAATCACCCGCTGGTGAGGCGACACTAGTGACAAAAAGTCACAATGATGGAGTTATGTGTTAATTCTACAGTACATTGCTTTGCTTTATGTCCAAATTTCTGTGACCCGTATGTTTTTTCTCTCACCCAAACTTTTGTTTTATTTCTTAGCCCTACTAGACCTTCCTCAGCCTCTACCTGCCCCCAACCCTAACCATCTTTCCCCTCCTATAGCCTTCCCCGGGGGGGGCGGCGCCCAGCCATACTAACATCTAGGAGGTATGTACCATATAGCATGATACATCTAGTCAATGGTGCTTAAAGTTGTTTCGGTTAATGTGCAGGGATTAAACTCCCCGAATAAAAGATCCAGGGTTTTTAGATACTTTAGTTCCACACACGCAGACATAGTCTATGCTCAGGAATCTCACTTTTCTGTCTCCTCAACCCCTAAAATCCTAAATTCTAAGTATCCACTGGTTTACCACGCTAGGGCCAAAACAAAGCAGAGGGGTGTATTTATTGCTTTTCACTCTCGAACACAATTTAAATGCGCCAAGCAAATCTCAGATCCTGCAGGCAGGTTCCTGTTGCTCCAGGGTACGCTACAAGACTCAGAAATCACACTCTTAAATTATTATGCGCCAAACTCAGGCCAGACTGATTTCTTAAATAAACTATGCAACCTCCTAGACAAACATAAGAAAGGGACAGTACTTGCAGGAGGTGACTCAAATCTCACACTAGATCCGGTGCTGGATAGATCTGTCCCGCCAACAGCACAGCATAGAAAAGATGCTCACCAATTCCAATCTTTAATTTCTGGGGCAGGACTGGTGGATGTCTGGAGAGATATGCATCCATTTCAGAGAGACTACACACATTACTCAGCCCCCCATAACCTACATACCAGGATTGATCATTTTTTTACTCACAAAAACTTCCTTCCCAATATCTCTCGTGCCCTTATCCATCAAGTGCCATGGTCAGACCATGACCTAATCAGTGTCACTTGTAGGTCACTGGTAATTAAGCCTGGCCCCTCTGCCTGGATGCTTAATGATACTCACCTGGCTTCCAAGGAGAAGGTGCTGGAGACTGTGAAGGAAGCGGAGCTTTTTTTTCGCACAAATGTCAATTCAGTACAGTCACCGTCGGTTCTATGGGGAGCATTCAAAGCTGTGATGCGGGGGCACTTTATCTCCAGAGCGGCCAGGACTAAAAGGGAAAAAGCTCAGCTCATGAGCACACTGGAAAGGGAGTATCTAACAGCATCCCAGGCATTCAAAACCAAGGGCAGTGTAGTTAACAGGCGGAGACTAGAGAAGGCCAGAGTGGAGCTTAACTCGCTCCAGATGCAGGAGGCTGAGCGTAGATACAAATGGTCAGCCCAAAGGTACTATACCCTGGCAAATAAACCTAATACTCTTCTGGCATCACAGCTATGGTGTCAGGCGAAACCCCACCCATCCATTAAATTAAGGGTAAAAGGCGGGCAGGTCACTAGCAACCCCTGTAAAATCCTAGAAGAATTCAGACAAGGCCTAGCAAAACTGTATGAGACGCACAAGGGATCAGATAACGGGGCTGTGAAAAAATACCTTGATAATACCATTCTACCCCAGCTGGACTCTGACTGGGCTGAATATGTAGACGCAGATATAACGGTACAGGAGGTGAAACAGGCAATAGCTTCTCTCAAGCCTAATAAGAGGCCCGGACCTGATGGCTATACAGCAACTTTTTATAAAAAACTAACAGATGTGATTGCTCCGCACCTCACAACAATGTATAATAGCATTAAGGAGGGTAGCCACTTTGACCCGGAGTCCTTGTCTGCTGCCATTGTTATGATCCCAAAGCCAGGGAAAGACCCCCTAGCTTGGCAGAATTACCGCCCTATTTCTCTGTTAAACCTAGATCTAAAAATCTTGGGGAAAATTATTGCTGCCAGAATCAACACATCTCTCAACTCCCTAATACACTCTGATCAGGTAGGGTTTGTCCCAGGGAGGCAGTCTTCAGATGGGGTAAGACGTATAACACAGCTTATAGAAGTGGCTAGGTCCACACAACCAGATGCTATGCTGTTATCCCTGGACATGGAAAAAGCTTTTGATTGCCTCTCCTGGGACTACCTGATGCAAGCTCTGGATAGATGGGGCTTTGGACAAGGCCTCAAGTCCTGGGTTAGCGCTATGTACCATACACCAACAGCTAAAGTGAAATACTCTGGTTTTGAATCAGCCTCCTTTTCCATCAATAGAGGCACGCATCAGGGGTGTCCTCTGTCCCCAATATTGTTCATACTAGCCCTAGAGCCGCTAGCATCCAACATTAGGCACAATCAGGCAATAAGGGGAATTCCCTATGGGAAGGAGGAACACAAATTATCTATGTTTGCAGATGACATGTTGCTCACTATCTCTTCTCCCCATATAACGGCACCTAATCTGACCTCGGAGTTGTAGGTTTTTGGCAATATGTCAGGCCTTAGAATTAACGCTGGGAAGTCACTGGCCATGGGTCTCTCTTTAACACAGCAGACCAATACTTTATTAAAGGGCAACTTTCCCTGGCTTTGGGTCACGAAGCTTCCATACCTAGGAGTCACACTAACCACATCTGTTGCAGCGTTATATAAAGCAAACTACCCAGGCCTATTTAACCAATTGAGTACCCTTCTGTCTACTTGGCGTCAAGTAAATCTCTCATGGCTGGGGCGTCTGGCAGCGACTAAGATGACTATCCTGCCTAAGTTGTTATATTTTTTTAGAGTCCTTCCTATAAATGTAACCAAAAAGGCCCTTCAGCCATTACAACAAAAGCTTAACAAATACATTTGGGGGACGATCAGACCACGGATCGCTAGGGGAACACTATACTGTAGAAAGGAGGATGGAGGCTTGGGCGTTCCAAACCTATACAAATATTACATGGCGGCGCAGTTGGCAGCACTGCTCCCTTTGCATGCTACAACAAATATACCTGGTTGGGTGCAGATGATGTCTAAGAGCTTGTCTCCAGTTTGTGTGTCATCAATTATCTGGACACCAAAGAAACTTAGACCAGAGACCCTGGTACAGGGCATAGGCCCAGCGCTGGATATCTGGGACAGGAATGCGAAACTCAGGGGGTGGTGTTCGCCACATGTGCCGGCAGCTCCCATCCTGGGAAACCAGTTGTTTCCCCCGGGATTGGAGTCAAGACAGAGATTTAAGTGGTGGGAGGAACAGGGATATCGCACAATACAAGACCTGCTCGCAGGTTGGAAAGGGGAATCCCCATTCTCACTGACCAATAGAATCGTAGTACCCCCTGCTGAAAAATTTAGGGCATTACAGCTGGACCACTTCGTCAAATCACTGATTCGGGACCTGGATCACTACAGTAAACCTTCGGACTTTGAACAGAGATGCCTATATGACCCACTGGCGAGAGGAACAATTTCAAAACTCTACGCATCCCTGGTCAAACCTGAAGGGACAAACCCTCACTTATATATGACTAAATGGGAAGAAGATTTAGGGAAAATGGGTGACGAGCAAACCTGGTCAAACATATGGAAATCAGCAGGGAAGGTCTCATACAACACTCTCATTCAGGAGAATTCTTTTAAGGTCCTGTTTAGATGGTACCTCACCCCTGCCAGAATACACAAGTTTGATGCAAATACCTCTCCCATGTGCTTTAGGGGATGCCAAGAGGAAGGAACTATGCACCACATATGGTGGAGCTGTCCTCATGCCTGTAAGATGTGGAGCAGTGTATACGGCCTCCTATCTACACTCTTTGCAAGCACTTTTTTCCCCAGCACATGGGAAGCCCTCCTCTCTTATAAGACAAATAATTTTAAATTTACCCAATGGAAATTAGCTTTACATATCTTCTCAGCAGCAAGACTGATAATAGCTAGGAATTGGAGGAGTGGACACTTATCCTGGCAGATGGTGATTACTAAAATTTCCGATATTATGATAATGGAAAAACTGACGGCAATAGCCCATGATGACTATGATCGCTTTAGTGAAATATGGTCCCCATGGATAAACTATATTGGAGTGAGTAGAAAAGTTGGGGACGTCTAGGAACCACGATATAGACGGAAACTGTTGGTTGGGTTCTCCCCCCCCCCCCCCCACTCCCTATTACCCTCCCCCTCTCTTTTTTTCCTAATATTACACCCCTCGATCACTCCCTTCCTTTTTTATTTTTCCCTCTGCTCTGTGTCAGTGGGTTCTCCTCACCCTCACCCCCTCTCTTTGTTCTTACTGTTCGGCTCTCATGTAACGGCATATCTATAGGTAGAGGCCAAGCCTCGTCATTGACAAAATGATAATAACTACCTCTTATAATAACCACATGTTACATTATGCTTAATTGAAACTTTTTATATTTTGCACTCTTTTTCTACTTGGACTATGTAAAGTGAACTTTCTATGCACGTTAGTTTTGTCATTTTATATGTACGCGCTGTTACTGACGAAGTCCACAGAATATCTCTACCCAAATTTTGTATTGTCTACTACTGCTTCTCTATAAACAATAAAAATAATTGTAAAAGAAAAGTGGGGGCAATCCATGGAGAGAGAGAATACTGGACATTTAGGACCTGATTTATCACCATTGCCGGCTGCAGAAACTAGTGGGCTTGCATATTAACATGTTTACCTGGGCAGCCTAATGACACTTTCTGCCTTATTATGCCACTTTTTGCCACCTCAAAGGCCAGTCATGGTCACTGGAGGACGGGTCAGATGTGGAAAGCTGAAGATGTAAGGAGAAAGGTGGGATAAATGAGGGATGTCAAAAATTCTCATTAAAGTGTACTAATTTTCCCTATCCCGGGTTTTGGTCCGTCCCCCTGGGGCAACCTGGTTTGGGATACCCTGCTGTGTGAAACCCAGCTGTTTGCCCAGTAAACCTCTCCTTGGGCCAACGGCGCATGCGCTGCCTCTCGTCCAATCATCTCTGACTGCGCATATTCTTCGGCTGTGCACACTCGTGATGGCAGCACTGCCCGCGCATATGTCATGGGCTCGTTTAAAAGATAAGAGCAGTGGGTGACTGGGGGGGGGGGGTCCCAGAGGAGTGAGTGAATGAGCTCATAGACTCCACTGTTGGTTTTGGTCTGCTTTAACCAGTCTACTGGTTCTGTAATTGCATAATGTGCATTAAGCAAGTCACCTCTGCTCCAAGTTTCATTAACAAGCTCTAGTGTACTGTGTGTCATACATATAACATGCTAGAGAGAAGCTTCTCAGAGTACAAGTATGTCTACATCATGGAAATAATGGATACCATGGGGAAACCCTCAAGTCCCCTAAAGAAACGTCCTTCTCCTCGATCCAACGACGCATGTCGGATCCATGGCCGCAGCCAGCTATACCTTTAACAGGACGTGTCTGCGCCAGGCATTTGTGAATGACCGGCGTGGGCACACACCCTGTTAGAGGGTAGCAGGGATGTGGCCACTAGGGCGCTTGACTCCTTTCGGCTTCCGAGCACAGCCAAGCATGCTGATTGGACAAGAGTTGGCACAAATGAGTTTTGAGGGCGATCCGGGGGGTTTTACACAGTGGGGCATGCCAAATCAGGATGCCCCAGGAAAATCAATCACCAGGATTCTGAAAACACAAGTACTTGGGGGCACTTCAGTACAAATCAGGGGGCGCCGCATCTCAGTACAAATCAAGAGGCACTGTGCTTAAAGCCAGAAGGCAATACTCAGCATTCAGCTTGATGCCCCCTTCCTTTCTGGCACCTATGGCACTAATTATACAGGCTTAGAATTGGCCTTTCCCAAAACCTACTAATCTGGGTCATATGGTCACATGCTTCTTGTGGATGTGTAATGAAAATGTTGTACTATATACTGTGTATGTCTTAATTGCACATTTTAAAATTGGTTTAAAGTATAAAGGCTTTGTTTTTGCTTGGAATGTATCAGGAAAGCGTTTCTTAGCTCCCCGGATGATTGCTTAATAAGGCAATACTTGGTAATGTGGTAATATTGACACATCACTTCACTTCTTGTTCTATCAATATTTAAAGGCAAACTTTTCCAACATACCTCATATCAGGGGGGACCTCTCAGATAGGAGGTTGCTCTTCTTACCTTTACTGAGACCCACAGCAGTGATAGATCTCCCACAGCCCCCATTATCTGAACCTGGTGCTTCAATTCTGGATTCATGCTGACCAGAGATGTGTGTTTGTGTACGAGCTTGGCCAAGGAGCCGATAGAGAATAAAGAGCTGCCTCAATCTGGTGACTTACACAGCTCCTACATCCAAGCTGTGAATCTAGAGTTGTGGCACCCAGCTTTAGATACCAATGGATGACAGAGAGTAATCACTGCTGCAGGGCCTGGGTGAAGGTAAGTAGGGAAACGTGGTACCCCTATGGCACCACTGATCAGGAAACTGCGTGAAAGTGGACTTTAAAGCGGCACTATAGTCAAATCAGCCAACTTGCTTCCATAGTATGGCTGCTAAATACTTGACTGCTGGTGACCAATCAGGTTTGACTGGGCTGGCACATCAAACCTGAATGGTTGCCGCCGGTCACATGATTGGCTGCCATTTGTTGCAAAACAAGTGAGGAAGTGATGACTTGATTATAATGTCCCCTAAATTGGACATATACTCAGAGGGAAGTATATGTAGTCACCTTCTAGGTAAAAAAAGAAACACAGCTTGTTTTGGGGCACAGAGCTGGGGATGGAAAGTGACCACATAAACTCCCTTTCTAGGTATAGGTGCAGTTTAAAGCAGATCAACGCCCATTTTCCGGCTAACCGTTGTTGGTCCACTAAAGGGCCCATTAAAACAGGCACAGGGGGCATCCAAAATACTGGCCCCTGCGCCTCGTCCCCCCCAGAACGCCCAATATTCTTACCTGTCCCTTGATCCTCCACCGGGAATGGCGCCCGGTTCCGGCCACTGAAAGGTCCCGCCCACATGACCACCTGGCAGCCAATCGCAGGGCAGTCATGTGGGCAGGACCTTTCATTCCTGGAACCGAGGAAGTGACCCCGCCCATATGACCGCACAGTGCTTATTTAACACCCCTATTCTCTTTTGCTGTGTTGCGCTGAAGGGTCACAGCACAAGGAAAAACACTGCTCACTAGTGTCCTTGTGGAGCAGGACCCTTTCTTGAAGGGAGGATTCAAGTCCATTAAAATAGAACTCATTATCACATTTGACTTTACTCTTTCTCTTGGTTTAATAATCACACTTCTCGTTTCTGCCTGGCTGTTCAAGACAGGAATAAAGTGGTGAAGTTTTTCCAGAAGGGGTCATGCTTATTATCTGGTGAAGCAAGTTTAACTTTGGGTGTGCTTTTAGGTGTGAACTGGCATAACAGGCAGTGTGCAGAAACCTATCCCCCATCCCCCTATAACAGGCAGTGTGCAGAATCCCCCCCATCCCCTATAACAGGCAGTGTGCTGAATACCCCCCCAAAGCACCCCGAAATATGCAGAATTACCCCAATTATGGGGCGGTGCGGCTTCCACATGTATCTGTAGATATATATGCAACCAAATCTCTGTCTTTTCACATAGCTAGACATGTTTGGTGCTTAATACTTAGATGATACTTAGATGATTAGAGGGTTAAACTGGGCGGTAAATTGGTTCCCAGGCCCTGAATAATAATAATTTTATATAAATAATAGTGATGGAGCTACTATCACCCCCTTTACTTACCACAATTACCCCATAACAGGCAGTGTGCAGAATCCACTTTCAATCGCCCCATTATAGGCAGTGTGCAGAATCTTCCCCAATCACCTCACAACACGCAGTGTGCAGAATCCCCTCCCCACCAAGAACCCCATAACAGGCAGTGTGGAGTATACCCCCATCCCCCCTAGATCCCCATAGCAGGCAGTGTTCCTCTTGGCTGCTGTTCCCCTCCTCCCTCTTCTCCCTTTGTCCCCTGGGTGCCCATGGCTCCCCAGGAATCCTGTCTTAACCCCTCTCGTTCTCCCTCTGGGTGATCGCGGGGGGGGGGGGGTGTCCAGTTGTTTAAAGCTGTGTCTTTACCCTTGGTGTATTTTTTTACTGTATATGCCGCCACCGCGCGCTTCTACTGCGCTCCGCGGACGGCGGCGTCATTCATTTCAGAGCTGCCGGTCCGCTGTTGGCCGGCAGGGTCACGTGTGCGCGTTTTGCGCTCTTCGGGGGGGGGGCGTGCTCCGGGGATGACGATTTTGACGTCACATCTCCACAGAGCCCGCCCCTAGAGGTCTTCGGATGCCATTTTCCTTGCCATTGCGGTCCGTGAGTAACCCCGGTGGGGTAAAATTTTTTTTTCTGGATTCCTTGCTGTATTCTCATGGGAATGTTTGTTATGTCTTTCAGGCGGGTTAAAACTTCAGCACTGTGGTTTCTCCCGGCCATCTCCCCTCATTATCTCCCACTTCCCTAGCGGGTTATTGGGGCATCCCGGGTGGCTCCTTAGCGTTAACCCTTACTGGCCTACTGTGCCATTCAAATCACCATATGGAGGCTTCTGGGGATAATGGGCCTGGGGTTCCTTCGCGACAAGCCCGGCTATGTGTTGCGTGTGGGGTATCCCCAATCGGTGATGATGTCAGGGTATGTGTATCCTGCACCCAGCAGGTACTTGCACTGCAGTCTAGGTTACCTGTTGCTGGGCCTGCGCCCCCTCGGGCTTCTCCTACCCCCCACGCTTACATCTGACCCCGAGCATGGAGCATTCCAGCGGGGAGTCTCAGCCTGATTTGGCTGCGCGGGTGGCCAGCATTGAAAAACATATTGCTGGGTCTGCCCCGCGTAAGGCTTCTGCTAAGAAGCGGCATTTATCTCCCGCCGTTTCCCTCTTTCCTATGGAAGCTGAGGAATTTTTTGACACTACTGGTTATTCCCCCCTGGAGGAGGGGGAATTGTTCTCTGATTCAGAATCATCTGAGGAGCAGCCTAAGGTTTATGGTGGTACCAGGTCTCCCTTTGGGGAAGATCCATGGTCCTCAGATGACACTGACAGGCTTTTGGCTCTGTATCTCCCCTCCTGCCGTGGCTCCGCAGCAGCAGGGTGAGATTTTTCATACGGTTAAACCACGTTTGGAATTCCCGGAGCAGACTCACTTTAATAATCTGGTGCTCAAAGAATGGGAGCAGCCTAACAAGCTCCCTGGGGTGCCCAAGAGTTGAGACAAGAGGTATCCCTTTCCTGCTGAGGTGATAAAGCGTTGGTCATGTCCTCCCGAGGTGGACGTGCCCGTTCTGGGACTGTCCAATACATCTGTCATGCATTCCCCTGACACTACTACCCTGGGGGATGGTGAGGACCGGCGCATGGACCAGCTGGCTTGCCATGCTTTTGCCTGTGTGGGGACCGTGCTACGCCCGGTGTGTGCCTCTGCAATTACAGCTATTGCTATTAAGGGTTTGCTTAAGAGTCTCTTAGATGGGGCCTCTGATGACGCGGGAGGAGAAGAGTATAGATCTCTCCTGCTTTGCTATGAATTTGTTGCATATGTTCTATCTGCCATGGATGATGCCATTAGAATGTGTGGTAGGACTTCTGCCCTGTTGGTGGCTATACGCCGCTCTGTTTGGCTGTGTCAGTGGGTAGCTGATAATGCTGCTAAGAAGGCTCTCATTGGCTTTCCCTTTAAGGGGCTGCACCTCTTTGGTGAACGCTTGGACTTGTTTGCCAGGGGCGGTAGGTTACCTCAACGTAGGAGACCGTCTCGGTCCTTTCGGGGGACGGGTGTCTTTCTCCCTTCCTTCCGTGGTCCCAGAATTGGTCGAGGAGTCTCCTTTGCTGGGGATCTCGGAGACTATTGGGGCAGGGGACGTGGCTGCCCCGGCCCCTCCTGGGGTCCTAAGCCAAAGTCCTCCCCTAAGCCCCCTCAGGCATGAAGGGGCGCCCTCACCCATTCGGGTGGGGGGACGGCTTTGGTTCTTTGCTCACGTCTGGAGGCTTCATGTCTCAGACCGGTGGATTCAGGAGGTGGTGTCTTCCGGATACAAGATAGAGTTTACAGCCTGGCCGCCCCCAAGATTCATCAAATTCCGGATGGCTCAAAACCCCCTGTCAGCTCAGGGTCTGTGCCTTGCTGTCCAAAATCTTCTGGAGTTGGGGGTCATCTGTCAGGTGCCTTTGAGGGAAAGGGGCAGAGGCTACTATTCCAATCTTTTCACTGTTCCCAAAAAAGACGAGTCCATCAGACCCATCCTGGATTTAAAGCACCTCAACAAATTTGTCAGATTCAAACACTTTCGCATGCGCTCAGCTGTCAATTCACTATGCCCGAGCGACTTCATGACCTCTGTAGACATCAAGGACGCTTACCTTCATGTACCAATCTTTCCAGGTCATCAGAGATTCCTCAGGTTCGCTCTGGAGGATCAGCACTACCAATTTGTGGCCTTGCCTTTCGGTATCACCTCGGCTCCCAGGGTATTCACCAAGGTGCTGGCGGGCGTAATGGCTCTGCTGATATCTCAGGGCATTCACATCCTTCCTTACTTGGACGACATTCTCATCACGTCTCAGTCCTTCCAACAGGCCGGGCTGGATATCCAGCTGGTTGTGTCCACACTGGAGTCCTTCGGCTGGGTGATCAACCACCCCAAGTCTTCCCTGTCACCGTCAATGGTGAGATCCTTTCTGGGCATGACTCTGGATACATCTCAGGTCAAGATTTTTCTACCTCAGCAGAAGGTGGAGAATCTTCAAGCCCAAGCCAGGCTTCTTATGTCTTGCCCTCATCCCTCCATCCGGCAGGGGATGCAGCTGGTGGGCCTGATGGTGTCTTGCTTCGAGGCGGTTCCATACGCTCAGTTTCACATGAGACCTCTTCAACTTCACCTCTTGTCGGTATGGGATCGGGACCCTCGGTCCCTGTATCAGGTGTTGGTTCTGTCCAGACGGTTTCTCTCGTGGTGGCTGGACTCGAGGAACCCATTGGTGGGCAGATCCCTGGACACGCCCTATTCCATTACTTACCATCTGGGCGACATCTTGCAGTCCCAGCTTGCAGGACTTCTAGGTCTAGGAAGGGTTTCTTTCCTTTGGCTGTCCACATCCTCAACAATATCCAGGCACCATAGGACCAGGATCAAGCCGGAACCGATTGGTCTTCATACTCTGACTTTATAAGAGATTATCTGTTTTTATAAGAGATTATACCTTGAGATTATCTGCTTCTATATCTCTGTCTTCCATGTTCCCCTGGACACTGCTATTGGATGTCCCAAGTGTAAGGAATATTCTGGAACAGGACGTCCTGTATACTTAGAATAATACAATTCTGTGATTACTCACCTGTAGAATTGGTATTACGTATACAGCACGTCCTGTTCCATCTTACCCTTGTTATCATTAATTTTAGTTACCTGTGTACGGTGATTGTTCATATGTTCATTTTTGAATTCTGGTTATTATTGTTCTCCCGGCTTCTTGTTAACTGCTTGTCAATACTGGGGAATTTGTGGGAGGTCCCTGACTTATATAGGGCCGGGAGGAGACACAAGCTGTTTTCTGCAGTCCAGCGCCATCTTGTGGATGTATTACCCAAGTGTAAGGAATATTCTGGAACAGGACGTGCTGTATACGTATAATACCAATTCTACAGGTGAGTAATCACAGAATTGTATTTTTACTGGGAGCTGGCTGTACACAGGCCACGCTCTCCTACGGGACAGGTGGGCATAGCCTGTGTAGGCTGGCACTTGTTGTTTTTAATACGAGCTGGGTGTACACAGGTTACACCCACCCACCAGCTGGTATCAGGGTTAGGGATTAGGATCAGCAGCCCAGGAGCGCTTAAAAGGTAGGTGGGCTTTTTCTTCACCAGCCTCACATTCGTTCCATAACATGCACAACCATTTCTCCTATTTTGGGTGGGGTGCATCTTATGCAACTGAGTGAGCTTTTTTATTTTAACACACAAAAAGTGCAATAAAACAATTATCCTTAGCTTATAGGAAAAAGGAAGCACCTCACCTGTAAAAATGCCCCATCACAGGTACAGGTGATTTTTTGGGAAAAAATAGAACAACATTGTTATTGAGCTTTTATGTGTGTTAAAGTTCACACCTAAAAGCTCAAGTTAAACTTTTTTTCTCTTTCAAAACCAGTCATTGTGTCCTTGTGTTTTCCAGGCTATGACTTTCCATCAGTGCTGCAGTGGTTTGCTGAGCGAGTGGATCGGATCATCCTTCTATTTGACGCCCATAAACTGGAGATTTCCGACGAGTTCTCAGAAGCCATTCGAGCCCTGAAGGGAAACGAAGACAAGATCCGTGTTGTCCTCAACAAGGCTGACATGGTGGAAACCCAGCAGCTCATGCGTGTCTATG
Source organism: Gastrophryne carolinensis (assembly GCA_027917425.1). Taxonomy (NCBI): domain Eukaryota; kingdom Metazoa; phylum Chordata; class Amphibia; order Anura; family Microhylidae; genus Gastrophryne; species Gastrophryne carolinensis. Next base: position 50,141,803 of record CM051235.1, on the reverse strand, counting down.
GTGCTCTGATGTGGTCTCTGGGCAAAGTGTTCAATACACCAGAAGTGCTGCGGGTCTACATAGGTTCATTCTGGTCGGAGCCACTCATGATTTCGGCTAACAGACACCTGTTTGAGCTTGAAGAACATGACTTATTTCAAGATATCCAAAATCTGCCCAGGAACTCGGCCCTACGCAAGCTCAACGATCTGGTGAAAAGAGCTCGGCTTGTTAGGGTAAGCATGAACTGAATTTTTCTAACTATATTTAGAAAATGCTAAATAGTCTAGTTTAGGGGTGCCCAACCTTTTTTTCATGAAGTACCACTTCCATATTTTCTCAAGTTCCACCCAAAACAGATTTTCACAGGAGTGTATGGGTTTCAATTAATCAAGACCTATACCATACTGTACTACCCCTGGATGCAGCACAGGGTCCCCATCAGAAAATCTGGCACCCACAGATGCTGCACCCTAGAATGACTGGTGCATCTTATTAACACCAGTGCTGAGAGTTTTTTTACGTGGACCTACACCTTCCTTCGATAGTCTTTGCTTACAAGTGGGCCTACAACCTTCCTGGGACAAATGTGATGCCCCTCAGTGAGTAATACTCACTTCTTCCCATCTGGATCTTTATCTGACACACACACAGCAGCCGGCATCTTCTTCAGTAAGAGGCACTACAGTGTGTGCTGCAGCTACTTACAGTGACCCTGATGCAGACCAAGTGAGTATTGATCACTGTGACTGTCAAGTAATAAGCATCCTTCAGCTCTGACAACCCCATGCAGCATGATATAATAATCCCCCTCCTAACAGCATTTATTTAATAATAAGCCTTAGAGGAACATCCAGTATGCTGGAGTCCCCCGCGAATAGATCCTCGAAATGGCCTGAACTCTAACTTGAAATATGATCCCCCCATTTTGCCTGGGGGAACGAGGTTCAGGTACGGATTGTGGACGTTGAGGGTGCATCACCCCAGTTGAGAACACAGAATGATCGGGCTGGGCATCACGGGACATGGATCTATCGATCAGGTAAAAGCTGAAGCCCTGGACTAGCGGCGATTACGTGGGACAAAGGATGAGTATAGCGCTTTGATTTTGTCTGCGTGGGACAAAGGGTGAGTATAGCGTTTTGCCCGGACAATGTCTTAAATAAAATATATAAATAAATATGTGAATTTACCAGCTGTTGACCAGCTGACCAGGCCAGAGTTTTCAAAATGTTTTTTATTCTCAGTAACTTCAAATGACAAACATTTTTGATTCTCGGAATCCCGACCGTAGGCTACAGATATAATGTCTCCTTGTCTTCTCCTTCAGTTGTGGGAGATGTTGCACCCACCTTGTGTTCTCCTCTAATCGCTTGCAGTGCTATACCCACCAGAATCACTCTGCCTCTTTCCAGGTCTTTCCTACTGTGTGATTGTGATAAAACAATAACTTTAAAATCTTCAATATACTATATAAAATGTTAAAAAAACAACATTGAATTTCATTGTGGCACTCCACTGAAATCCAAATGACCACGTAACTTAACAAACTGTCCAGGCTGGGTGTAAAATGAAAGCAAACATGTCCCCCCCCCCCTCCCCCAATCATGTGTCCACCACTCAGTACTAAACATGTGTTCATACATAACCAAATACAATCTGGGGGCTGGCCTACAGACAAGGGACTAGATCTTGCCTTCAGCAGCTTTATGCAACAACACACCAGGATGAATCAGCTGCTTAAAGCGGACCTTTACCCTGAATAAGGACATTTCTAATATGTTTCCCACACCCTGTGTATAGATTGCTCACATTAAAAATCATCCTACCTGCATCTACTGCATGTTATGAGCCTTTAAACATCCAAGATGGCCGCTAATGGAGCATCAGGAAGCGAAAAGGAAGTGTCTTCTGACTGTGCTGATCTGCATTCTGGGATTGCTGTCCTTTCCCTGACCCCAGCTCTGCTCTGTCTGTGCAAAGCACAGCTATAACCCCGTCCCCTGTATTTTATCACGCTCTCCTCTCCTCAGTATGATGCTTCTGAGTCAAGATGGCGGCGTCTGTATCCTAGAGTCCTGAACAGAGTTGCAGCCCGGTGGGGGAAAGAATAATAAGTAAGCAACTAAAAACCTAAAAATTTTATATGCTGGGGAATAGTTTTTTAAGGGTTTGGGCTTTTTATTAAATCATGCTGAAGGTCCGGTTTAACAGATAAGGAAAGATTGCTTGTAGTTTTACACTTATCCTGAACAATCCCTTTAAGTGTCCCACTCTCTTCAAAAGGTTGAGCACTTAGCGGTTTAAGGAGGAGCAACTCGCTATTGTCTAAAAGACTGTGGTGGGCTCCTGCTTTATGGGACATTTTGAAATGAGAGGCTCTGTTGTTTGTATGCCTGGTGATCCCATCCCACATCCCTGCTATACAATTAGCCTAGGTGGGTACCTGCACCAGACATTTCTGGATGGCTGGTGCAGGCACGCGAAGAAGCAGGGGTGCCGCTAGAGATGCACACTCCATTCAGATAAACTTAGGCCCTTATTTATGAAGGAATAGCGACAGGTAGCGACTGGTGAGCGACCGGTAATGACGGGCACCGCCAGGAGAACGCCGGCTCCCCACCACAATCACACATTTATCAAGCCGATCCTGCTTAGCGACTGAGATAGCGCCAGATAGCGACTCATTCATCATTATTCCAGCCTCAGCCCACAGCGCCAGCGTCCGACCTTGAACAGCGACAGGTATGACCTCTCGCTACCTGGCGCTCTCCAATGCATTTCAATGGAACAATCTTTAAATATTCATAATTAATTGTTATTAATGTTTTTTTTTTTTTTGTAAATGTGAAAAATTCTGTGACCACTTCTGCCATGTTAGTTAATTTTTTTAAGGTAAAAAAAAAAAAAAAATTGTGCAGAATTGATATTACAGGTCTGATATTATTGTATTCATATTACTAAATTCTTACAACATTTTTTTTTTTTTGGTTTCCAAAAATATGGTGGTTTGGGGGTTAAAAAACTACTTTTAACACATCGCCGCCAGCGCTCTGGGGTTTAAACATGCATTTCACAGCGCTTGAATTTTTTAAGCGGGGTTTTTGGAGAATGTGGTGGGAGCCGGTTGCTCTGACCAGTCGCTATCATGCGCTCCCATACAGCGCGGAACCTGTCAAATAGCGACTCGCCACCCCGTATTCAACATTACTGCACACCGACTCAGTCGCTATCAACAACCGAACAACGGCCAAGCACAGCGACTACTAGCGGGCGCTGTGAAAATACTGCTACAGTCGCTCAACTGTCGCTACCTGCCGCTATTAATGAATCGGCCTCCCCGAGTGATAAGAAAAATCTGAATGAAATGCAAGCTGCTTATTTGCAGAGTGACCCGCACATGCACCGTTGGAATAAAAGAACAATGAGTTTTTAGGAGATCTCGAGAGTATCAGCATGGCAACTCAAATTGGGATGCACCAAAACAGGAGGAATAAAATCTGGGGGGTCCCCCTCCGCATTCGCAAGTCGCCTACCCCACATCTCTGTGGCTGAGGCGTACTCCTGTCCTCAGCCATTCAGGTAGGCTGGACGTGGGCCGCACAACGGCCAGGGATGTGGTGCCTGTCTACTGAGCCTAGAAACAGGACACACACAACTAAATCAAATTGCTAGTTTTTATTACAATATGCATCAGGATAAAAAAACATAGAACACCAACATCACAAGACACAATTAAAAACAATGCACCCCCGCAGGACGAGATGCTAATACATCAATAAATTAGGAATGGAAAATATGCAACAGTTCATAACATCTCAATGATCTAACCTTATAAAAAGTTGACTAGTGCAATAAATATATAAATAAAGTATTTCATGTATTAAGCCAATAAATATTTGCACAGAAGATACACAATAAATAGATCACAAACGGTGCTCAAGAAGAATTAAATTGATGTGTACAAACAATTAAATAAATAAATTCTATAAAGACCTCAAAGGGAACCTATATAAATCATGTGGATATGTGTATCATCCGCTAAAAAAATAACTACTAATTACCATGAAACCTTATTCATGTATTAAGCCAATAAATATTTGCACAGAAGATACACAATAAATAGATCACAAATGGTGCTCAAGAAGAATTAAATTGACGTGTACAAACAATTAAATACATAAATTCTATAAAGACCTCAAAGTGAACCTATATAAATCATGTGGATATGTGTATCATCCACTAAAAAACAACTACTAATTACCACGGAACCTTATTCACAACAAAGAACAGAATGCCACAAAAAATCAATCAATCAAAAAGTACACATGGAAAGATCATTAATGGGGAGAATACCGCCCTGGTGCAAATAATAATGCCAATACTGCTAGAGGTCCAAGGGAGGTGTGAACCACCAACCCCACGTGCTCCGCCATGCGCCCACAGCTTCGAAGAGCTCTGGTATGCTGGAGCTTTGACCGATTTGACAAAAGCCTACATAAGCATCGGGGGGGGGGGGGCTCACACAGCAGGGCATCCAAAATGCAAGTGGCAAGGACCAAAAAATGGGATAGTGAAAATCCCTGGTTTTGGTCCACTTTAACACTTTACCAGTTCACGACTGGTTGTTGAACTGAGAGCTCCTTCGCCATTGGCACCCACAGCATCTCCTAACTGGGAGGCCGATTCATTAATAGCGCCAGGTAGCGGCAGATGAGCGACAGTAGCGTTATTTTCACAGCGCACGCTAGTATTCGCTGTGCTTGGCCGTTGTTCGGCTGTTGACAGCGACCCCGTCGGTGTGCGGTAATGTTGAATACGGGGTTAGGAGTCGCTGTTTGACAGGTTCCGCGCTGTATGGGAGCGCATGACAGCGAATGGCCATAGCGAACGGCTCCCAGCATATTCATTAACAAATCACGCTCAAAAAATTCTCGCGCTGTGAAATGCTTGTTTAAACCCCAGAGCGCTGGCGGCGATGGGTTAAAAGTAGTTTTTTAACCCCCAAACAACCATATTTTTTGAAAAAAAAAAAACATGTTTTTCAAAACATGTTGTAATATGAATACATTAATATCAGACCTGTAATATCAATTCTGCACAATTTTTTTTTTTTTTTTTTTTTAACCTTAAAATATCTAACATTGCAGAAGTGGTCACAGAATTTTTGACATTTAAAAAAAAAAAAAAAAAAACATTAATAGCAATTAATTATGAATATTTAAAGATTGTTCCATTGAAATGCATTGGAGAGCGCCAGGTAGCGAGAGGTCATACCTGTCGCTGTTCAAGGTCGCTCGCTGGCGCTGTGGGCTGAGGCTGGAATAATGATGAATGATTCGCTATCTGGCGCTCTGACAGTCGCTAAGCAGGATCGGCTTGATAAATGTGTGATTGCGGAGGGGAGCCGGCGTACTCGTGGCGGTGACCGTCATTACCGTTCGCTCACCATTCGCTACCTGGCGCTATCCCTTGTTAAATAAGGGCCTGTGTCTAAAGGGAAATTGGCCATGAAAAACACCTGTATGTCTAGAATGTATGTTCCTACCCACAGTGGTCAGAATTCTGCTTACAGTCATTTATCATTTAATCATTTATCTTTATTATACGTGTTTTAACTAGAAGCCTTCAAGAATGCATTCTTTTTTTAATAGAGGACTATACTATCTATTCAGTTAATGTAACTAGAGCGGTGTTGTGACTTGTCAGAAATAATAAGTGCTACATTTTTTACAGGGAGCATGTTATCACACGTGTCATAGCCAAATATCACAGACACATATTTACAAAAGGAAATGTCTGTGCAGAGCTCATGCTGTGAATGCACATGGCCATACATACACACACAGCATGGGTTCAGTTATTAGGGCCACACATTGTCAGAGAATTGAACTACAACCAGGATGTACTGCAAATGCTTCCTGGAGGGTAACAACGATGATGTTCTCTTGGCTCACTGAGACTTTCAGATTCTTCAGTGTATTTCGAATAGACATGTAATAAATGTAATATATACATAAGTGATATAACACCAACATCCTTTGCAGAAATATGCAAAAACACAATTGTGCTCCCCATTCCATTTTGTTAACCAAGGGAGTAACTACAGGCAGGAGGATGTAGGGATCGCATCGGGGGTTCGGCCATTATTGCCGTTCAACCTCATGCAAATTATGCTTACACGGCATCATGAGAAGAAAAATAACACCATTTGTTTTGAGTGTTTTAGATTTTATTAGTTTAATTGTATCTAAGGCCCTTATTTAACAAGGGATAGCGCCAGGTAGCGAATGGTGAGCGAACGGTAATTACGCTCACCGCCACGAGAACGCCGGCTCCCCACCACAATCACACATTTATCAAGCCAATCCTGCTTAGCGACTGACAGAGCGCCAGATAGCGAATCATTCATCATTATTCCAGCCTCACCCCACAGTGCCAGCGTCCGACCTTGAACAGCGACAGGTATGACCTCTCGCTACCTGGCGCTCTCCAATGCATTTCAATGGAGCAATCTTTAATTATTCATAATTAATTGCTATTAATGTTTTTTTTTTTTTTTTTTTTTTATGTGAAAAATTCTGTGACCACTTCTGCCATGTTAGTTAATTTTTTTAAGGTAAAAAAAAAAAAAAATTGTGCAGAATTGATATTATTGTATTCATATTACTAAATTCTTTCAAAAATTTTTTTTTTTTGGTTTGCCACCCTGCTGTATGCTATCATGATTTTAAATCAATTATTGGTGGCTTAGCAGCCACGGCCCCAAGTGGAGGGGCGTATTTCTGTAAGTCACTTCAGGCAGCATAAGGGCTAGATTCCCTCACCCCTGGAAATAGCTGTTTTTTTTAGTTCTGTATGACCCAAATATATTCTTCCCTGGCTCCAATCCCTTTTTAGGCCTGCATCTATAAGTTTGGTACATATGTCCTCTTTACTTCGATCTCCTTGTTCCATGTTTAAATCTTTCTTGCACAACAAACCCCTAAAAGCCCACTGAAGGAGCGCTATCGCAAAATTGTGTAATATAAAAAATCTATATAAACATGTTGGCTAATGAGAGTAGGGGTCACTTATACACCCGAACTGAATAAAACTTCCAAGCTTGTGGTTTATTCTCTCATGGTAGGAATAAAATCTAGGGGTGACAGGTTTAGTGTATTTAGTGTAAAAGCGTCCTTTTCCTTCCATTAAAAATAAAAAAGAAAAAGCCTGGCTGGATATTTCTTGATGCTGGGTGTATAAGTGACCCCTCCCCCGCCATCCAGCAAATTTATATGGGTTTTTATCACTGGGCCATTTTGTACTCCTTTAATTTGTTCCACTACCATTCACAAACCTAATCCATACAGAACCCCTTAACGCACAATTTAATTGATGCTATTGGGGGGTCCGAAAGGGCCTAGTCACCATTTAAAACACATATGAGCAACGGATCCCTAGACCTTACCTTGCCCAAGGCCCTAGTCACTCTATTCACAGGCTGTGAGTATATACTTAAAGTAGCACTATCCCGAAATTGTGTAATATTACAAATCCATATAAACACATGGGCTAATGAGTGGAGGGGTCACTTATACACCCGAACTGAATAAAACTCCCGCCAAGCTTGTGGTTTATTCTCCCATGGTAGGAATGAAATCCAGGTTTAGTCTATCAGAGGTGACAGAGCCTGTCACCCTGGATGTCCTTTTCTTTCCATTAAAAGAAAGATAAACAAGCCTGGCTGGTTATTTCTTGATGCAGGGTGTATCTCCTCCCATCATCCAGCACATCATATGGATTTTTATCTTTTGGCAATTTTTCGTGATAGCTAAAAGGTTGGTTTGGCACTGTGGGGATGCTGTCTTGATGTCCTCTATCACAACAATGTTTTGTCCGGAAGCCATACAATATTCACGTCTCTGCTAATGATGGCCGACCTGGTTGGAGTGGAGATCATCCACAGCCTCCAGTCAGAACAACGCATTCAGCTTAAAGCTCCGAGCTCTTGGTTGGCACACCTGTACCTGGTTAATGGCTTGCCAAGTATTGGTGCAGTGTGGCATTTTTGCAGCCAGACGCAAAGCATAAATGGAAGAAGATCTGCAATATTATCCCCTTTGTTAGTATTCAGGGATATACACTTTCCATTCGTCCCGCTTCGCCCTCAGCTAGCCACACAGTGCTTCTAGTAGCCTCAGGCAGTTTCCCCAACACGGTCCATCATGGGGGGGGTATGTACATAAGTGCTCGGGCACAGGGGACGCAGTGCCAGCTCCTGCTACTGTCTCTGTCATATATGTGCTGCCCGGATGCGGCAGGATTATATCCCCACCATGAAGACCGGGTGAGCTGAAGGGACAAAGTTAAATCCACATTCTCCAAAGCGATGCTGTTCAAAAAATGCGTCCTCTCACCCTGTGTTAAAGCAAACAGTTAGTCAATGTGTTAGTAGCTTCCACTGCTGTCCCCGTGATTGACCCATGGTAAATAATGCTAGCCAACTCTGTGACTGGATGCTTCATCCCCCATTAACATTTATCTGCATTGGATGTGCTGCTAGTTACTACATTTCTTGTAGACCCTTAAAGTGGAGCAAAACCCCTGCCAGGCCGATCAATTTCCTCCCCCAGGGGCATCCAAAATCAGGATGCCCCGCTGTGTGAAACACTCGACCCCCCTCATACACTCCATACACTCACCTTGTTTCCCGGTCCAATGGCGTATGCTCAAGCCGTGCCCGCATCCCCGCTATCCCTCTAGCAGGGCTCGTGCCCGCACCAGGCATTTGTGAATGGCCGGCATGGGCACGCTTCCTGTTAGACAGAAGCGGGGGATGCGGCTGCAAGCGTGCTCGTAGCCGCTGGCCTTAGCCGGAGGCTTAGACGACGTGACTTCAGCGGCTCAGAGCGTGCTGATTGGACGAGTGGCTGTGCATGCGCTGTAGGACCGGGAAGAGGTGAGTTGGCATCAGCAATCTGTGGGGTTTCACACAGCAGGGCACCCGATTGGGGGAACGTACCAAAACCCATGATAGTCAAAATCCTGGGTTTTGATCTACTTTAACCAGTCCAACCTCCCATTTGACAACCATCTGCACCAACCTGGCCTGTTTCTGTCCACCACCTTTTGGAGGCATAATTTGCCTTCTCACCGATTGTCACCAGCTTAGTAAAGCATGGAGCTGACAAACTCTCATGCTAATACCAGAACACATACTAATGAGCAGTGGCGTAGCTAAATGTGACAGGGCCCCGGTGCGAACATTAAATGGGGCCCTTTCACGGCTCATTCAGTAAACTTTTCTTTAAATCAACTAGCTTCAGCTAGACAACTAAGGACTGAAACAGCAGAGGCAAATTATGATCAATATGATAAATAAGGTGGACCCCAGTGCAGTTGCACCCCCTCAAGATACGCTTCTGCTAATGAGGGAAACATACTCTCAGGTGATGCCAGTCATTGTATATATGGGGGGGGGGGGGGGTAATGACACACAGGGCAGTTAGTAAGACAATAATGTTGGGAATTTTGAGGTCCAGTGGAACATGGCCCATCCGACCCACCCAGCATTGGAGATGTATTATTATGTAGTTACAGTGGTTACAGCATCAGTGTGTTCTGGAAATCTTATTTTTTTTATCTTTATATATATTAAATGAGGCATCACCCTGTGATCTGATAAAATGTCACAGTTCCAAAACCACAATGTAATATATACAATGCATTCCCGCTGAAGTATAGAATAGAATTTCTATCTGTCTGCTCCTATGGAGCTAGAGATACCCGCGGGCAAAGAGAGAGAGAGAGGCCTGTTCTGGAGCTGGAACATATGATTTTATTCTCTGATCTCTGGCAGCCAAGCTGGGAAAATGGTGTGTGACCCAAAGCCAGCACATTCCTGTCAGTTTACTCACACAGAGAGAAAGAATGAGTGGGGGAGAGAGGCGAGAATAGCGTGTTTACAGAGCAAAAAACACTGCGGTGCAAGAGAGAACAAGGGAGAGAAACAGGGAGTGGACGAGGATCTCACCGGGGTTATTGAGACATGTCAGCCCCTTGCAGCATTCTAATTTATAGACATCTCTCGTGTGCCATGTGCTTTTGTCTCCTGGCATGGAACACACTGTCTGCTGTCTGTTTCGTGTAAGGCAGGGGTCCCCAACCTTCTTATCATAAGAGACACATTTGGCACAGGGAAATATTCAGGCCACATTCTATGTGAGTAGATGGAAGAGGCCATATAAACCTACAACAGGAATCAACTGGAAACCGATCTAAAGAACAATGAAGTTATGTGCTTGAAAACATTAAAGATGAAAAAAATCCATTTGGGCCAGGCGATTCCCTGTCCTAGTTGTACCTCTGTTTGGAATGCATACAGTGTAAACTCACTGCTTTCCCCTGTATACTAATTTTGACTATCCGGCAAACCCTTTGCAAAATTGCCTTGCTTGGCAGAGCTTACTGTCTGCTGGTGAAGGCGAGCAGGCCAGAAGTTAAGATACTGCAGGGTGTTGCCCCTGTGCGGCAAAGCTTTGTCGCCATTGTGGGATAGAGGATTGAGGGAAATACAGGGGGTTTCACACTGTGGGCCTTTCCCAAATTGGGATGCCACTAGGGAGATCTCTAAAAGTGGGTCAACAAGTTTTATTCCATGTTTAACTGGAGCGTTTCATGTGTATAATGATTTACCCAGCCCTCAAAATGTAACATGCTTATTGTAAATGGATTCCCTGTGCTCCAAAAAGTGCAGATCACATCCATATAAAAAATCATCCGTGTGTTATACAAATTGATTCCCCACCCACATGATCAAATCTCCAAACCCCATAGACATAAAATGGCAGAATCAGGCAGCTAGAAATGTGAGCTGGTTTACCTGCACTAATTTCCCAGCACATCCCTGGCTGGTAAACTGAAAGCTGCCAAGGCAGATAAGCTGCCACATGTCTCCAAAGCACTGACGATGACTAACCCACAATGCTCACAGCCTCAACAATGTGCTAGCAATGTCCAGCCTAGCAGATAGTGCATGAGCCACAGAGCAGGGGTCTATGAACCACACATGGCTCCTGAGCTACAGGTGGGGGACTCCTGATGTATGGAATGCTGTTCCACCAGTAACTATTCAGTCCAGCATCAGGGTCAGATTCCCTGATAAATCAAGAAGGCATCTCTCTATAGGCACCATCTCTGTTAAGGCAATGATCTGAAAAGTATCCATAAAGAGGTCACTTTTCTCTGGTCCTTGGATGTTCCATAGCATTGGCCCTCCCCATTAGCCTCTGTTATTTCCCATCTAGTGATTGTGACGTCATTGCCTAATGTCATTACCTGCATAAGAAGCTGACTCCCATATAAAAAGGTTTGTACTTGTAATTAGACTTTTTGTTTTTATTATAGAACACTAGGTACATTTTTGGGTGGAACTACAGATGCCCCAAGATTTAAACCCTCTGACAATTAAAAGTAATTCTACCATCCTACAGCACAGGGAGTGATTTTGTACTGTGCCCGGCCCAGAGAACATTTTGTACATAGAAATGAAAAGAACAGCTTCTACAGAGCTATTTCCAAACGCCGCACCCTGAACCTTAGTTCATTGCATGGACAACACCTTCATAGAAGAGGCTAAATGAAAGGTGGAGTTTAAAATTCTAAAAAGTTTAAAAAAGTCTATTTCTTGCTTTTTGCTAGTCGAAATCTCATGTATCCTACAGTTCCTGTAGTCTGGCACGTTGCCTCCCTATCTTAATGTGGACCAAAACCCAAGATTTTGACTATCTCTGGTTTTAGACCTCACCCCTGGGGCACCCCGATCCGGGATGCCCCGCTGTGTGAACCCCATTTCCTCCGAGGTTACCCAGTCTAAATCACCTCTCCCCGGTCCACGGAGCATATGCAGCCTCTCATTCAATCAGCGTGCTCGGATCACATGAACACATGTAGGCTTGTCTTAAACTCAGCTCAAGGGTGAGTTTACTGGACGACCTGTTTCACACAGCAGGGCATCCCGAATCTGGATCAATGGGGAGGATCAAGCGGCCCTGGAATCTTATACACTCCGGGGCCACCAACTCTGGGTTTTGGTCCACTTTACCCAGAAATGTTTGCTTCCAACTGCTCATGCTTCTTCTGCCAATCCTTTTGAACTGGTGACATTTAAAGGCTTTCCCAGGCTGGGAGTAAAAGTAAGGCCTTCTTTCCATGCAGCTGATCCATCCTGCTGTGCTGCTAATTTACGCTTCTATGGGTCTCCGGCCTCTTTTTTATACCCAACCCTACAGCTTTTGTTTTTCTAGCATGGCCACTGTGAAGACGATATCCAGTTTAACCATATGAAATTGCCTGAATCCCCTAATACCTGTGCAGGGTTCTCCTTTATTTTCCACTGTCACATTTAGCCTGCCATCCATCAAAACCAAATTTAAAATAAATTTTCACCTGGTGGAACCAAATACATTTTCATCTGGTGTTGAATCAGTCCCAAGGTAGACGATGAAAGTGAATGGCTCAGAATTGACACCATTCACCACTGCAGCAGAAAAATGAATCCTGAATGTTAAGCATAGCTTTAAAGAGGAACATCGGAGGGAGTCCTGAGTTCCAGTCCTTGTGTAAAACCCCCCGGAACACTCACCCTCTCCCTGAGCCCTCGCCGCGTCTGTGTGTTGCGGCCGCTTCCCCGCTCACCCCTAGCCATGCACGCTCCTAACCTTCCTGCATGTGCGGCACGGTCAACCCGCGGCTGCCAGGTGGGTGGGGGATGCGACTGGCGGCGCCGCTCGGCTGCTTAGGCGTCCTCGGCGCCGAAGAGAGGCGAGTGACAGCAAGCGCGCTTGGCACTCACTCTCGCCCGAGTCTGCGCCGTGGGAGCGGAAGGAAGTTGAGTGAAACAGTGCGGCCTGGGCCATCCCAATTCGGGATACAGCTGCAGAGAATTCATGTGTGTTGTTCCTCTTTAATATAGAGATAATAATTCAACAACAAAATTCTTAACAGCAGGTTAGATGAAAAGTGATTTCTGGGAGGTAAGACATATAGGATTCAATTTTGCTCTTAGACTTAAAGCAGACCAAAACCCACATTTTAAATTAGCATCCTCTGAATTGCTCCCCCCACGAATAGTAACGTTTGCCTATTTTTACTGCTGCTGCTTCACTCTAATCCCAGATAATGGCGCCTGTTTTAGCTGTAAAGCTCCGCCTCCTCCATTCATTGCCACTGTTGTGTGTGGCAATTATGTCATTGCCACACTGATGGAATGACTGATTGCCTGCCATCTTACAGAGAGGGACAGCAAAAAGGGCTATTTGATAAGCGAATATAGCCATTTCTAGTTCTACACCCTAAAAAGAAAATATGGGCAGGGGCTTTGGTCTTTTTTAAGCCAACTGGGTTTTGGTCCGCTTTAAGAGGTTCTTTAAACTCTTCTCATCTTCAATTCTGCATTCTTCTTTTCGGTCTTTTGACCTCTGCCAGGACCTTTTCAAAGATTCTGGTGGTCCTAGTAGCTTTAATGAGGCAAAAGGGTATCTCTCGGATCTATCGGATCTATCATTATCTGGACGATATAGTTCTGATGGCTCACAGCAGGGAACAATTGTTATGCAGCAGACAGCAGGTCATCAACACCTTACATCAATTTGGTTGGCTAATAAATTGGCAAAAGAGCAAGCTGAACCCATCCCAGAATATAGCCTTCTTGGGGGCCAGTTTTGATACAGTAGCAGGGACAGAATCCCTCTCTCAAGAAAAGGTAACTCTCATTCAGAACAGAATTACACAGCACTCAGTCGGATGCATATCTTGGTTCGCCACTGCATGAGACAAGTTAGGGACAATGTCCTCAACAATCCCAATGAAAAATTGGGCAAATTGGTGCCTCTGTATAATATTGTGGGGTTTTCTAAAACAATGCAATGGGCTGTCGCTGCCCCAAACGATAGGAATATTGTCGCTGTTGAAGGAAGCTTTGACTTGGTGGAAATCACAAGACAGTTGAAAAAACTCAATCCCCCCCCCCCCACAGTGGATCACAGTGAAGTCAGATGCCAGCAGCCTTGAAAATTCAGAATGAAGGAAATCGTGTCTATAATTTTAGAGGTCAGGGCGGCGAGGTTAGCCTTGTTCACTCTCGATCAGGTTCACCAGTCCAGATTATGATGGTCAACAGTTCGGCGGTATCATACATTCAAAGACAAGGGGGCACCAGAAGTGCAACTCTGATGAGGGAGATTTCTCTGATAACGGAGTGGGCAGTGAAACATGTGCCCTTAATATCAGTAGTATACATACAACAGTTTGAGAGGATAGACCAGAAGGAATGGTCGCAGAACAACAGAATCTTTTAGCTATTGGTTCAAAGATGGGGACATCCCCAGGTGGACTTATTTGCCTCTCAGTACAACCACTAAGTGAAGATCTTTTTTTCCCTGCTTTCCATGCACGGTTATGACGGGGGTGGACGCTCTGTCTAAAACATTGCAATTCGAGCTGGGGTATGACTATCCTCCAACACTGATAATTTATCAATTTCTCCTTAAAACTCAGGATATCCTCTGTTCGAGTGATTGCAATGTTGCCAAATTGCCCTCGTCGCCCTTGGTTTCCTCTGTTACTATCCCTTCAATCGGACCAGCCATGGATGCTCCCAGTAAGTCCAGATTTTCTACATCAAGGATCGGATGTCAATCCAGAAGTGGAAAAACTGCATTTGATGGCATGGCTGTCGAGAGGGAGAGACTGTTAACGGAAGGCCTGTCTGGTCCAGTGGTGGAAACTTTATTGAAGTCCAGAAGATGTTTAACCAACAAAACATATCACAGAATATGGGGAAAATTCTTGGATTTCACAAAGACAGATATTAGAGATAATACAGTCAACATACTAGAATTCTTCCAGAAGGGAGTGTATATGGGGCTAGGCCTAAGAACATTGACGGTGCATGTCTCAGCAATTTCGACCCTAGACAAGAGATCATGGTCTTGCATGTTATGAATAGGGATGAGCGAATCGATCCGGACGAACCCGGATTCGATCCGAATTTCAGGAAAAATTCGATTCGGATCGAATCCGAATTTCCCCGCGATTCGATCACTCGAAGTTTTCCTTTAACATCCATTCATTTACATTACAGGCATTCTAAGATGGCGGGCGGGACATGTCTGGACATGTATCCCGCGCCAGTGCAAGCTGGGGCAGTCACATGCAGCCTATCAGCAGCCAGCAAGCCCGGTGACGTCACACAGCGGTATTTAACGGCGGCCATCTTGCTTTTCCTCATTTCTCTATTGCATTCGTGACAGACAGACAGAACGCTGTGTAGCTGAGGCAGTTAGACAGGCTGGAGACAGGCTGGAGACAGGGACAGACAGGGACAGGCTGGAGACAGGCAGGAGACAGGCAGGAGACAGACAGGAGACAGACAGAAAGCCAGGGAAAGGTAGGAAAAACGGAGCTGGCTGACAGGGAGATTTTTTTTTTTTCATCCAGCCTTTGTTAGCGTTTTCAGGCTGCTTATAGTAACTAACTGTGCATATATACTGAACTGATCTTAAGTCTGCTGTGAGGCATCCCATTCTGTGACTAAAGCAGCCTCTGTTTAAGACCATATAAGCATTTGCTCTAATCATATTTGAAATTAGGCCTGATAAAGACACTTTTGCTGGCCAAAGCACTACTGTACCCTGGCAGCTCGATTCCTGCCCGGGGCATCCCATTCTGTGACTAAAGCAGCCTCTGTTTAAGACCATATAAGCATTTGCTCTAATCATATTTGAAATTAGGCCTGATAAAGACACTTTTGCTGGCCAAAGCACTACTGTACCCTGGCAGCTCGATTCCTGCCCGGGGCATCCCATTCTGTGACTAAAGCAGCCTCTGTTTAAGACCATATAAGCATTTGCTCTAATCATATTTGAAATTAGGCCTGATAAAGACACTTTTGCTGGCCAAAGCACTACTGTACCCTGGCAGCTCGATTCCTGCCCGGGGCATCCCATTCTGTGACTAAAGCAGCCTCTGTTTAAGACCATATAAGCATTTGCTCTAATCATATTTGAAATTAGGCCTGATAAAGACACTTTTGCTGGCCAAAGCACTACTGTACCCTGGCAGCTCGATTCCTGCCCGGGGCATCCCATTCTGTGACTAAAGCAGCCTCTGTTTAAGACCATATAAGCATTTGCTCTAATCATATTTGAAATTAGGCCTGATAAAGACACTTTTGCTGGCCAAAGCACTACTGTACCCTGGCAGCTCGATTCCTGCCCGGGGCATCCCATTCTGTGAC
Organism: Gastrophryne carolinensis; assembly: GCA_027917425.1. Lineage (NCBI taxonomy): Eukaryota > Metazoa > Chordata > Amphibia > Anura > Microhylidae > Gastrophryne > Gastrophryne carolinensis. Next base: position 50,125,545 of record CM051235.1, on the reverse strand, counting down.
TAAAGCAGCCTCTGTTTAAGACCATATAAGCATTTGCTCTAATCATATTTGAAATTAGGCCTGATAAAGACACTTTTGCTGGCCAAAGCACTACTGTACCCTGGCAGCTCGATTCCTGCCCGGGGCATCCCATTCTGTGACTAAAGCAGCCTCTGTTTAAGACCATATAAGCATTTGCTCTTATCATATTTGAAATTAGGCCTGATAAAGACACTTTTGCTGGCCAAAGCACTACTGTACCCTGGCAGCTCGATTCCTGCCCGGGGCATCCCATTCTGTGACTAAAGCAGCCTCTGTTTAAGACCATATAAGCATTTGCTCTAATCATATTTGAAATTAGGCCTGATAAAGACACTTTTGCTGGCCAAAGCACTACTGTACCCTGGCAGCTCGATTCCTGCCTGGGGCATCCCATTCTGTGACTAAAGCAGCCTCTGTTTAAGACCATATAAGCATTTGCTCTAATCATATTTGAAATTAGGCCTGATAAAGACACTTTTGCTGGCCAAAGCACTACTGTACCCTGGCAGCTCGATTCCTGCCCGGGGCATCCCATTCTGTGACTAAAGCAGCCTCTGTTTAAGACCATATAAGCATTTGCTCTAATCATATTTGAAATTAGGCCTGATAAAGACACTTTTGCTGGCCAAAGCACTACTGTACCCTGGCAGCTCGATTCCTGCCCGGGGCATCCCATTCTGTGACTAAAGCAGCCTCTGTTTAAGACCATATAAGCATTTGCTCTAATCATATTTGAAATTAGGCCTGATAAAGACACTTTTGCTGGCCAAAGCACTACTGTACCCTGGCAGCTCGATTCCTGCCCGGGGCATCCCATTCTGTGACTAAAGCAGCCTCTGTTTAAGACCATATAAGCATTTGCTCTAATCATATTTGAAATTAGGCCTGATAAAGACACTTTTGCTGGCCAAAGCACTACTGTACCCTGGCAGCTCGATTCCTGCCCGGGGCATCCCATTCTGTGACTAAAGCAGCCTCTGTTTAAGACCATATAAGCATTTGCTCTAATCATATTTGAAATTAGGCCTGATAAAGACACTTTTGCTGGCCAAAGCACTACTGTACCCTGGCAGCTCGATTCCTGCCAGGGGCATCCCATTCTGTGACTAAAGCAGCCTCTGTTTAAGACCATATAAGCATTTGCTCTAATCATATTTGAAATTAGGCCTGATAAAGACACTTTTGCTGGCCAAAGCACTACTGTACCCTGGCAGCTCGATTCCTGCCCGGGGCATCCCATTCTGTGACTAAAGCAGCCTCTGTTTAAGACCATATAAGCATTTGCTCTAATCATATTTGAAATTAGGCCTGATAAAGACACTTTTGCTGGCCAAAGCACTACTGTACCCTGGCAGCTCGATTCCTGCCCGGGGCATCCCATTCTGTGACTAAAGCAGCCTCTGTTTAAGACCATATAAGCATTTGCTCTAATCATATTTGAAATTAGGCCTGATAAAGACACTTTTGCTGGCCAAAGCACTACTGTACCCTGGCAGCTCGATTCCTGCCCGGGGCATCCCATTCTGTGACTAAAGCAGCCTCTGTTTAAGACCATATAAGCATTTGCTCTAATCATATTTGAAATTAGGCCTGATAAAGACACTTTTGCTGGCCAAAGCACTACTGTACCCTGGCAGCTCGATTCCTGCCCGGGGCATCCCATTCTGTGACTAAAGCAGCCTCTGTTTAAGACCATATAAGCATTTGCTCTAATCATATTTGAAATTAGGCCTGATAAAGACACTTTTGCTGGCCAAAGCACTACTGTACCCTGGCAGCTCGATTCCTGCCCGGGGCATCCCATTCTGTGACTAAAGCAGCCTCTGTTTAAGACCATATAAGCATTTGCTCTTATCATATTTGAAATTAGGCCTGATAAAGACACTTTTGCTGGCCAAAGCACTACTGTACCCTGGCAGCTCGATTCCTGCCCGGGGCATCCCATTCTGTGACTAAAGCAGCCTCTGTTTAAGACCATATAAGCATTTGCTCTTATTATATTTATATTATAAGACACTTTTGCTGGGCATAGGCTTACTGCTGCCTGCCAGGTGCACTTCTGTTGAGGCATCCCATTCTGTAACATAGCATACCCCTCTTTATTTACACTAAGCAGCTCTCTTATTTACACTAAGCAGGCCTGTTGGAGGCTGAGTGTTACTGCTCACTTTTGGTGTGCATTATATTCTGTTTCATATAGACCCACCGCTGCCCGGGGTTTTTTTAAATATCACCTACTACCACGCCAGTTAGACTATGTCGGGCAGACAAGTGCCTGGAAGTGAAAAGAGGAGTGGCAGAGGCCAAGATTCCGCAGGAAGAGCTCGCATCAGACTGGGGGCCAGTAGCAGCAGGAGTCACGCTGAGAGACCTAATCTGCCAGTATCTGCTAGCGGTCGGGTCTCCACCAGTAACGCATCTGCCGTGGTAGATTGGTTGACGCGCTCATCAACAACATCATCACAACTTACGTCTGAGACCCCCAGTCTAGGGTCGGTAGGTTCCTCTGACACAACCCTGAGTTGGCATGCCCCGAGAGCAGTCCCTGTCCTCCCATTGCCTCTGGCCTACGCCGTTCCCTCCCCCAGCGACGTATCCTATGCTTTGGGTTCAGCTCCACTCTTTAGTGAGGAGGACCATCAGATAGAGGACAGTCAGCAGCTACTGCCCAGCCAAGAAATGGAGGTGGCTTCTTTAGCTAGGCAGACAAATAGTGATGTGGACAGTGTCGTGGGTGCTGCGAGCGTTCCAGCTCCTGCGCCAGACACTGTTGACGAATCCACGAACATCAGTGACGTACAGCCACAACCCGGTGATGATGATGATGATGACGATGAAGCCGATCGCACTTGGGAGCCGGGTGATGAAGGGGCTTCATCGTCATCATCAGGAGAAGAGGGGTGCAGGTTGCCCCGGAGTCAGCAGCTGAGGCAGCAAAGTGGTAGCAGTCAGCATGGGGGCACAATTCCAAAGGCTGGAGCCGGCCGGGGCCGGGGCCGGGGTAGAGCACCTGCTGTGCGGCAGTCTACCTTATCGGGAGGTAGTGGAGCAGGGGTTCCTGGAGTTGGCAACAGCAGCAGTGAATCAGTGAGGCCAGGGGGTGGGAAAAGTAGCTACTCGGCAGTGTGGCAGTTTTTCCTGAGGCATCCGCAGGAGGGTAACATGGCCACATGCAAGATATGTAGGCAAAAGGTGAAGCGTGGCCAGGGTCCAAATGTTGGCACCACGGCCCTGCGTCAACATATGATGCGTCACCATAAAACGACCTGGGAGAACCGAGGCTCCCAAGGGGTGGTCCAGTCTGCTTCCTCACCAAGTGAGCTCCCAATTTCTGCCAGCCAAGGCTCCAGCACCTCAGCCGAAGGCAGCTGTGCGTCATACCCATCCTCTGTCGCTCCTGCTCCTCCTCCTCCTCCTCCAAGTCATGCATCCCGCCAGCAATCCATCAGCGAAGCCATGTCCAAGAGACAGCAGTATGCGCCCACTCATCCTACGGCGCAGAAGCTGAATGTGCTCCTGTCCAAGTTGCTGGTGCTGCAGTCGCTCCCTTTTCAGGTGGTGGAATCTGCACCTTTCAGAGAACTGATGGCTTGTGCCGAGCCGAGGTGGAGAGTCCCAAGCCGTCATTTCTTTGCCAAGAAGGCAGTACCAGCGCTGCACACTTTTGTTGAACAGAAGGTGGGCCAGTCCTTGAGCCTGTCGGTGTGTAGCAAAATACATGGCAGCGCCGACATCTGGAGCTGTAACTACGGTCAGGGGCAGTACATGTCGTTTACGGCCCACTGGGTGAATGTGGTCCCTTTGCAGCAGCAACTTGGACAGGTCACGCCGCTTCGGCCTCCGCGCTCTCTGCCCATTGGGCCTGTGACACCGTGCGACTCGGCCTCCTCATCCTCCGCCATCTCCTCACCCTCCACTGTAGGCTCAAGTCTCAGTGCCCCTCCAGTCTACCATGTGTGCAGGGCACGGAGGTGTCACGCAGTGCTTCACATGGTTTGTCTTGGCGAACGGAGTCACACAGGGGAGGAACTGCTTAAATGTATTCATCAGGAAATCCAAACATGGCTTACTCCGAGAAAACTTAAAATGGGAATCATGGTTACCGACAATGGGAAGAACATTTTGTCTGCGCTGCGCCAAGGAAGCCTGACCCATGCCCCCTGCATGGCTCACGTCTTCAATCTGGTTGTCAAGCGGTTTCTGAAGTGTTCCCCCCATCTGCAGGACATCCTAACAACTTCACGGAAACTTTGCATGCACTTCAGCCACTCCTACACTGCCAAACACACCCTTCTTGAGCTACAGCGTCAGAATGGTATCCCCCAACATAGTCTGATTTGCGATGTTTCCACCCGTTGGAATTCCACCCTTCACATGTTGGACCGATTATATGAACAGAGAAAAGCCATCACGGATTTCCTGATGATCCAAGCAGATAGGGGGACTCCCCTGTGTAACTTCAATGTCAACCAGTGGCAGCTCATACGTGACACCTGCCGTTTGCTCAGGCCCTTTGAGGAAGCCACTTTATTTGTCAGTCGGCAGGATTACGGGATGAACGACGTGATTCCACTGCTTCATGTACTGCAGCACATGTTGGAAACCATGGCTGGTCAGGGCACTGGAGACATGGCGTTTACATCTTACGGCCACATGAACCCTCTTGGAGCTGAACTGGAGGAGGAGGAGGAGGAAGAGGAGGAGGAGGAGTTGCCCAGCGAAACACAGTTTAGGCTTGGCGAAATGGCTGGTTTATCTAGTCAGCGGACAGGAGAGGAGGAGCAGGAGCAGCCAGAGGAGCTAGAGGTTTTTGAGGAAGGAGAGACAGAGGACCCGGGCACACCGTGGCAGTATGCAGTGGAGATGGAGACAGGTAGTCCATCCGAGTCACTTGCGCAAATGGCACGAAGCATGCTCACGTGCTTGCGTAGTGACCCCAGAATTGTTTCCATCTGTCGGCGGGATGACTTCTGGCTGTCCACCTTATTGGACCCTCGCTTCCGGCACAAAATGGGGGCATTTTTTAAACCCACCGAGAGGGAGGACAAACTCAACTACTACAAAGACATTCTACGTAGGCAGTTGGCCGATGCCTATCTGCGCCATGGTCCATACTCTCGCAGGTCTGACTCGAGGGGACCTCTGCGCTCACCTTCCACTGCCATGGCCGCTGGGGGGGTTGGCAGCAGCAGCAGCAGAAGCTCCATCAGCAGCAGCAGCCTCAGTCTTCAGTCGCTAATGAGTAGCTTTCTACACCCGCATAGTGAGGCTACTCATGAGCAGCAGGAAGACCTGGAGCAGGACCTGAACCAGCAGGTCATGTCATACTTTGACATGACCATGCCAACACACCTTGAGGATCCGCTGGACTTCTGGGCAGCCAAACTTGATTTGTGGCCGCAACTAGCAGAGTTTGCCCTGGAAAAGCTGTCCTGCCCGGCAAGTAGCGTGCCATCTGAGCGGGTGTTTAGTGCGGCGGGGGCCATAGTTACGGCGAGGAGAACTCGTCTGTCAACTAAAAATGTGGAGAGACTCACCTTTGTCAAAATGAATCAGGGATGGATCAGCCAGGATTTCCACCCACCAATGCCTGATGCATGCGACTAGATTCAGCATGGTGCCACGTTTTACACTTTCCAAATGGTGCAAAACATATTTATGTCTTTAGGCCATTTTTTGGGCTCCTGCTGCTGCTACTGTCAACTCCTGCCAACTCCAGGGTGTGATTCATCCAATTTTTGGGCTCCTGAAGCCAACTCCAGTGTATATTTGGGCTCCTGCTGCTGCTGCTGCCAACTTCTGCCAACTCCAGGGTGTGATTCATCCAATTTTTGGGCTCCTGAAGCCAACTCCAGTGTATATTTGGGCTCCTGCTGCTGCTACTGTCAACTCCTGCCAACTCCAGGGTGTGATTCATCCAATTTTTGGGCTCCTGAAGCCAACTCCAGTGTATATTTGGGCTCCTGCTGCTGCTGCTGCCAACTTCTGCCAACTCCAGGGTGTGATTCATCCAATTTTTGGGCTCCTGAAGCCAACTCCAGTGTATATTTGGGCTCCTGCTGCTGCTGCTGCCAACTTCTGCCAACTCCAGGGTGTGATTCATCCAATTTTTGGGCTCCTGAAGCCAACTCCAGTGTATATTTGGGCTCCTGCTGCTGCTGCTGTCAACTCCTGCCAACTCCAGGGTGTGATTCATCCAATTTTTGGGCTCCTGAAGCCAACTCCAGTGTATATTTGGGCTCCTGCTGCTGCTGCTGCCAACTTCTGCCAACTCCAGGGTGTGATTCATCCAATTTTTGGGCTCCTGAAGCCAACTCCAGTGTATATTTGGGCTCCTGCTGCTGCTGCTGCCAACTTCTGCCAACTCCAGGGTGTGATTCATCCAATTTTTGGGCTCCTGAAGCCAACTCCAGTGTATATTTGGGCTCCTGCTGCTGCTGCTGCCAACTTCTGCCAACTCCAGGGTGTGATTCATCCAATTTTTGGGCTCCTGAAGCCAACTCCAGTGTATATTTGGGCTCCTGCTGCTGCTGCTGCCAACTTCTGCCAACTCCAGGGTGTGATTCATCCAATTTTTGGGCTCCTGAAGCCAACTCCAGTGTATATTTGGGCTCCTGCTGCTGCTGCTGCCAACTTCTGCCAACTCCAGGGTGTGATTCATCCAATTTTTGGGCTCCTGAAGCCAACTCCAGTGTATATTTGGGCTCCTGCTGCTGCTGCTGTCAACTCCTGCCAACTCCAGGGTGTGATTCATCCAATTTTTGGGCTCCTGAAGCCAACTCCAGTGTATATTTGGGCTCCTGCTGCTGCTGCTGCCAACTTCTGCCAACTCCAGGGTGTGATTCATCCAATTTTTGGGCTCCTGAAGCCAACTCCAGTGTATATTTGGGCTCCTGCTGCTGCTGCTGCCAACTTCTGCCAACTCCAGGGTGTGATTCATCCAATTTTTGGGCTCCTGAAGCCAACTCCAGTGTATATTTGGGCTCCTGCTGCTGCTGCTGTCAACTCCTGCCAACTCCAGGGTGTGATTCATCCAATTTTTGGGCTCCTGAAGCCAACTCCAGTGTATATTTGGGCTCCTGCTGCTGCTGCTGTCAACTCCTGCCAACTCCAGGGTGTGATTCATCCAATTTTTGGGCTCCTGAAGCCAACTCCAGTGTATATTTGGGCTCCTGCTGCTGCTGCTGTCAACTCCTGCCAACTCCAGGGTGTGATTCATCCAATTTTTGGGCTCCTGAAGCCAACTCCAGTGTATATTTGGGCTCCTGCTGCTGCTGCTGCCAACTTCTGCCAACTCCAGGGTGTGATTCATCCAATTTTTGGGCTCCTGAAGCCAACTCCAGTGTATATTTGGGCTCCTGCTGCTGCTGCTGCCAACTTCTGCCAACTCCAGGGTGTGATTCATCCAATTTTTGGGCTCCTGAAGCCAACTCCAGTGTATATTTGGGCTCCTGCTGCTGCTACTGTCAACTCCTGCCAACTCCAGGGTGTGATTCATCCAATTTTTGGGCTCCTGAAGCCAACTCCAGTGTATATTTGGGCTCCTGCTGCTGCTGCTGCCAACTTCTGCCAACTCCAGGGTGTGATTCATCCAATTTTTGGGCTCCTGAAGCCAACTCCAGTGTATATTTGGGCTCCTGCTGCTGCTGCTGTCAACTCCTGCCAACTCCAGGGTGTGATTCATCCAATTTTTGGGCTCCTGAAGCCAACTCCAGTGTATATTTGGGCTCCTGCTGCTGCTGCTGCCAACTTCTGCCAACTCCAGGGTGTGATTCATCCAATTTTTGGGCTCCTGAAGCCAACTCCAGTGTATATTTGGGCTCCTGCTGCTGCTGCTGCCAACTTCTGCCAACTCCAGGGTGTGATTCATCCAATTTTTGGGCTCCTGAAGCCAACTCCAGTGTATATTTGGGCTCCTGCTGCTGCTGCTGTCAACTCCTGCCAACTCCAGGGTGTGATTCATCCAATTTTTGGGCTCCTGAAGCCAACTCCAGTGTATATTTGGGCTCCTGCTGCTGCTGCTGCCAACTTCTGCCAACTCCAGGGTGTGATTCATCCAATTTTTGGGCTCCTGAAGCCAACTCCAGTGTATATTTGGGCTCCTGCTGCTGCTACTGTCAACTCCTGCCAACTCCAGGGTGTGATTCATCCAATTTTTGGGCTCCTGAAGCCAACTCCAGTGTATATTTGGGCTCCTGCTGCTGCTGCTGCCAACTTCTGCCAACTCCAGGGTGTGATTCATCCAATTTTTGGGCTCCTGAAGCCAACTCCAGTGTATATTTGGGCTCCTGCTGCTGCTGCTGTCAACTCCTGCCAACTCCAGGGTGTGATTCATCCAATTTTTGGGCTCCTGAAGCCAACTCCAGTGTATATTTGGGCTCCTGCTGCTGCTGCTGTCAACTCCTGCCAACTCCAGGGTGTGATTCATCCAATTTTTGGGCTCCTGAAGCCAACTCCAGTGTATATTTGGGCTCCTGCTGCTGCTGCTGTCAACTCCTGCCAACTCCAGGGTGTGATTCATCCAATTTTTGGGCTCCTGAAGCCAACTCCAGTGTATATTTGGGCTCCTGCTGCTGCTGCTGCCAACTTCTGCCAACTCCAGGGTGTGATTCATCCAATTTTTGGGCTCCTGAAGCCAACTCCAGTGTATATTTGGGCTCCTGCTGCTGCTGCTGTCAACTCCTGCCAACTCCAGGGTGTGATTCATCCAATTTTTGGGCTCCTGAAGCCAACTCCAGTGTATATTTGGGCTCCTGCTGCTGCTGCTGCTGCCAATTTCTGCCAACTCCAGGGTGTGATTCATCCAATTTTTGGGCTCCTGAAGCCAACTCCAGTGTATATTTGGGCTCCTGCTGCTGCTGCTGTCAACTCCTGCCAACTCCAGGGTGTGATTCATCCAATTTTTGGGCTCCTGAAGCCAACTCCAGTGTATATTTGGGCTCCTGCTGCTGCTGCTGCCAACTTCTGCCAACTCCAGGGTGTGATTCATCCAATTTTTGGGCTCCTGAAGCCAACTCCAGTGTATATTTGGGCTCCTGCTGCTGCTGCTGTCAACTCCTGCCAACTCCAGGGTGTGATTCATCCAATTTTTGGGCTCCTGAAGCCAACTCCAGTGTATATTTGGGCTCCTGCTGCTGCTGCTGCCAACTTCTGCCAACTCCAGGGTGTGATTCATCCAATTTTTGGGCTCCTGAAGCCAACTCCAGTGTATATTTGGGCTCCTGCTGCTGCTGCTGTCAACTCCTGCCAACTCCAGGGTGTGATTCATCCAATTTTTGGGCTCCTGAAGCCAACTCCAGTGTATATTTGGGCTCCTGCTGCTGCTGCTGTCAACTCCTGCCAACTCCAGGGTGTGATTCATCCAATTTTTGGGCTCCTGAAGCCAACTCCAGTGTATATTTGGGCTCCTGCTGCTGCTGCTGCCAACTTCTGCCAACTCCAGGGTGTGATTCATCCAATTTTTGGGCTCCTGAAGCCAACTCCAGTGTATATTTGGGCTCCTTCTGCCCCTCATAGTGATGCCACTTCAACTCTCTGCAATTGTGCCGCTCTGCGATTCTATTAGCGATGCCTCTGATCTGCATGTGATATTTCTTAAAAGTATTATTTAACTAACCCAGCACGCATCCTGTGCGTGTTACAGCAAGGCTGAATGGTTTACAACCCTATTGAGGCTGTAGGAGGCTCAGAAATAGCCGTTTTTAATAGCGATTCGTCGCGAATTTATTCGGGTCGAAACGATTTTTGTCGGAAAATTCGGCGAATCAGTCGAATCGAATTTTTCAAAAGTTCGCTCATCTCTTCATAACTAGAGATGAGCGAACTTTTGAAAAATTCGATTCGACTGATTCGCCGAATTTTCCGACAAAAATCGTTTCGACCCGAATAAATTCGCGACGAATCGCTATTAAAAACGGCTATTTCTGAGCCTCCTACAGCCTCAATAGGGTTGTAAACCATTCAGCCTTGCTGTAACACGCACAGGATGCGTGCTGGGTTAGTTAAATAATACTTTTAAGAAATATCACATGCAGATCAGAGGCATCGCTAATAGAATCGCAGAGCGGCACAATTGCAGAGAGTTGAAGTGGCATCACTATGAGGGGCAGAAGGAGCCCAAATATACACTGGAGTTGGCTTCAGGAGCCCAAAAATTGGATGAATCACACCCTGGAGTTGGCAGAAGTTGGCAGCAGCAGCAGCAGGAGCCCAAATATACACTGGAGTTGGCTTCAGGAGCCCAAAAATTGGATGAATCACACCCTGGAGTTGGCAGGAGTTGACAGCAGCAGCAGCAGGAGCCCAAATATACACTGGAGTTGGCTTCAGGAGCCCAAAAATTGGATGAATCACACCCTGGAGTTGGCAGGAGTTGACAGCAGCAGCAGCAGGAGCCCAAATATACACTGGAGTTGGCTTCAGGAGCCCAAAAATTGGATGAATCACACCCTGGAGTTGGCAGAAGTTGGCAGCAGCAGCAGCAGGAGCCCAAATATACACTGGAGTTGGCTTCAGGAGCCCAAAAATTGGATGAATCACACCCTGGAGTTGGCAGGAGTTGACAGCAGCAGCAGCAGGAGCCCAAATATACACTGGAGTTGGCTTCAGGAGCCCAAAAATTGGATGAATCACACCCTGGAGTTGGCAGAAGTTGGCAGCAGCAGCAGCAGGAGCCCAAATATACACTGGAGTTGGCTTCAGGAGCCCAAAAATTGGATGAATCACACCCTGGAGTTGGCAGGAGTTGACAGCAGCAGCAGCAGGAGCCCAAATATACACTGGAGTTGGCTTCAGGAGCCCAAAAATTGGATGAATCACACCCTGGAGTTGGCAGAAGTTGGCAGCAGCAGCAGCAGGAGCCCAAATATACACTGGAGTTGGCTTCAGGAGCCCAAAAATTGGATGAATCACACCCTGGAGTTGGCAGGAGTTGACAGCAGCAGCAGCAGGAGCCCAAATATACACTGGAGTTGGCTTCAGGAGCCCAAAAATTGGATGAATCACACCCTGGAGTTGGCAGAAGTTGGCAGCAGCAGCAGCAGGAGCCCAAATATACACTGGAGTTGGCTTCAGGAGCCCAAAAATTGGATGAATCACACCCTGGAGTTGGCAGGAGTTGACAGCAGCAGCAGCAGGAGCCCAAATATACACTGGAGTTGGCTTCAGGAGCCCAAAAATTGGATGAATCACACCCTGGAGTTGGCAGGAGTTGACAGCAGCAGCAGCAGGAGCCCAAATATACACTGGAGTTGGCTTCAGGAGCCCAAAAATTGGATGAATCACACCCTGGAGTTGGCAGGAGTTGACAGCAGCAGCAGCAGGAGCCCAAATATACACTGGAGTTGGCTTCAGGAGCCCAAAAATTGGATGAATCACACCCTGGAGTTGGCAGAAGTTGGCAGCAGCAGCAGCAGGAGCCCAAATATACACTGGAGTTGGCTTCAGGAGCCCAAAAATTGGATGAATCACACCCTGGAGTTGGCAGGAGTTGACAGTAGCAGCAGCAGGAGCCCAAATATACACTGGAGTTGGCTTCAGGAGCCCAAAAATTGGATGAATCACACCCTGGAGTTGGCAGAAGTTGGCAGCAGCAGCAGCAGGAGCCCAAATATACACTGGAGTTGGCTTCAGGAGCCCAAAAATTGGATGAATCACACCCTGGAGTTGGCAGGAGTTGACAGCAGCAGCAGCAGGAGCCCAAATATACACTGGAGTTGGCTTCAGGAGCCCAAAAATTGGATGAATCACACCCTGGAGTTGGCAGAAGTTGGCAGCAGCAGCAGCAGGAGCCCAAATATACACTGGAGTTGGCTTCAGGAGCCCAAAAATTGGATGAATCACACCCTGGAGTTGGCAGAAGTTGGCAGCAGCAGCAGCAGGAGCCCAAATATACACTGGAGTTGGCTTCAGGAGCCCAAAAATTGGATGAATCACACCCTGGAGTTGGCAGGAGTTGACAGCAGCAGCAGCAGGAGCCCAAATATACACTGGAGTTGGCTTCAGGAGCCCAAAAATTGGATGAATCACACCCTGGAGTTGGCAGAAGTTGGCAGCAGCAGCAGCAGGAGCCCAAATATACACTGGAGTTGGCTTCAGGAGCCCAAAAATTGGATGAATCACACCCTGGAGTTGGCAGGAGTTGACAGTAGCAGCAGCAGGAGCCCAAATATACACTGGAGTTGGCTTCAGGAGCCCAAAAATTGGATGAATCACACCCTGGAGTTGGCAGAAGTTGGCAGCAGCAGCAGCAGGAGCCCAAATATACACTGGAGTTGGCTTCAGGAGCCCAAAAATTGGATGAATCACACCCTGGAGTTGGCAGAAGTTGGCAGCAGCAGCAGCAGGAGCCCAAATATACACTGGAGTTGGCTTCAGGAGCCCAAAAATTGGATGAATCACACCCTGGAGTTGGCAGGAGTTGACAGCAGCAGCAGCAGGAGCCCAAATATACACTGGAGTTGGCTTCAGGAGCCCAAAAATTGGATGAATCACACCCTGGAGTTGGCAGGAGTTGACAGCAGCAGCAGCAGGAGCCCAAATATACACTGGAGTTGGCTTCAGGAGCCCAAAAATTGGATGAATCACACCCTGGAGTTGGCAGGAGTTGACAGCAGCAGCAGCAGGAGCCCAAATATACACTGGAGTTGGCTTCAGGAGCCCAAAAATTGGATGAATCACACCCTGGAGTTGGCAGAAGTTGGCAGCAGCAGCAGCAGGAGCCCAAATATACACTGGAGTTGGCTTCAGGAGCCCAAAAATTGGATGAATCACACCCTGGAGTTGGCAGAAGTTGGCAGCAGCAGCAGCAGGAGCCCAAATATACACTGGAGTTGGCTTCAGGAGCCCAAAAATTGGATGAATCACACCCTGGAGTTGGCAGGAGTTGACAGCAGCAGCAGCAGGAGCCCAAATATACACTGGAGTTGGCTTCAGGAGCCCAAAAATTGGATGAATCACACCCTGGAGTTGGCAGAAGTTGGCAGCAGCAGCAGCAGGAGCCCAAATATACACTGGAGTTGGCTTCAGGAGCCCAAAAATTGGATGAATCACACCCTGGAGTTGGCAGAAGTTGGCAGCAGCAGCAGCAGGAGCCCAAATATACACTGGAGTTGGCTTCAGGAGCCCAAAAATTGGATGAATCACACCCTGGAGTTGGCAGAAGTTGGCAGCAGCAGCAGCAGGAGCCCAAATATACACTGGAGTTGGCTTCAGGAGCCCAAAAATTGGATGAATCACACCCTGGAGTTGGCAGAAGTTGGCAGCAGCAGCAGCAGGAGCCCAAATATACACTGGAGTTGGCTTCAGGAGCCCAAAAATTGGATGAATCACACCCTGGAGTTGGCAGAAGTTGGCAGCAGCAGCAGCAGGAGCCCAAATATACACTGGAGTTGGCTTCAGGAGCCCAAAAATTGGATGAATCACACCCTGGAGTTGGCAGGAGTTGACAGCAGCAGCAGCAGGAGCCCAAATATACACTGGAGTTGGCTTCAGGAGCCCAAAAATTGGATGAATCACACCCTGGAGTTGGCAGAAGTTGGCAGCAGCAGCAGCAGGAGCCCAAATATACACTGGAGTTGGCTTCAGGAGCCCAAAAATTGGATGAATCACACCCTGGAGTTGGCAGAAGTTGGCAGCAGCAGCAGCAGGAGCCCAAATATACACTGGAGTTGGCTTCAGGAGCCCAAAAATTGGATGAATCACACCCTGGAGTTGGCAGGAGTTGACAGTAGCAGCAGCAGGAGCCCAAATATACACTGGAGTTGGCTTCAGGAGCCCAAAAATTGGATGAATCACACCCTGGAGTTGGCAGAAGTTGGCAGCAGCAGCAGCAGGAGCCCAAATATACACTGGAGTTGGCTTCAGGAGCCCAAAAATTGGATGAATCACACCCTGGAGTTGGCAGGAGTTGACAGTAGCAGCAGCAGGAGCCCAAAAAATGGCCTAAAGACATAAATATGTTTTGCACCATTTGGAAAGTGTAAAACGTGGCACCATGCTGAATCTAGTCGCATGCATCAGGCATTGGTGGGTGGAAATCCTGGCTGATCCATCCCTGATTCATTTTGACAAAGGTGAGTCTCTCCACATTTTTAGTTGACAGACGAGTTCTCCTCGCCGTAACTATGGCCCCCGCCGCACTAAACACCCGCTCAGATGGCACGCTACTTGCCGGGCAGGACAGCTTTTCCAGGGCAAACTCTGCTAGTTGCGGCCACAAATCAAGTTTGGCTGCCCAGAAGTCCAGCGGATCCTCAAGGTGTGTTGGCATGGTCATGTCAAAGTATGACATGACCTGCTGGTTCAGGTCCTGCTCCAGGTCTTCCTGCTGCTCATGAGTAGCCTCACTATGCGGGTGTAGAAAGCTACTCATTAGCGACTGAAGACTGAGGCTGCTGCTGCTGATGGAGCTTCTGCTGCTGCTGCTGCCAACCCCCCCAGCGGCCATGGCAGTGGAAGGTGAGCGCAGAGGTCCCCTCGAGTCAGACCTGCGAGAGTATGGACCATGGCGCAGATAGGCATCGGCCAACTGCCTACGTAGAATGTCTTTGTAGTAGTTGAGTTTGTCCTCCCTCTCGGTGGGTTTAAAAAATGCCCCCATTTTGTGCCGGAAGCGAGGGTCCAATAAGGTGGACAGCCAGAAGTCATCCCGCCGACAGATGGAAACAATTCTGGGGTCACTACGCAAGCACGTGAGCATGCTTCGTGCCATTTGCGCAAGTGACTCGGATGGACTACCTGTCTCCATCTCCACTGCATACTGCCACGGTGTGCCCGGGTCCTCTGTCTCTCCTTCCTCAAAAACCTCTAGCTCCTCTGGCTGCTCCTGCTCCTCCTCTCCTGTCCGCTGACTAGATAAACCAGCCATTTCGCCAAGCCTAAACTGTGTTTCGCTGGGCAACTCCTCCTCCTCCTCTTCCTCCTCCTCCTCCTCCAGTTCAGCTCCAAGGGGGTTCATGTGGCCGTAAGATGTAAACGCCATGTCTCCAGTGCCCTGACCAGCCATGGTTTCCAACATGTGCTGCAGTACATGAAGCAGTGGAATCACGTCGTTCATCCCGTAATCCTGCCGACTGACAAATAAAGTGGCTTCCTCAAAGGGCCTGAGCAAACGGCAGGTGTCACGTATGAGCTGCCACTGGTTGACATTGAAGTTACACAGGGGAGTCCCCCTATCTGCTTGGATCATCAGGAAATCCGTGATGGCTTTTCTCTGTTCATATAATCGGTCCAACATGTGAAGGGTGGAATTCCAACGGGTGGAAACATCGCAAATCAGACTATGTTGGGGGATACCATTCTGACGCTGTAGCTCAAGAAGGGTGTGTTTGGCAGTGTAGGAGTGGCTGAAGTGCATGCAAAGTTTCCGTGAAGTTGTTAGGATGTCCTGCAGATGGGGGGAACACTTCAGAAACCGCTTGACAACCAGATTGAAGACGTGAGCCATGCAGGGGGCATGGGTCAGGCTTCCTTGGCGCAGCGCAGACAAAATGTTCTTCCCATTGTCGGTAACCATGATTCCCATTTTAAGTTTTCTCGGAGTAAGCCATGTTTGGATTTCCTGATGAATACATTTAAGCAGTTCCTCCCCTGTGTGACTCCGTTCGCCAAGACAAACCATGTGAAGCACTGCGTGACACCTCCGTGCCCTGCACACATGGTAGACTGGAGGGGCACTGAGACTTGAGCCTACAGTGGAGGGTGAGGAGATGGCGGAGGATGAGGAGGCCGAGTCGCACGGTGTCACAGGCCCAATGGGCAGAGAGCGCGGAGGCCGAAGCGGCGTGACCTGTCCAAGTTGCTGCTGCAAAGGGACCACATTCACCCAGTGGGCCGTAAACGACATGTACTGCCCCTGACCGTAGTTACAGCTCCAGATGTCGGCGCTGCCATGTATTTTGCTACACACCGACAGGCTCAAGGACTGGCCCACCTTCTGTTCAACAAAAGTGTGCAGCGCTGGTACTGCCTTCTTGGCAAAGAAATGACGGCTTGGGACTCTCCACCTCGGCTCGGCACAAGCCATCAGTTCTCTGAAAGGTGCAGATTCCACCACCTGAAAAGGGAGCGACTGCAGCACCAGCAACTTGGACAGGAGCACATTCAGCTTCTGCGCCGTAGGATGAGTGGGCGCATACTGCTGTCTCTTGGACATGGCTTCGCTGATGGATTGCTGGCGGGATGCATGACTTGGAGGAGGAGGAGGAGGAGCAGGAGCGACAGAGGATGGGTATGACGCACAGCTGCCTTCGGCTGAGGTGCTGGAGCCTTGGCTGGCAGAAATTGGGAGCTCACTTGGTGAGGAAGCAGACTGGACCACCCCTTGGGAGCCTCGGTTCTCCCAGGTCGTTTTATGGTGACGCATCATATGTTGACGCAGGGCCGTGGTGCCAACATTTGGACCCTGGCCACGCTTCACCTTTTGCCTACATATCTTGCATGTGGCCATGTTACCCTCCTGCGGATGCCTCAGGAAAAACTGCCACACTGCCGAGTAGCTACTTTTCCCACCCCCTGGCCTCACTGATTCACTGCTGCTGTTGCCAACTCCAGGAACCCCTGCTCCACTACCTCCCGATAAGGTAGACTGCCGCACAGCAGGTGCTCTACCCCGGCCCCGGCCCCGGCCGGCTCCAGCCTTTGGAATTGTGCCCCCATGCTGACTGCTACCACTTTGCTGCCTCAGCTGCTGACTCCGGGGCAACCTGCACCCCTCTTCTCCTGATGATGACGATGAAGCCCCTTCATCACCCGGCTCCCAAGTGCGATCGGCTTCATCGTCATCATCATCATCATCACCGGGTTGTGGCTGTACGTCACTGATGTTCGTGGATTCGTCAACAGTGTCTGGCGCAGGAGCTGGAACGCTCGCAGCACCCACGACACTGTCCACATCACTATTTGTCTGCCTAGCTAAAGAAGCCACCTCCATTTCTTGGCTGGGCAGTAGCTGCTGACTGTCCTCTATCTGATGGTCCTCCTCACTAAAGAGTGGAGCTGAACCCAAAGCATAGGATACGTCGCTGGGGGAGGGAACGGCGTAGGCCAGAGGCAATGGGAGGACAGGGACTGCTCTCGGGGCATGCCAACTCAGGGTTGTGTCAGAGGAACCTACCGACCCTAGACTGGGGGTCTCAGACGTAAGTTGTGATGATGTTGTTGATGAGCGCGTCAACCAATCTACCACGGCAGATGCGTTACTGGTGGAGACCCGACCGCTAGCAGATACTGGCAGATTAGGTCTCTCAGCGTGACTCCTGCTGCTACTGGCCCCCAGTCTGATGCGAGCTCTTCCTGCGGAATCTTGGCCTCTGCCACTCCTCTTTTCACTTCCAGGCACTTGTCTGCCCGACATAGTCTAACTGGCGTGGTAGTAGGTGATATTTAAAAAAACCCCGGGCAGCGGTGGGTCTATATGAAACAGAATATAATGCACACCAAAAGTGAGCAGTAACACTCAGCCTCCAACAGGCCTGCTTAGTGTAAATAAGAGAGCTGCTTAGTGTAAATAAAGAGGGGTATGCTATGTTACAGAATGGGATGCCTCAACAGAAGTGCACCTGGCAGGCAGCAGTAAGCCTATGCCCAGCAAAAGTGTCTTATAATATAAATATAATAAGAGCAAATGCTTATATGGTCTTAAACAGAGGCTGCTTTAGTCACAGAATGGGATGCCCCGGGCAGGAATCGAGCTGCCAGGGTACAGTAGTGCTTTGGCCAGCAAAAGTGTCTTTATCAGGCCTAATTTCAAATATGATAAGAGCAAATGCTTATATGGTCTTAAACAGAGGCTGCTTTAGTCACAGAATGGGATGCCCCGGGCAGGAATCGAGCTGCCAGGGTACAGTAGTGCTTTGGCCAGCAAAAGTGTCTTTATCAGGCCTAATTTCAAATATGATTAGAGCAAATGCTTATATGGTCTTAAACAGAGGCTGCTTTAGTCACAGAATGGGATGCCCCGGGCAGGAATCGAGCTGCCAGGGTACAGTAGTGCTTTGGCCAGCAAAAGTGTCTTTATCAGGCCTAATTTCAAATATGATTAGAGCAAATGCTTATATGGTCTTAAACAGAGGCTGCTTTAGTCACAGAATGGGATGCCCCGGGCAGGAATCGAGCTGCCAGGGTACAGTAGTGCTTTGGCCAGCAAAAGTGTCTTTATCAGGCCTAATTTCAAATATGATTAGAGCAAATGCTTATATGGTCTTAAACAGAGGCTGCTTTAGTCACAGAATGGGATGCCCCGGGCAGGAATCGAGCTGCCAGGGTACAGTAGTGCTTTGGCCAGCAAAAGTGTCTTTATCAGGCCTAATTTCAAATATGATTAGAGCAAATGCTTATATGGTCTTAAACAGAGGCTGCTTTAGTCACAGAATGGGATGCCCCGGGCAGGAATCAAGCTGCCAGGGTACAGTAGTGCTTTGGCCAGCAAAAGTGTCTTTATCAGGCCTAATTTCAAATATGATTAGAGCAAATGCTTATATGGTCTTAAACAGAGGCTGCTTTAGTCACAGAATGGGATGCCCCGGGCAGGAATCGAGCTGCCAGGGTACAGTAGTGCTTTGGCCAGCAAAAGTGTCTTTATCAGGCCTAATTTCAAATATGATTAGAGCAAATGCTTATATGGTCTTAAACAGAGGCTGCTTTAGTCACAGAATGGGATGCCCCGGGCAGGAATCGAGCTGCCAGGGTACAGTAGTGCTTTGGCCAGCAAAAGTGTCTTTATCAGGCCTAATTTCAAATATGATTAGAGCAAATGCTTATATGGTCTTAAACAGAGGCTGCTTTAGTCACAGAATGGGATGCCCCGGGCAGGAATCGAGCTGCCAGGATTCAGTAGTGCTTTGGCCAGCAAAAGTGTCTTTATCAGGCCTAATTTCAAATATGATTAGAGCAAATGCTTATATGGTCTTAAACAGAGGCTGCTTTAGTCACAGAATGGGATGCCCCGGGCAGGAATCGAGCTGCCAGGGTACAGTAGTGCTTTGGCCAGCAAAAGTGTCTTTATCAGGCCTAATTTCAAATATGATTAGAGCAAATGCTTATATGGTCTTAAACAGAGGCTGCTTTAGTCACAGAATGGGATGCCCCGGGCAGGAATCGAGCTGCCAGGGTACAGTAGTGCTTTGGCCAGCAAAAGTGTCTTTATCAGGCCTAATTTCAAATATGATTAGAGCAAATGCTTATATGGTCTTAAACAGAGGCTGCTTTAGTCACAGAATGGGATGCCCCGGGCAGGAATCGAGCTGCCAGGGTACAGTAGTGCTTTGGCCAGCAAAAGTGTCTTTATCAGGCCTAATTTCAAATATGATTAGAGCAAATGCTTATATGGTCTTAAACAGAGGCTGCTTTAGTCACAGAATGGGATGCCCCGGGCAGGAATCGAGCTGCCAGGGTACAGTAGTGCTTTGGCCAGCAAAAGTGTCTTTATCAGGCCTAATTTCAAATATGATAAGAGCAAATGCTTATATGGTCTTAAACAGAGGCTGCTTTAGTCACAGAATGGGATGCCCCGGGCAGGAATCGAGCTGCCAGGGTACAGTAGTGCTTTGGCCAGCAAAAGTGTCTTTATCAGGCCTAATTTCAAATATGATTAGAGCAAATGCTTATATGGTCTTAAACAGAGGCTGCTTTAGTCACAGAATGGGATGCCCCGGGCAGGAATCGAGCTGCCAGGGTACAGTAGTGCTTTGGCCAGCAAAAGTGTCTTTATCAGGCCTAATTTCAAATATGATTAGAGCAAATGCTTATATGGTCTTAAACAGAGGCTGCTTTAGTCACAGAATGGGATGCCCCGGGCAGGAATCGAGCTGCCAGGGTACAGTAGTGCTTTGGCCAGCAAAAGTGTCTTTATCAGGCCTAATTTCAAATATGATTAGAGCAAATGCTTATATGGTCTTAAACAGAGGCTGCTTTAGTCACAGAATGGGATGCCCCGGGCAGGAATCGAGCTGCCAGGGTACAGTAGTGCTTTGGCCAGCAAAAGTGTCTTTATCAGGCCTAATTTCAAATATGATTAGAGCAAATGCTTATATGGTCTTAAACAGAGGCTGCTTTAGTCACAGAATGGGATGCCCCGGGCAGGAATCGAGCTGCCAGGGTACAGTAGTGCTTTGGCCAGCAAAAGTGTCTTTATCAGGCCTAATTTCAAATATGATTAGAGCAAATGCTTATATGGTCTTAAACAGAGGCTGCTTTAGTCACAGAATGGGATGCCCCGGGCAGGAATCGAGCTGCCAGGGTACAGTAGTGCTTTGGCCAGCAAAAGTGTCTTTATCAGGCCTAATTTCAAATATGATTAGAGCAAATGCTTATATGGTCTTAAACAGAGGCTGCTTTAGTCACAGAATGGGATGCCTCACAGCAGACTTAAGATCAGTTCAGTATATATGCACAGTTAGTTACTATAAGCAGCCTGAAAACGCTAACAAAGGCTGGATGAAAAAAAAAAAATCTCCCTGTCAGCCAGCTCCGTTTTTCCTACCTTTCCCTGGCTTTCTGTCTGTCTCCTGTCTGTCTCCTGCCTGTCTCCTGCCTGTCTCCAGCCTGTCCCTGTCTGTCCCTGTCTCCAGCCTGTCTCCAGCCTGTCTAACTGCCTCAGCTACACAGCGTTCTGTCTGTCTGTCACGAATGCAATAGAGAAATGAGGAAAAGCAAGATGGCCGCCGTTAAATACCGCTGTGTGACGTCACCGGGCTTGCTGGCTGCTGATAGGCTGCATGTGACTGCCCCAGCTTGCACTGGCGCGGGATACATGTCCAGACATGTCCCGCCCGCCATCTTAGAATGCCTGTAATGTAAATGAATGGATGTTAAAGGAAAACTTCGAGTGATCGAATCGCGGGGAAATTCGGATTCGATCCGAATCGAATTTTTCCTGAAATTCGGATCGAATCCGGGTTCGTCCGGATCGATTCGCTCATCCCTAGTTATGAATGCAATCTTTAATCCTCCAAAGAAATCCATTTTTCCACAATGGGACCTTTCAGTGCTGCTGAAATTCTTGGCTTCATCTCCCTTTGTGCAGATTGAGCAATGCTTATTGTGGGATCCAACCCTAAAATTTTTCTTCGTTAGTATTACATCTGCGACTAGAGTCTCAGAGGTTAGGGCCCTTGGAGCAAAGAGTCCATGTATCGATTTTTTCCAGACAGGGTATGACTCAGACCCATGCCTGGCTTCATCCCTAAAGTACACTATACAAAATATTAACAGAGAGATGCATCTGCTGTTGTTCCATTCAGGTCAGGATCAAAACACCCTTAAAGTGGACCAACACCCAGGATTTTGACTATGCTGGGTTTTGGTCCACTTCCCCGGGGCACCCCGATAGGGGGTGCCCCGTTATGTGAAACCCCCCAGATCGCTAGTTACAACTCACCTCACCCTGCTCCTATGGCGCATGCGAGTCCGTTCGTCCAATCAGCGTGCTCGGAGCCGCTGAGCTATGCGCCTCAAAGCGGCTCCAACTCACTTCACCCCGCTCCTATGGCGCATGCGAGTCCGTTCGTCCAATCAGCGTGCTCGGAGCCGCTGAGCTATGTGCCTCAATGCGGCTCCAAGCACGCTGGCGGCCACATCTTCCCTCTAACATTGATATTTGTGAATGGCTGGCGCAGGCACACACCCTGCTAGAGAGAAGCGCGAGATGCGGCGCATGCGCTGTTGGACCAGGATTCGTCCTGGGGGCTTTCACACAGCGGGGCATCCCGATTTTGGATGCCCCGCGGGGAGGGATTGGATCCGGCATCTGGATATAAGTACATGTCTGAAAAAAATGCATTAAGCTAACAAGTGACTTTAGAAAGGATAAGAACCGATTTGTCGTTCCTTTAAGGTCCAGAAGAGGCTGTGTCCCTTCAGCCAAAACCATCTCATCCTGGATAGTAAGAATCATCCAGAGAGCACATGAGCATAGTAATGTAGTTCCAAACGAACGAATAAAAGCTCGTTCTACTAGGTCAACTGCTACATCTTGGGCTGCGGTTGAGCGAGGATGTCTTGAAAACATCTGCAAACCAGCAACTTGGATCACTCCAAATACATTTATTAAACACTATTGCATTGATTTTTCACATTTAACCATGGTAGTTTTTGGCAGGCAGTCTGTAAACCACTGCTTGCTAGACTTAAAATCTCGCTATGTCTTCACTGATTAAAATGTTTTATTTGCATCCCACCCTTGTACTCCAGCTAGTTAATTCCCTTGGTATTACACCATGGAGGCACCAGGAATAGGGAAAATGTTGTACTTACCTGCCGGTAATCTTCCTTTCCTGGCGTATCCTCCATGGTGGCATACAAACACGCAACGCGCAAACACGCAAATGAGTGAGCTAAGGCCCTTATTTAACAAGGGATAGCGCCAGGTAGCGAATGGTGAGCGAACGGTAATGACGCTCACCGCCACGAGAACGCCGGCTCCCCTCCGCAATCACACATTTATCAAGCCGATCCTGCTTAGCGACTGACAGAGCGCCAGATAGCGAATCATTCATCATTATTCCAGCCTCACCCCACAGCGCCAGCGAGCGACCTTGAACAGCGACAGGTATGACCTCTCGCTACCTGGCGCTCTCCAATGCATTTCAATGGAGCAATCTTTAAATATTCTTAACTAATTGCTATTAATGTTTTTTTTTTATTTTTTATTTTTTTTTAAATGTCAAAAATTCTGTGACCACTTCTGCCATGTTAGATTTTTTTTTTAAGGTAAAAAAAAAAAAAATTTGTGCAGAATTGATATTACAGGTCTGATATTAATGTATTCATATTACAAAATGTTTTGAAAAACATGTTTTTTTTTTTTTCCAAAAATATGGTTGTTTGGGGGTTAAAAAACAACTTTTAACCCATCGCCGCCAGCGCTCTGGGGTTTAAACAAGCATTTCACAGCGCGAGAATTTTTTGAGCGTGATTTGTTAATGAATATGCTGGGAGCCGTTCGCTAGGGCCATTCGCTGTCATGCGCTCCCATACAGCGCGGAACCTGTCAAACAGCGACTCCTAACCCCGTATTCAACATTACCGCACACCGACGGGGTCGCTGTCAACAGCCGAACAACGGCCAAGCACAGCGAATACTAGCGTGCGCTGTGAAAATCACGCTACTGTCGCTCATCTGTCGCTACCTGGCGCTATTTATGAATTGGCCTCCCCGTATGCGAATGCTGGTAGGGGGTTGGGATCAAGATTTATTAGCTATGGGGTCCTGTCAGGGTCAAGCAAGTGGACAATTGGAGGATATGCCAGGAAAGAAAAATTACCAGTTGGTGAGAATACAGTTTTCCATATTTTTCTCCTGGGCAGAGCTGGGCAGGATTGTTGGTCCCTCCCTCCTCTGCCTCCTCCTCTAGATTCATCGCATTACTGTCAGCGCAGAGAGATTATTATGCAGCATCACAAGGGACATGCCCACTTTTTTCAGACAAAAAATCATAATCTAAAACTGTAAACCTCGATATCTGAGCCATTTTTTTTTCAATTTAAAAATGGAAAACAGTTTAGGATAGTGCCAAATGTAGCCCAACACAATGGTGTAACAACTACCTTTGCCTGCGGTAGCACTTCACTTAGGCCCTTATTTAACAAGGGATAGCGACAGGTAGCGACTGGTGAGCGGCCGGTAATGACGGGCCCCGCCACAAGAACGCCGGCTCCCCACCACAATCACACATTTATCAAGCCAATCCTGCTTAGCGACTGAGATAGCGCCAGATAGCCACTCAGTCATCATTATTCCAGCCTCAGCCCACAGCGCCAGCGTCCGACCTTGAACAGCGACAGGTATGACCTCTCGCTACCTGCCGCTCTCCAATGCATTTCAATGGAACAATCTTTAAATATTCATAATTAATTGTTATTCATTTTTTTTTTTTTAAATGTGAAAAATTCTGTGACCACTTCTGCCATTTTAAATCATTTTTTTAAGTTAAAAAAAAAAAATAATGTACAGAATTGATATTACAGGTCTGATATTAATGTATTCATATTACTAAATTATTTTAAAAACTTGTTTTTTTTGGTTTCCAAAAATATGGTTGTTTGGGGGTTAAAAAACTACTTTTAACCCATCGCCGCCAGAGCTCTGGGGTTTAAACATGCATTTCACAGTGCGAGAATCTTTGGAGCGTGATTTTTTAATGAATATGGTGGAAGCCGGTCGCTCTGACCAGTCGCTATCATGCGCTCCCATACAGCGCGGAACCTGTCAAATAGCGACTCCTCACCCAATATTCAACATTACGGCAAACCGACTGAGTCGCTATCAACTACCGAACAACAGCCAAGCACAGCGACTACTAGCGGGCGCTCTGAAAATGCCGCTACAGTCGCTCAACTGTCGCTACCTGCCGCTGTTAATGAATCGGCCTCCCCGTTTCATTGGGATTCTACCACTATTTGCTTTTCTCCCCAGCCACTCCCTATTGCCCACAGCTTTTTATTTTACCTACAGCTTATCACAATGTGGGCCTGGAGTTTGTTTTAATCAGTACAGTTTATGTAAAAGATTGTTAAACTGTTGCAGCAGCTCCTGAGGGGTTGGCAGCCTCTGGAGAATAACAAATATTTGGGGACATGTTGTCTCAGGGCAGGGGGGGGAGTAGAGGAGAATGATGTAGGTACGTGATTACATTGGGAATCCAAGCGATGACTCTAGAGACAGCCTGGAAACATTAGGACCTCCTTATCTCTTCCTGTCACCTTCTAGCCGTGTCTCCCTGCTTTGTCCTGTTAATGAGAAGCGAGCCTGGGATTTCCTCACTGAGGGGAAGGAGGTGTATATAATCCCATCTGTGAAAGTACTTCAGGAGGGGAAGGCCGGCCTGGTGGGAGCTCACCACCGCCTTTCACCTCAGCTCGAAAGAACGCTTTAGTCTTTCTGATCAATGCGTAAAAAGCTTCACCCCAGCCTGAAATGTTATTATGTTAAACCAGACCTTCACCCTAAATAAGAGCCTATCTTATATGTTTCCCCCACGCTGTACATACAGATTGCTCACATTAAAAATCATCCTACCTGCATCTATTGCATTTTCTGAGACTTTAAACATCCAAGATGGCGGCCCATGGAGGTGCAGGCTGTCTGCAAACAGGAAGTGTGTTCTGACTGTGCCACACTGCATTCTGGGATTGCTGACCATTTTCTTACCCCAGCTCTGCTCTTTTTGTGCAAAGCACAGCTGTAACCCCGCTCCCCTGCACGTTTGAACCCTCTCCTCTCCTCAGTATGTGATGCTACTGAACCAAGATGGCGGTGCCCGTATCCTAGAGTGCTGAACAGAGTTGCAGACCAATGAGGGAAAGAATAAAATATAAGTGACTAAAAATCTTAAATATATTAATCTTAGATGCTGGGGAATAGTTTTTTAAGGGTTTGGGCTTTTCATTAAATGATGCTGAAGTTCGCTTTAATATGTGGAATGGAAATTGTGATGATGCAGTTATCAGCTGTGACTGGTGAAAAATGACTGAGGTACGTGAGTATATTTCCCTGCCAAGGTCCATGGATCTCACACGACCCCCCCTGGGGGATCGGGAGTTCAGGGTATGATTGATTTTGGGTCAGTTGTGGTTTAAATCATTAGGGTTTTAGGTTAGGCCTAGGTTCTAGGCTGAACTGGTGATAAGGGTTTGGCCAGCAAGTTGTACTGGGAATTTGCTCTCCTATTAAAATAGAACTTTGGACAAGCCCCAAAATGACCATCACATGCCTTACCACTTAGGGACAAATACATTTATAAGCTTGCAGCATTTTTAGCTTTGCACCTATTACCATTATGGGTGCATGGCACTGTGATTAGCAAATGGTTGTGAATGTGTGCGTGTGTGTGTGTGTGTGTATGTTGGGTTGGGGTTAATCATAGGCTCTATCCCATGGAGTATTGCAGTCTGCAGCAGTCCCAGCTTAGCTCCATTTGCTCTAGTGTTGACAGTATGCTCCTCTCCCTGCAGTGGTGCACATTCAGATGGCCATCCGCGTAGGAGGGGGCTCCCTAATTGATTGACAGTAGAGGGAACATTGTGAAGGTCCAACACTGTTTTGTACTTTTCAGTGGTTGCTGCTCTTATGAAGGCCTGTATTTCCTTTTAGGTGAGACCTGGCATTACTGCTATAGTAAAATGGTAAAGTATATGTAAAGGTATAAGTAAAAAAAATCCTATTGACAATGCCCCCCCCCCCGAGTGTCCCCAGCAGATGCAGACAGTGTGGGTGGGGAGGGGGAGAGGGCGTACGGGGTTAACTGTAGTTTGCAGATGGAATTTCTCCCCACCACTGATTTGGCCATGTGACCCTTGCATATCTGGAATGACCTGACTCAACAAAAGGGGACACTCAAAACATGAAATTTGCTGCTGCTGATTTATGCACCAGGGGTTGGTCAGCTGCATGCTATTGGCTACAGTGTTAGATTGGCCCACCTGAGGATCCTCTGGTGGGCCCAGGTACTGACACAAGGGCACCACCAGCAGGACAGGAGGTCCAACATGTGGTTTTTGGTTCTGTGGTTTGTAAGTTTTTTTCCTCAAAAATGATGTCCTCTGGTAGGCCCCAAGAATAATTTCCTCAGGTGGCCTCCAAAAATGATTTCCTCTGATGGCCTCCAGGAATGATTTTCTCTGGTGGGCTCCAGAATGATTTCCACTGGTAGACTTCAGAATGATTTTCACTGGTGGGCACCAGAACGATTTCCTCTGATGGCTTCCAAAAATTATTTTCCCTGATGGCCCTAAGAATTATTTCCTCTGGTGGGCCTCAAGAATGTTTTACTCTGGTGGGCCCCAAGAAGGATCTACTCTGATAGGCCCCAAGAATGTTTTCCTCTGGTGGGTCCCAAGAGTTATTTCCCATTATAGGCAGTATATAAACAAAGGCTTATCGTAGGAATCAGGTGAGGATTTCCAAAGCAACCTTTGCATTGGGCAATGTTACTTTTTGACCCCTACTAGTTTTGGTCACTGTTTATTTATGGTTTCAGGAAATTGGCTCTATTTAAAGTTGGAAGATATATTTATCTTAAAAGGTCCCTGCAGGTTGTGTTTGGGGTCTCGACAGTTCAGAGGCCTGTTATAGTCAATGTACGTGACACAAAATACCCGGAAAAAGCAGCAGAATTTATGATCTGAGCTTTCTCAAGCAAAGGAAGGTCTATGACTTTACTACATGCTCTGGACCTGACCTCTAGTCCATGGCTCTTCCCCACTAGAAGATTTATTTTAGTCTCATTCGCTTTAAGGTTAACACGAACAGTAGTGGGTGTAGTGTAGCAATACGGCAACTGCACTTTTTAAGAAAAGTGACAGTCCAGGCAATGGCAATAAAAAGACAACAAGGAGCTCACTTGAATTTCGTCCCATGTGTCTCTTCTTTCCTTTCCATTCCTCCATGATCACACCACTGTCACTGTTCCTCTGCACTACTAGCATGAGAAAGGCCTGCAAGCCACAGTGGTCCTGCTTGCCAGGCCAATTCCTATAGGAGGGACGAAGGACAGTGCATGACCACATTTGGAGTGCGGTCATGGAGGAATAAAAATGCAAACTACAGCAAACCTTGGGAAATAGTAGAGAGGCACATGGGACAGGCTTCAGGTGAGTTTCTTGTTGTCTTTTAAAGGCCAAAACCCTTTCCTAGGGGCATTGTGTGCAGGGACGGCTCGCAATGTCAAACCCCTTCCAAAACCAGAAATGTTTCGGGATCCCAAATCGGTGTGCCGCTGAAGAAAAGGCTGACAGCCATATGACCTCAGCTGAAGAGAAGAATTTGTCAATGGGGCTCTTTTTTTCTCCCCTTTATGTGTGAGTAAATGGATAACGTCTAAATATCAGGGAAAAGCATTTTAGACTTATTTTTGTATTGTAGAAAGCTGAGTGATGAGGAGGGATGAGATATACGCCTGCAGTAAGTTTATTATACTAGCTTAAGATGATTACATTTCTAACAAAAAAAATTAAGTCAGTGAGCCAAAAGAATACTTTTGTGCAGGAGTTCTTTAATATGGACCTATACACCTCGTTACCAGTTGTTCCAGTCCAGTTGGAAGAAGTTCAGGTGGAATGGGTGTGGGCTGTTGGGACAGCAGGGAAGTAAGTCTGCCCTTGCTAAACCTGATTTGGGTATTATCAAAAAATACTCTTCCAAATGATGTGTCACTCAAAGTCCCAGGTCACTGCTTCCTGGTAGAAGGGTGCTTTCCAAAAAGTTGAATTTAAAAGGGGGTGACAGGGGGGCCCGGCCGCCAATCACTACGACCGCAGTGGTTATGGAACTGATGGAGGATGAGGAACACGGTGCAGGGGCCTGGGCTGCTGTGTGGGGCCAGAAGATAGAAGATGCAAGTTGCGGGGGCCCGGGGGCCGGTAAGGGCAGCAGGAAAAATGGAGCCACAAAAAGTGGGGCAAGTGGGGTGGGGTTAGAGGAGCTGGCTAGAGCTAGACAGGGTAACGGGCTGCAGATCGGAGCAAAGAACATCTCTGGCATTGGGGTGTGAATTCACTAGAAGGGCTAAATCAGACAGAGAGCAGACAGCACTGTGACGGAGATGGCAGCCCGCAAGTGAGAGACTACCCATTACTGCTGGCTTATGGGACTATTTATTCTACTTCGGGTGGCAGTGAAGAGCATGCATGCAGGGTATTGATTTGCTGCTTCCTTCTCACTGACCTCAGAGGAGGGGGTCAGGACAGCCAGACCTGTGTGTGGAGCGGAGCATTCATTCTCCTGCCAGACCCTGGGGGTCTGAAATGCCACAGAGAGTCCTTATTGCAGATCTAAACCCTGCCTGGCATAAAGTGTTAGCAAAGGTTCTTGTCCATAGACACCCTAACAACCCTAACCTAACCAACCCCTTCTCATTGCATTTAAAGCAGACCAAAACACAAGTAACCTGGCTTTGTAGTTTGAAAAGAGGCCCTGCTTTAAAGCCAGCTGCTGCTCTGCTGCCCCTACCTACGCGCTGACAACCATGTATGTGCTTGCGAAAAATCAGATTTGCTTGGGGGGGGCTCACAACAACATTTCATTTCAATCTGCTGAATCTGCTTGTCATATGCAGTTCCATAGGATGCTAAACCAACTGCCAGCAACAAGTAAACACAGAGGTGGCAAGTAATTCTGCCGGGTCTCAGCTTTGCCTTTAAGCCTTGCCCAATGATTATTATTGGTGTTTATTTTATTTAATGGTTTTATTTTATTTAATGTTATGGGGTTATTTATTGCTGGGGGGGGTGCCATTTACAGGGGGTATATACCGTATTTAATACTGGAGGAGATGGCTTACCACTGATGATAGGGTTATTTACCGTAAATCAAAGTGGACCTCCATGTCACCATGAGTTGCCAGGGAAAGCCCTGGTTCACAGAGACACTATACTAACATCACCTTGCCCATCACACCATCAGTGAGCCCTGCGTTCGAGAGATAATCACCTTGACTCTCAGAACGCCATCTGATGGGGAAAGGAAATAGCTGTGTACAAATGTGTCAGCCATGCCTCCTTCAAGAGAAGACATGCTTCATTGCAGTATGCAGCTGTTTCCTGACCCCTATCATAAAAAGTTCCATGCATGATTTTGGCTTCCTAAGGATCCAAGAAACTGTCTTTATCAATGCAAATCAGTTTTCCCCAGGGTGATAAATGTTTAAAAGGGACACAAAGTCATTTTGACTGGAGGTCCATTTTAAGGAGACTGTCCAGGATAATTTAACAACTAAACATACTTGTCTTTTATCCCTCCGCTGCTGATCGTTCCTATTATGATACTCCTACTCTAGAACCCTCACCTGCGGGGGGGGGGGGGGGGGGCATTGGACTGTTGTTACGCCACTACTCAGGTCCCTAGGTGCTGCCTCTGTTTCTTTCTGGAGCTTGCATTCTCTGCTGATGAGTCTGGGAAATGTCTCCATGTAGGGATCAGAGGAAGAGGTGTCGAAGCAGCTGTAAACTTGTCCTGAAATGTAAATCTGATTCGTGGCAAAAATCTTTTTCTTTGTTTTGACACCAATGAGGTCTATAGAGGAGCAATACAAATCCAGCAGCAGAGACATGTTATACAGTAGCAGCAGTGGCTAGGGATGGGGTTATCTTATCACTAATCTGATGGTTCCCGTCACCTTTGAAAGAGATAAGTGTGTCTGTGTCACTAATGGTGTCTGTCCTAGAGGAAGCTCGCAGCTTTTCAGTCATCCTGTCCCCTTGAAGTGTTATGTGTCCCATGCCCCCACCCTGCCGGCCTTCCTGCCATTCTCTCTATTGATGCTGTGATCTCTGGTACTTGCTGCCAAATCTGGAGAATTCTTCAGGCTTCCTTAGCAGGAAGAACACAGGATGCTGACGAAGAGGCAGTTGCGTGGATAGCGCAGAGACACTGATCGTGATGTGTTAGGCCAGCCGTTTATTTTTGGCCTTGTCTATACCAAGTGTTATGTGTTGCTGGGGACAGGAGGAAGACAATAGCATACCTCCAAACTGTCCCTCATTTGTTGGGACTGTTCCTCCAAGTCCCCCTATGCCTTGTTGTTCTCATTTGTCCCTCATTGGGGTTTAACATGCAGATCTGCATCAATGAATGATTAATCAATATATATGGGCCTAGTCATAATAGATGACTGTCTGTATGAAATATTTTTCCATCTTCATTGATTAGCCTTTGACTTACATTTAAAGTACTGGTATTCTCTATTGCTCTGCAAGTTGCCCCAGGTTCTCTGGAGCCTGATGTACTTTGAGCTTAAAGTGAAACTTCAGTCACCTAATGAACCACCCCCCCCCCCCCCCCCCGCCTGCCACCCTAACCTGGTGCTGAGACAGGACGGCGGTTACAAATAAGAAAAGCCCATACCTTCGCCAGGTGTCCGTTTTGTTCCTCCAGTGCTCCGTATTCTAGGCTCCGCCATCTTGGCTGAGAAGGTCAGACCCGCATCCCCCGGCGGGAGCGCGTGTGGACCACTTTGCGGCTTTGTCTCTATCCCTATGCCGCCACTGGGGATCTGGAGGACAGGTGCACGGGTCAGGCTGAGGTAAGGGCTTTTTTTATTGGTAACCCCCCCCCCCCATCCTGCCTCATCACCAGGGTAGGGTGGCAGGACGGGTAAGGGGGTCATTAGATGACTGAAGTTCCAAGCTTGTCCTAATGTGTGACAAGTCAAAACTGTTGCAAATTATTATTATTATGACATGTTCAAGGAGACTCTCAACAGGGTTTCAGGAAACAAATGTTGAAAAGGTCTTCCGGAGCAAAAGGATATAGATTCCATACTAGACTATTTGCTATTTGTGGCATGGAACACCTACTTTGCTTTAGTTAACATCCCTGCTTTTCGTGCTAATGACAGGTCCACGCCCATATCATCAGCTACTTGAAGAGGGAGATGCCATCAGTCTTCCGCAAAGGAAACAAAAAGAAGCAGCTGATTGCAGAGCTACCTGTCATTTATGCCAAAATCCAGCTGGAGCATCACATCTCCCCCGGAGATTTCCCTGACTGTGCCAAAATGCAGGTAAGTTCCTATAGGTATTGTAGACGATTTACCGGAAAGCATTGCCCTGTATTCTGTATCAGAATGTAGAAGATGCAAAAGTGGTGCCCCAAACAGCGGAGCTGAAAAATTACATGTGACACACTACTTTGGGGCCCACTAAGACTCTCCTGCCCAGGGACCCCCACAATTCTAGAGCTGGCCCTGCTGGCTGGGATCACTGTAGGCCAAGCAGTAGGCTCATACTAATCATGACATGACTGAGGAACACAAAATGAATTGTTGAACTGTGTCACTATAAAGAGAGCCTTTGGGGAAAGGACACTGCAGTCTTTCCCTGCTACAATATATTGTTACAGTAAGTAGGAAAGGGTAGCAATTAGAAAATGTAAATTAGACCAGCACCATTCCTAGTGACCTTGCCCCAAGGAGGGTGTAAGTCCACTGTGACACACACCCTCCCTATCCTAGCTACCTCAAATTGATTTGTGAAATCCGCTAATACCCCAATGGTGTTAAAATGATTGACCAGTCAAACGGCCCAAAAAATTACTTTACTTGTATCAGATGGTGATAATGAGGAACAATGTATAATGAGGTGACATTGAAGATAATGTATAAGATAGTGGTAATAAGGAACAGACAAGTGGTGTTATTCCCGCTGACAACATTTCTGTTCTTTACATTTTGTTTACTAGGAGCAGCTCATGATTCATGACTTCACAAAGTTTCATTCCTTGAAGCTGAACATGATTGAAATTTTGGATGAAATGCTAACGGTTGACATTGCCAAACTCATGCCTCTTCTGAAGCAGGAGGACCTCGACACCACTGACAATGTGGTACAAGGAGGAGCCTTTGATGGCACCCACAACGGTCCCTTTGTGGAAGGTTCCATCGATGGAATGTTTGAGGGCCTGGATGATGATGATTGGGTGGTTACCAAAGACAAATCTAAATATGACGAAATCTTCTTCAACTTAGCCCCCACCGATGGCAAATTAAGTGGCACTAAAGCCAAAAACTGGATGATCACCACTAAGCTGCCCAACACTGTACTAGGCAAAATATGGAAACTCTCTGATGTTGATCGTGATGGCATGCTGGATGATGAAGAGTTTGCCCTGGCCAGCCATTTAATCGAGTTCAAACTGGAAGGTAATGGCCTCCCATCAGAGTTGCCTAGACAACTGGTTCCACCATCCAAGAGGCGACAGAAGGGATCTGCTGATTAAAGCCACAAACTCACACCCTCACATTCTTTATTTGGCCTTCAATCCTTCTTTGACAGTATTAATCCCAACCTCCTGTGTGCTCACATACTTTATGTCTGTTGCCTAAACAAGTTGACAGGAACATTGTTACTAACATCGCCAAATACACAGTGAATGCTTGATTGTCCGCAACTTACTTTGCGCTGTTCTCAGAGGTCTACTTGTATGCTAGTGAAGATGTGTCAAGAGCCTATTTCCAACATGTCAGCTAGGTTTCCTGTAGACCACATTAAGTTAACTTACTAGACTGTAAAATCTTCATTCTGCAATCTACTGGCACTAAGATGTCCAGTCACCCCCCCCCCCCCCCACCACCACCATACACATTAGAAAGCTATTTACCTTCTGCTTTTCTCACCAAATGTAAGTTGTAGGTCACTTTTATCTGCTTTATTATATATTTGCTTGCATACACAGCTGCCAAAATAATACCACAGGGAATCTGCGGCCTAAGGAGAGAATGATTGTAAATAATAAAGTGAACATTTTGTAATGCAAAAAAGCAAGTGATATATTGAAGGTGCATGTTCTATGGAATTTGTAAATGTTTGCATCCAATACCAGGTGGGGATACTGCAAGCCGTTCATTCTTGGCGCTAAGTTCTTCCTACTTGGTTTCACCACAAATTGGTTATGTTATAGAGAACTTTCTTGACTGAGGGGGAACTGGTATGGGAAGTTTTCCAATAGACCTTCAAACAACATTAAATCTAAGCCAAATTATTAGATGTATATAGGCAGTGCTTGTTACAGCCCCTACAGCTATAGCTAAGGGTGGCCATACACTATGGATGTGATCATATGTTCCCAATATGACCCTTGCCCATGGCTTGCTATACCCATACTGACCTGATGGCATGTTAGAATTACTGTATACATTCATAAGGTGGGGGCAGCTTGACACTGTTAATCATCTATGCTGTTATCTGTGGAGACTAATAGCAATCCACCTGACTGCATCTACTAGCCACTTATGACATCAAACAGGTGCAATATTTGGGGGGGGGGGGGGGGGATGGGGGCTCGATTCTGCTGGAAACAGACAAATTTAACTTCTGTGGACTTTTTTGTGTGGAAAGCCCAGATCTCCCCTCTCACCTGCAACCCATGCTGCTAATAAATTACCTGCACCTCTGGTATGAAAAGCTGGTGGGTGTTACCTGTGTATAGAAAAACTGTCCAGATGTCCCACTTTTGGGGGGACAGTCCCACTTTGAGGCCCCCTGTCCCTCTGAAAACTCTAGGAACACCTAAATGTCCCACTTGGATGTCTGGGTGGTTTACAACTGCTCTGACTCTTTGGTTGAATGGTGGAATGAATGGACTTCTGAGCATTGACTCAATCACCAACATCTTTTATGAACCAAATATTCTTAGAGCATGTGACCCATAATTAAGCCACACGCTAAATGACACCCCTACCATGCCCATCACACACAAACTCATTTAACCTGTCCCACTTTGAGGACCCCAAAAAATGTTCAGTTTATGTATAGAGCGCTCCCATCGAAAACAATTTGCGAATAGGTGCATGGACATTCCATCCTAGATCTCACGGTCTGTACACAGGTCACACCTACCCGCCAGCCCTGTTTCACGCTATGGGTAAGTGATCAGTAGCATTGGAGTGGGTGGCAAGTAAGCGTGGAGTCTTGTGCTCTTTGGCACTATGTGTCCCGAGGACTTCGGTATGAAAGTGGACTTTAACCAATATGTCAGATGTGGGTAAGTCTCAAATATCAAAATTCTCCATCGGCCATCTGTGCCTCCACCCTTCAAATTAAACTTATCGAAATTAAACCTCTAAAAATACTTTGTTTTTACCCAATTTTTGGGATATTGCGCTTGCAGAATCCCTTAATAATTCTCTCTACCAGTGGAAGTGCACTTCCATATTGGAACTGACAGGTAGGAGTGAACAGGTGACCACTTCACATGAGTCAGCACTCTCTTACCTGAATGCAATAGGGGGACTGTCAGTCCAGTTTTTGGGTTTCTGCTACACTATGGAAAATTAGACTCCGCATATATAATTCCATAAATTAAGAGGGTTGAGCGGTGAGTGGGAGAATATTTCTTGCTTGGCCAGAATCAGGCTTCAGTGTTAGTTTCACTTCCCCCCAGAAAAGCGTGCCACCAGTTTTTGTTTTTGAAATGACAGTTGAGCAGCATGTCAGACGCTTGTGGGAATACAAGAAGTCATCATCCATCACCATCACTCTTCATCTGTAAAATGGTCTTTTGTTGAAATCTTGTAAAAAGCTGCGAATAAAATGTTCCTGCAAAGTCCTTTTAGTAATGCTAAAACCATCCTCTTCAATCTGATTCTAATTTGCACACTTGACTACTATGTAACGCTGGTGCTTACAAAATGAGTACACCCACTATTGTATATTAATATATATATATATATCTCAAAGCATATGTATTACTGAGCTGAAATCTGAAGTAAAAAATAAAGTGTTTATAAGGAATTACATTTCTCCAGCAAGTCGTTTGTTCTCTTGTTTGCTGAAATCTTCTTGTCAGGGCACAATTAGGCCTCATTCTGCAAAGTCATCAAAGCTTTTACTCCAAGCAATGATGGATTATTGTCAGGGCCAGCTCCAGGTTTATGCAGGTCCTTGAGCAAGAAAAACTCAGTGGGCCCCTACACATCACATTATGTCACCCTTCAGCTCAGCTGCCAATAATCCTCCAGCAGGGGTGGATTGGCCATAGGGAGACCTAGGCAAATGCTGGGTGGGCTTGGCCAGTCTGGGCTGCTACACTGGTTGACTGGCCACGAAGCAACTAGAGATGAGCGAAAAATTCGATTCGCCGAATTTCCCGGAAAAAAACGTTTTGGTCCGAATTTATTTGTTACAAATCACTATTAAGAACGGCTATTTCTGGGCTTCCGAGAGCCTCCATAGGGTTGCAGAACATTTTGCCTGGCTGTAACATGCATAGGATGCATGCTGGGTTAGTGAAATAATATTGTAAAGAAGTATGAAATGCAGATCAGAGGCGTCGCTATTAGAATCGATGATGCAGAGCAGCACAATTAGAGAGCCTTGAGGTGGCATCAGCATGATGAGCCCATATATTGCCTGAAAGACACACTCTGGACTTGGCAGCAGCATAGGGAGCCCATATATTGCCTGAAAAACACACCCTGAATTTGGCAGCAGCATAGGGAGCCCATATATTGCCTGCAAACACCTTTGGAGTTGGCAGCAGCATTAGGAGCCCATATATTACCTGAAAAACACACCCTGGAGTTGGCAGCAGCATTAGGAGCCCATATATTGCCCGAAAGAGACACTGGAGTTGGCAGCAGCATTAGGAGCCCATATATTTCCTGAAAAACACATTGGAGTTGGCAGCAGCCTAAGGAGCCCATATATTGCCTGAAAAACACACCCTGGAGTTGGCAGCAGCATAGGGAGCCCATATATTGCCTGAAAAACACACCCTGAATTTGGCAGCAGCATAGGGAGCCCATATATTGCCTGCAAACCCCATTGGAGTTGGCAGCAGCATTAGGAGCCCATATATTACCTGAAAAACACACCCTGGAGTTGGCAGCAGCATTAGGAGCCCATATATTGCCCGAAAGAGACACTGGAGTTGGCAGCAGCATTAGGAGCCCATATATTTCCTGAAAAACACATTGGAGTTGGCAGCAGCCTAAGGAGCCCATATATTGCCTGAAAAACACACCCTGAATTTGGCAGCAGCATAGGGAGCCCATATATTGCCTGAAAAACACACCCTGAATTTGGCAGTAGCATAGGGAGCCCATATATTGCCTGCAAACCCCATTGGAGTTGGCAGCAGCATTAGGAGCCCATATATTGCCTGAAAAACACACCCTGGAGTTGGCAGCAGCATTAGGAGCCCATATATTGCCCGAAAGAGACACTGGAGTTGGCAGCAGCATTAGGTGCCCATATATTTCCTGAAAAACACATTGGAGTTGGCAGCAGCCTAAGGAGCCCATATATTGCCTGAAAAACACACCCTGGAGTTGGCAGCAGCATAGGGAGCCCATATATTGCCTAAAACTTGCCAGACTTTTTTTTAAAAAAGACAAAAGGTAAGTTGGCCGATACTCTTAATAGATAAATGGTAGCACTGACAATGGCCCTCGGTGAAAGGCAATGGGTGCTTTAAACTTGAAAACCAGACTTTTTTGAAAAAGGCAAAAGGTAAGTCGGCCGGTACTCTTAAAAGATAAGTGGTAGCACTGACAATGGCCCCTGGTGAAAGGCAATGGGTGCTTTAAACTTGAAAACCAGACTTTTTTAAAAAATAGCAAAAGGTAAGTCGGCCGGTACTCTTAAAAGATAGGTGGTAGCACTGACAATGGCCCCCGGTGAAAGGCAATGGGTGCTTTAAACTTGAAAACCAGACTTTTTTTTACAAAAGGCAAAAGGTTAGTAGGCAGGTACTCTTAAAAGATAAGTGGTAGCACTGACAATGGCCCCCAGTGAAAGGCAATGGGTGCTTTAAACTTGAAAAACAGTTTTTTTAAAAAAAGGCAAAAGGTTAGTAGGCAGGTACTCTTAAAAGATAAGTGGTAGCACTGACAATGCCCTCCGGTGAAAGGCAATGGGTGCTTTAAACTTGAAAAACAGACTTTTTTATACAAAAGGCAAATGGTAAGTAGGCAGGTACTCTTAAAAGACACATGCTAGTATTTGGGATCCCCCCCCCCCCCCCCCGGTGAAAGCCACTGGCTGCTGGCAATTTGACAATGTGACTTTGTTTACAAAATGCAACCAGTTAGCAGACAGGTACTCTTCAAATATTTATGCTAGTATTTGGGATGCCCCCCCCCCCCCTCCCCGGCGAAAGTGACTTTCTTTACAAAATGCAACCAGTTAGCAGACAGGTACTCTTCAAATACTTATGCTAGTATTTGGGATGCCCCCTCTTCAAATAAATAGGCTGGCTGCTTTTACAGTGGAAAAGTGACTTACTTTACAATACAGTGTCGGAATGAGCATCCGCAAAATGGCCACCGCTTATATAGGTCTGTGACATCATCGGGAAGCCTGGCTACCGATAGGTAGCATGTGACGCCTACCCAGGATTCCTTGCCCCATGGGACATGTCCTGACATGTTCTTCCACCATTTCAGATGGGCTGGATAGTAGTAAATGGAGTTTTAAGGAAGCGATTCGAGCGATCGAATCGCGGCGATATTCGGAAACGTTACGAATCGGATTTTTCCTGAAATTCGTAACGAATTCGGGTTCGTCAGATTCGATTCGCTCATCTCTAGAAGCAACAGAGATGCCACTGGATGGTCATGGGCAGGCCAGGTGCTGGTAAAATTCTGGGATAATTTTTGGTCCCAGTCCGCAACTGCCCTTCAGTCTGCCACTGCTTTCTCTGCTGCCTTGGAAAAGTTCACCATTGCTGCTAACTGTTCTCTGGTCCTTGCCACCTTCTGAACTGCCATCAAATGGCTGTCATTCTTCTCACTCTTCTCCTTTGCTGATGATCATCGGGTATAAGGCCAGCTATTAACAGGTCTGCACACAGTTTACCTGGTATCCAGGGGACCACTGGAGAAACATCCCACATCCCAGTATGAGCCTGGATGGGCCCTTGATGATGTTTAAGGCCTTAATTCAGTAAACTTACCTTCAAGTCTAAGTGCAGACCCACACTAACTTTTTACCACCTTGTTCTCCATGGTAAATGTGTAAAATAAGCAATTTCAAAGCATCTTAAAATCTGTGATTATATGTAAAAACTTTAGAAATTCTAAGGGAAGCCACCTTTTTTCAATTTCTGGGTTCTAGCTGAGCTGGTAAAGGCGTATCATGATGCGGCTTTATGAGTCATGTGCATGCTCTGGTGTGGTCAGGGACAGCTGTGGGATCAGTGTGACTTGCTATGCTCACTCACGCTGAGAGCAATGAGGGACAGAGAGGCTGTTGGACCACATTTTTGTGTGGTCCTGGAGGAATGAAATTGAAAGGAGGACAAACTTCTGAGGGTTAGTTGCCTTAAGAGCACTTCAGTGAAGTCCTGGCTGCTTTCTTAACCGCTTGGCCTTCACTTACCCTTTAAATGCCAAGCATGCTTCTACGGTGGTTGCATTTAACATTAGAATTTACGTGCCGGTGTTTAACCGGGTTTGCGACCAAACCTCCATTCGTCCTGCACCCAGCTTCTGATAACTTGGTGACCACCGCAGGGAGGGGCCTTGAGAACCCTTATACCAGGGCAGCAGAGACTGGCAAGTCACCTGCCAGCAAGCGGGTGACTTGCCATAACCAGGGGCATGCAGAAGAGCCCACAGGGGGCAGTCCGGCCGCCCTCCGTGTTCTAGTCTACCAGCCTACATGGCTGGTGCCCAGGCTGGTTTTGCTTGCATAGGCGAGTCCCTGCACCATTTTTAAAATGTTTTTAATGGCTTAAACCTTGATAGTGCGCATAGTAGTTGCATTTCATTTGAAAATGTCAAAAAGTGCTATTTCCAGTTTGGGGGGTCTCCTGGGCAGGAACAGGTGTCTACCAATACATATGTGGTAATGAAATGGGGAGGAATGGGGCTTTCACATGCATTAGAACTTAATTTTTTTTTTATTTAAAAATAATTTTTTTTTTCTATTTTTGTTTCACATATATATTTCACCCAAAAATGTTATGAAAGCACCAAAAAATGACAAACAAGAAATGTCTTATTAAAGCCCAAACTCTGCCGAAAGAAACCGTATATTATTTTCCTTGGAAATTCCTGCAAAAGTCACAGTTAAATACATATAGCCCAAAATGGTGAAAAATGGCCTGGCAACAGAGGGTGAAAAAATCTTTAGGCAGGCTGGAAGCGAAAGGGTTAAGGAAAGTTTACTGAATCGAGGACTAAGTTCTAAAGCACTTGTTTTAACTTTAGTTTTTAACAGGGATATATAAGTTAAACCTGAATTTGTCCATAAAACAAGTGCATCTTAAGCATTTGCTGAATGTGGCAGGAAGCCACGTCCAGAATTATTTCTACCATGAGAACAGAAACTTGGCCAGCATGGAGATCTAAAAATGAGATGTTAGAAAGCAAGGATGGGCAATATATGTTGGGTTAAAGAGAAACATCGGGGGAGGTTAAAACCTCCACCAAACCTCACCGACCTGCTGCCCCCCCCCCCACTCTCTGTTTTTTGTTAATTTTTTTACTCACCCCCTGGGGAATCCGTCTTCTGGGTCCCTCAGATTCCGCCGATGTTCTGCCGGGCAACGCCATCTTGCATCCCATAGAGCACTGCGCAGGGCCCTCTGATCTCGCTCTCGCGCAGTGCCGATGAATAGGATGCAATTGAGCCGTCTGAAATCTCTCGAGACTTTGCTAAGCGGTGTGGAATTTTGAAGAGGCCGGCTAAAGCCATTCTGTCACTAACAGCTAAGCCGGCGTGGGGGGCAGCGATTGGGCCCTGAAGCAGCCGGATGTCGCCGCAGCAGGCAGCAGCGACATCCAAAAGGTAAGTAGGGGCTTATGGGGGAGGGAATCGGGCCCTTTTTGTTTTTAGTCCGATGTTCCTCTTTAAGGTGTTTTATCTTTCACATTAAACTAAAACTGGTCTTTTAACTTTTTTTTACCTTACATTGGATGCCCCCAGCGTTCTCCTTCCTGCTATGTCTGTCTCCTTAGTGAGGAAATCACTTCCTCATTCAGCTTTCTGTCCCTACCCCGCTGACCTGGTCCTTCAATCAACCTTCAGTGGACTGAGAAAGGAAACACCCCCCACTCCCTTTCCAAACATCCTGATTGATTGCTTCTCTCTGCAGCTATGATACCACGTCCTCCTCTCTGGTCAAGCTATGTGCTGGCGAGCTGGAGAAGCTATTAGCCTGCGGCATCTCTCACCACCTTTTTCTGGTCACAATATGTGCTGGCAGTAATAATTAGAGGCACAACAATGCACTTACTTTTTTACTAAGATATATGTAAAGCCACACCCACTGTTTGTCCTCGATGTTTCTCTGCATCTCCAGTGCTCTAATACAGGGGCATCCAACTCATATTTACAAAACAAAATGGAAGCATGACCATTCAATTGTATGGTTGTATGGTACACAGAAATGTTATATATTATTTTATTATTTTGCCATGAACAGATGCAGACACTGAATTAGTTTGCCATGGACAGACATAATTATTTTGCCCAGTACAAATGTAATGAACAACTTTGGTC
The DNA here is from genome assembly GCA_027917425.1 of Gastrophryne carolinensis. Lineage (NCBI taxonomy): Eukaryota > Metazoa > Chordata > Amphibia > Anura > Microhylidae > Gastrophryne > Gastrophryne carolinensis. The sequence goes on along the minus strand of CM051235.1, from coordinate 50,084,586 downwards.
AGGATAGATGCAGAAATCAAAGAAACTCATTTAGTGAAACACAAAGGCTGCCATAGCTGTGACATTTTTGGGGCTCATACTAACCCAAAATCACCTCATAATAATATATAATAGCCATCACATATTATGGGTTGTGGTTTATGAGGGGGCTGACTCAATATGTCGATACCCCTTAACCTTCAGCTTATAAAATTGGATGGTTGGACCCCACATCAGCCATACTTGACATGCCACATATTTTGTAGTGAATGATGTGGGAGTGTGGAGGCGTGAGGAGGAAAAGACTTCTGTTTTGTAGAAACGCCTGTCCCCCACCCTTGACGGCAGGAACTTAATGAGGAACAACACACCAGATTTTCATTTTCGGGGTGTTGTTCCTCTCAGTGGAGGCATCCAGAATTGGGATGACCTGCTGTGAGTATGCCCCTAGGTTACTCACCTTCTTGTTGATCCCACATCGCAGACTCGAAAATGAGCGCGCTGATTGGCTGAACGGCCCGATCAACCATTCAGCGCGCTCGCTTTCATTCAACTCCACTGACGACTAAGCTGCCTGGCCGCTGGTTGCATCCCCACTCACCTTCTAGCCATGGTGTGCACACGCTGCCTATTCAAAAAGGCCCGGCACGGGTGCGCACATGGCTAGAGATGAGACAGGATGCGGTCACGGCACAGAGACCCACAGACGGTGGTTGAAATGGGGCTTCTAGATGTTTTACATCTTAATTCAGGATGCCCTAAAGAGTTAAGCCTGGATGGCCCTGGAGTCTTTTAGACTCCATGGCCTCCGATGTTCCTTTTTAAAAAGAAGACGTTTTTTTAAAAGAAGACGGAAGAGTTGGCGGGTGTACAGAGTTTGGCCTGGACAGACCCTTTTACCCTGTGGCCAAGCCCAATGGGCATTGTTTGGCCATGGCATACATACTGCTGCTGGCTGGGCGTGGTGTACAGGTGAGGCACAGTGAGGGGAAGGTCGGGCTGCACAGTAAGCAATCATGTGCCCGGAGCCGCGGCGATGGGCTGCACCAGGCTGAAATGCATGATCAGTTATCAGATAGGCGTGGAGCATCTGAAAGACAACAGTCTGAGCAGCAGGTCAGGTAGAAGCTGTGCAGGGCTGCCACTAGAGCCAGCCGCTGGGCCCCCCTTTACAACCGACCCTGTACACAAGACCTTCCTGTACTGCTCCGATGTTGGTCCTGTAGCTGAGCGTTATATATATAGCATAACATTTAAACAGTTAAGTGGAATAGTGGAGCCCTTTGGTAAAAAGGAAAAAAAAATCATTTGGGGCTGATTCAAGTTCTTATCACTGTGTTATGTTCTCAAGGAACAACTGCTTCATCAACCACAAATATGACTCACACTGTAGAGTATGTATCACTAAGATCAGTGGCGAACTGGGGCCAAAAATCAGACCTGGACTTTACCAGCTCCTGGCTGACCCGAGACATCCCTGCTGAGGTCCCCCAATCATGATGCTGGGGCTATAGCATTGGGGGCTGGGGTTCCTTGGCTTGTGGGTACAGTGGGGCTGAGCAGGAGACTTAGGGGACATGGATTGAATGTGGGTGTTAAAAGCAGCAGCCCAACTGGCCCCAAACAGTGCAGCCCAACGGGCATTGTCCCGAGTCTCCCTATGGCCAGTCCACCCCTGACTGAGATAATGTAACAGCTGTACAGCATTCACCACCATTCTCCAACTACTGATACAGTATAGAGCGATACTAACATATCTCCCAACTGCTGGGGAACTGCCAGCTGTCAGTTTATCTATCCTTTTGTCTGTCTATCTATCTATCTATTGCAAAGCTGAATAATTATCTATCCTTCTCTCTATGTCTATCTATTTATCTCTCATTCTGTTTGTCTGTCTTTCTTTCTATCTGTCTATCATGATACTGAATAACTATGTATCAATCTGTCTATATCTATCAACCCATCCCTCTATGGCTATCTATCTATCTATCTATCTATCTATCTATCTATCTATCTATCTATCTATCTAATCTATCTAATCTATCCATTTGTCTGCATTTCTGTCTTCTATTTATTTCCTCCACCTGTCTTTCTGCCGGTGCATAATCTGCTGAGCTCCCACGATGCTGAATATCTATCTGTTTATCTATCTATCTATCTATCTATCTATCTATCTATCTATCTATCTATCCCATATCTATCTATCTATCTATCTATCTATCTATCTATCTATCTCATATCTATCTATCTATCTATCTATCTATCTCATATCTATATATCTATCTATCTATCTATCTATCCCATATCTATCTATCTATCTATCTATCTCATATCTATCTATCTATCTATCTATCTATCTATCTATCTATCTATCTCATATCTATCTATCTATCTATCTATCTATCTATCTATCTATCTCATATCTATATCTATCTATCTATCTATCTATCCCATATCTATCTATCTATCTATCTATCTATCTATCTATCTATCTATCCCCTATCTATCTATCTATCTATCTATCTATCATCTATCTATCTATCTATCTATCTATCTATCTATCCCATATCTATCTATCCCATATCTATCTATCTATCTATCTATCTATCTATCTATCTATCTATCTATATATCTATCTATCCCCTATCTATCTATCTATCTATCTATCTATCCCATATCTATCTATCTATCTATCTATCTATCTATCTCTTATCTATCTCATATCTATCTATCTAATTATCTGTTTGTCTGGTAGAAAAGATGAAAATGCTTGGACTGGGGGAAATTGTGTGTACATGGGTGAGTAATTGGCTTTATGATACAAAACAGAGGGTGGTTATCAATGGTACTTACTTGGATTAGATACCAGCGGAGTATCACAAGGCTCCGTTCTAAGCCCAATATATATATATGACATTGGGAATGGATTAAACAGTAAAGTCTCAATCTTTGCAGATGACACTCACTAAGCTAGTAATTACCACAAAAGAGGACAGCAGGCAGCTACAAACAGATTCAGATATTGAAAGCATGGTCAGCAAAATGGTAAATGAAGTTTAATACAGATATATGTAAGGTTATCCATATAGGCAGTATAAAAGTTTTCCTTGATTACAAACTTCATAAAAACATGCTGGGTAAAACTATAATAGAAAAACTGGACTGGGGTAAAACATGTGTACATGGGTGAGTAATTGGCCAACATAGGAGGGATTCTTCTCTGTAAGAGCAGTGAGGCTATGGAACTTTCCAGAGGAGGTAGTAATGAGAAGTACACTAAAAGACTGCATGTAATAACATTACCACAATGGCTACTATGGCTAATAAAGAGGCTGAACTGGTTGGACTAACGTCTTTATTCAGCCTCACATACTATGTATTATATGTCTGTTCGTCTATGCAGTCAGTGTTTCTCCTTTGTGGCCCCTCAGGCCCCATACTGGAATCTTGGCCATCCTGCCCTGATTTGACCCGGATTTTGACCCCATTATCAGACTTACAATAGAATTCATTGCTACGTTCCAGATTGGCGGATCAAATTATAAGACAACATTGCAGAAACACACGGCCCCTGTAGCAAGGTAAAGTGAGAAGTAAAGCCATTGGCCAGTCCACATCTTGTCGTCTGTGTCACTGATTATTTAACCTTAAGCTCCCCTGTGGATTGTGGGAGAGCGGAGACTCTGCAAACAAAAACATGCCATCTGACTGCTTATATAGAATGTATATATATATAGTTGATTTGGTTGGACTTGGTCCAGAGACACCAACGCCCAGAAGTCCATTGTGTGTAGCACCACAATCCTGCTCTGCATGCCACTGTCTCCCCTGATGGGCTGTCTGCCAGGAGCTCACATGCTGGGGGGTGTCTCCATTATGCTGAAGGCAGGCAGTGTATTCAGCTTCCCCAAGAAGAGCAGGGGTAGAAAAAAAAGGGTCAATTCTGCATGGAATTTGTCATGCCCTGCAGCTTAAACTCTCTGATCACTCCATATACTCACCTAATTCTGGGATCCCCCCAGTGGCAGCACTGCTATGCAGTAGTCTGCTCCGGTGAATTCCCGGGGCATGCGGGGCATTCCAAATCAAGTCTTAACCCTTTAAGTGCCAGCCTACCTGGAGTTTTTGTCACACTCTGTTGCCAGACCATTTTGCACTATTTTGCGCTCCCCATGTTCAAATGTGATTTTTGAGGGGATTTCCAGGGATTTCCCAAGAAAATGATATATTGTTTTTTTCAGCACAGTCTGACCTTTAACATGAAATGTCTTGTTTGTAATTTTTTTAGGTGTATTCTCAATATTTTTTGGCGAAATATGTGCAAAAAAATAAAAAAAAAACAATTTTTTACAATTTGTAGTGTTTTTTTGTAATAAAAAATTTAAGTTTGTCAATAAAATCTTATTGCTTGTGAAACCCCAATTTCTCACAGTTACAGCGGTACCACATATGTATAGGTAGACACCCTTTCCTGCCCAGGAGACTCCCCCAAACTGAAACAGAGCTTTAGGGGATTTTCAGAAAAAATACAACTGTGATATGCGCTGTGCGCACCTTGCAGTTTTTCCAGAAAAACAACCCTTTACATTTGAAATACCCCCCACAAACTATATATTCTCTGGAAGTACACACCTCAGGCTTTCTATTTGTACCAGGCTTGTTGATGTGGCCACAGTTTTCTAGAAGTAATCCCTCAATGTATTCTTTGGTTGCAAAGAGTTTCCCTAAAAAAAGGATAAAAAAGCAGAATCAAAGCCACATTTTCCTAAAAAAACTATTTACAAACAAGAAAAATCAAGTATAATCTGAAAAAGCAATATCCCCCGAACAGAACGATACCCAACATGCATAGGTTCTGTCAAGGGAAGAGTTGCCAAACACCCCAAAGTAAAGCATGCGCATAACGGTAATTTTTCTTGAAAATTTCAGCTCTGCAGACAAAGTGCGCACCTTGCGATTTTTCAACTAAAACAACCCTTTACATTTGGAATATCCCCCATAAACCATATATTCCCTGAAAGTACACATGTTAATCTTTCTAAGCGTACCCAGCTTGTTGTAGTGGGCTCATCTTTCTGGAATTAATCCCTCAAAGAATTCTTTGGTTGCGCAGAGTTTCCCTAAAAAATGTATAAAAAAGCTGAATAAAAAACACCTTTTCCTAAAATATAAATATGCAAACAAGAAAAAACAAGCTAAGTCTGAAAGCGCAAGGTCCCCCGAACAGAACAATACCCAACATGCAGAGGTACTATTAACCCTTTTAATTGCCAGCTTACTTGAGATTTTGTCACCCTCTGTTGACAGGTCATTTTTCCCCATTTTGCGCCATGTTTTGCTCCATGTTTTGCGTCATTTTTGCTGGAATTTTCAGGAAAATTATATATATATTTTTTGCAGCAGAGTTTAGGCTTTAACATGAAATGTCTTGTTTGTAAATTTTATTTATTATTAATTTTATTTATTATTAAGTAAAAAAAAATAAATAAATAAATTTTTTTTTTTAGAAAATTGCCTCCTTTATTTTAAATAAAAAATGTATTTGATTAGGTTAAACCATATTGGATGTGAAAGCCCCATTTCTACCGATTAGAACGGTACCACATATTTATCAGTAGCCCCCTGTTCCTGCCCAGGAGACCCCCCTAACTGAAACAAGTAATTTTTAACATTTACAAATAAAATGCAACTACCATCCACACCACAAAGGGTTAAATCGAGAAAAAAAATGACATAGGGTCCCCCTCCCGGGAGGGGGGGGGGGCATTTTTGGGGGGGATTTTTAAGGGTTAAAAATCCTTAAAAAATAAAAAAAAAATGACATGGGCCCCCCCTTAACCAAAGTAACCAGCCCAGGACCAGCTATGCAGGGTTTGGAGGAACAGGGCGCAGGGGCCAGCTTTTGTGGCCCCTGGCCCTGCAGGCTACAAGCCCGCATAGCCAGTGGGCCCGGGCTCTTCTGCCCCCCCCCCCTGGGCTTTGGGGAGGCAGGTAATGGGGGTGCCGGGGGTTAATGGCAAGTCACCCGCTAGCGCAGGTGACTTGCCATCCCCCCAGCCTTGTGAACTGGTATAGGGGTCATGGACCCCTTACCAGTTCACAAGGGGTTAAATGTAAAAAAAAAACACAGACACACAAAGAGAAAACATATTTTATTATTTTTTTTTTTTTTAATACTTACCTCCCATCCATAGTGGAGCACTCTTTCAGCCTTTTTTAGCTGCTGGATGACAGAAAACAAAAGGGTTAATTAAAAAAAATGACATAGGGTTCCCCCTCCTAGGGGGGGGGACCCCATTTTTTTTTGGAATTTTAAGGGTTAAAAACCCTTAAAAATACCCAAAAAAAATGACGTAGGGTCCCCCCTACCCAGCATTACCGACCCGGGCCAGCTATGGGGGCTTGTAGAACAGGGCGCAGGGGCCAGCGTTGGTGGCCCCTGGCCCTGCAGGCTACTAGCCCACATAGCCACTAAGTGGCCCGGGCCCTTCTGCCCCCCCCTGGCCGTTGGGGAGGCAGGTAATGGGGGGCTGGGGGTTATGGCAAGTCACCCGCTTGCCGCAGGTGACCTGCCATACCCAGAGCCTTGTGAACTGGTATAAGGGGTCTCATGGACCCCTTACCAGTTCACAAAGGGTTAAATGAAAAAAACACCACACAAAAGTATTTTATTAAAAAAAAAAAAAAATTTTTACTGTACTTACCTCCGATTGTAAGCTCCTTTGTCCCGCGCCGCTCTGCTGACAGATGCCGGTGATCGGCATCCAGAGAAGGGGGAGGCAGGAGATCAGAGGATCTGACAGCTGAGAACGCTGAAGCCGGTGATCGGGGCTGGGATGACGTCATAGCCCCGCCCCCAAAAGGGAGAGACGGACCGGGATGACGGCAAGATGGCGGCCGCCATTGAGGAGGAGAGAGCCTCCCGGTAAGTCCTGGGGGGGGGATCGGAGGCCCCCAGGTGAAGAGGAGGGACAGCGGGAGCCAGCGCACACACAGGTAAGTGATTGTCATTTTTATTTATTTTTTTTTACAGTTAGCAGCTGCTGCTGCAGAAGCGGGGGGGGCGGTCTATTCCGGGGGCTCTCCTGGAGCCATCCGACCCCCCACGGGGGAGCGGATGGCACCAAATTAAAGAGGAGACACGGCCGGATCCAACGAGGGGTCAGGTGAGTAATTTTTTTTTTTTTTTTGACCACTATCAGGGGTAAATGCCAGGCACGTAAATTTTACGTGGCTGGCACTTAAGTGACGGAGAGGCAACCACGTAAATTTTACGTGGCTGGCATTTAAAGGGTTAATCGTGCCACAACACTCAACCCTGTTAGCTTGCAGCCAAACCTATAATCTGTCTCTAAATCTGGTTAAAACAGAGGGCTCGGTCACACACATCTGCAGAAGTATGCTGAAGCTGCACCACCAAGCGCCAAGGTGCCTCTGTGAGGTGCAGTCCTAACTCTAATCTCTGAGAGCCCCATTTGGGACATACAATTGTGACGGGTGGAAACCATGGGTAACACTAAAAGTAGAAACCATTAGAGCCCTGTCAGTGGAATAGGCCCCTGATAACGAATAGAAACCTTAATTAGTGTAGTAAAATCTGTTGGATGCATTTCTTGGGACCATTGCATCATTAAACCACATGATGGCAGTGTTGCCTAAGGAATGGACCGAACAATACTTTAATGGTCTGGATTTCCCGTTTAGGTTGGTAAATAGAGACTAAGCCAGGTGGCATTGGCAACATTAACCGCCCTGCCATTGGTTGGTGACTCACAACATTAGTAGGGATAGCAACAATACCAAGGTTATATAGGGCAGAGACCATCCCTTCTAGAGTGTCTAGGTTTGGAGTTTGTCATGAGGGGATGCATTACAATGTAGTGGAGGAGTTGGGAGACAGCCATGGAGGAAAGCCATTGGAATTGACTGTTGCTGTAACCTGTGGATCTTGCTTTACTGAACTGTGTGCTGTGTTAGATAAATTGGGAGCAGGCTTACCCGAGGTTGCCCTAAACCCTGAGTGCAGCCCATGGGGTGGAAGGGTCGAAAGCCTTGCAGTACCCTTCCATCCCATGGGCTGCACTGAAGGTTACAGAAAAATGATTTAGTGGCTGCATCTCTTCTGGGCAAAACAGCTCTGCGTCTGCATCTGTCCTGGAAAAATAACTAAGGGGGTTAGTCATCAAGCCATAGCGCCAGGTAGCGACTGGCAGCGACAGGTAGAGAACAGTGTCCGCCGGGCGCTGTACGCAATACCACATTTATGAAGGCGATTCTGGTGAGCGACTCTAACAGCACCACTTAACGTACGATTCATCATTACAGGCGGCTCAGCATATAGCGTCGGCGCTCTGGCTTCCAGAGTGCCTGGTATTACCTGTCACTACCTGTCGCTCTCCCATACATTTCAATGGATGTTCTTTTTCTTCTGTTTAAACAGAGTTTTCTTTTAATTTTTTTTGTTTTTTTCTCTCAAATAATTGTGTGACCTCTCCTGGCCTAGAAAGAGTCATTTTTGTAAACTATTTTTGATTTTTTATGCAGAATTGTCATTACAGGTCTGGTATTAAAGTATTAATGTCACAGTGTTACATTAATGTCATTCCATGTGTTTTCACTTTGTTACTAGTGGATATGTGTTCAAAAACGGACTTTAATCACACAGCGTCTGGCGCTCTGGGCTACAGCAACCCAATTTTGAGCGCCGGCGCTGTGTGAGGTTGTTTTTTTGATGAATATGGTTTGAGTCACTCACACTGACCAGTCGCTATCGTTCGCTCCCATACATGGCTGTACTGGTGTTAAAGCGACTCGCACATGAAATTCATCAATGCCGGCCAGCGACTGAGGCGCTCTGTAATAGCGAACCATGGCTGAGCACAGTGACTACTAGCGGTCGCTTTGAGCGCCTCGCTACAGATGCTCATCTGCTGGTACCTGGCGCTAGTAATGAATCAGACTCTTAGTGCCGACATATTTTCTGGGAAAAAGAACTCAGTGGCTGCATCTGTACTGGGCAGAGTAATTTAGCGTCTGCGTCTGTCCGGGGCAGAGCAATTCTTCTGGCTGTTCTGGGAAAAATATTTCAGTGCCTGTCTGCATCTGTCCTGATCAAAATATTTCTGCGTCTGTAACCATACATTTGAGTGGTTGTGTGTCAGTTATTAACCTTAATCTATGATTAAGGGCGCCTAGCCCGAAATGCGTTAGAGGATACTAGGATTGCTCTCATGTTTTTACCGCTGTTTTCTATTGGATCATTTTATTGGATGGCAATAAAAGCTACGTTTTAGGAGTGCGGACCCTTTTCCCTTTTTTTCAACCAGTTATTAACCAGCTCTTTGAAGGCAACCATAATACTGATGCGGCTCTTGGTGAAGTTGAGTTTGACACCCCTGTTTTAGATGGAGGCGGCTGCCTCAACTGGCCTCATTACAGATCCCCTCCTGGGGGGAGCACCCTGGTTAGTAATAGGGAATCTATACTTGCAATGAAGGGTGTGGGATGGTCTATCATAAATGATTAGCTGAATGGCTGAGCTTTTTCTGTGTCTGTAGGAGCGCGGCCAGTGGCCCCTCATATCGCAGCCCCTCCTATAAATGAGCAGTGCTGAACATTTCCAAGATCTGGGTTCCTTGCTGTTTTTTCCACTCCGGAATGCCTCTGTGTTTTCCTTTGGAATAATATGTTCTATAACTTTGGCTTGGCTCCGCTCATGAATCACAGCCTATGACTCACATTATCCACATGGACAAACATAACTGTTGTGGCAGTTGGTAGCGCAGCTGAGCTAAGCTCTGGATGGGCGGAAACCTGCAACAAAAATTCTACAGCCCTTTAGGCCTGTTTAACGAACAAAGCCTTTTCTGTGGGTAATTTTAGACATATCATAGCGCCACAACTTTCCTGAGTAGGCCGGAACTATTCATTTCCAAATACTGCAAAGAGCAGTAGCATAGAAGAGGAATTAAAGAGGAACTCTAGAACTATTGTACATGGATTAGAACAGAGATATGGACCTGATAGCAGAAGGAGAGCATTTGGTCCATATAGTCTGCCCTTCTGTGTGTATGTTCTTTTTTATCTCAGGATAGAGGTTCGCATATCCCAGGCTTGTTTAACTCTTTAAAGTGGACCCAAACCCAGCTGGATCTGTAAGATTCCGGGCCGATCCATTCACTCCCTGCGGGCATCCAAAATTCAGGATGCCCTGCTTTGTGAAACCCCCAGGTCGCCTGTTACACTTACCTTAATCCCGCTTCAAAGGCGCATGTGCAGGCCATGGTCGCATCCCCGCTATCCCTCTAGCAGGGCGCATTCACAAATGGCTGGCCGGGGCGCGCTCCCTGTTAGAGGGAAGCACGAGATGCGCCCGCCAGCACGCTCGGAGCCACTGAGCTAAGATGTCGTTTAGATGAGCATAGCTCTGAGCGTACTGATTGGACGACGGTCCGAGCGTTCGCCGTAGGGCCGCAGTTAGGTGAGTTGATGCGAGCGATCTGGGGAGTTTCACATAGCGGGGCACCCCGAACAGGGTGGAGTGGACCAAAATCCAGGATAGTCAAAATACACTCAGCTAATCAGCAGGCTCGCTTTCAGCTTGAGTCTACACCGTGGGAGCAACTGGAAGGTGAGTGGATCGGGGCGACCTGTGGGGATACACAAAACGGGGCATCCCAATTCAGGATGTCGCCGCATTGAGGAACAACACCTCGAAAAGTGAAAATTGAGTGTGATGTTCATCTTTAAGTATTTTGCACTATATAGGTTTAAAGGGGACCAAAACCCAAGGAGATCAGCCAAGGAATCTATAAGATTCCTAGGCCAATTGATTCCCTCCCCCTGGGGCATCCAAAAGCTGTGTGAACCCCCCCCCCCAGGTCGCTCATAAACTCACCTTCGTTACCGGGCCAACCGCGGATGCGCGAGCAGCGCCGCATCCCCACTATACCTCTAGCAGGGAGCGGCAGGCATTTGGAAATGTCCGGTGTGGGCACTCTCCATGTTAGAGGGTATTGGGGGATGTGGCCGCCAGCGTGCTCAGATCCACTCGCGTTAGACGAAGGCTTAGACGAGCTGACGTGAATGGATCAGAGCGCACTGACTGGACTAGAGGCTGTGCACACGCCGTAGGGCCTAGGAAAGGTGAGTGTGATCAGGCAACCTGGGGGGTTTCACACAGAGGGACATCCCCGATCAGGGTGCCCAGGAGCAAGGACCCAGGATAGTCAAAATTCTAGGTTTTGGTGAACTTTAAAGCTGAACTATATAGCAGCAGGGCAGCGTGAGCAAGGCAGAGCATGCCAGGTTTGGGGAGTTTTTATTAAAGTTCCTCTTTAAGTAACTTCGAGTGATTCAGCAAAGCTGACTAATTTTAAAAAAAAATGTGAAAATGGCTTTAGTAAGTGAAAATTCCTGAAAAATCTGCCCAACTTTTCCAGCTAAAAATGGAAATTCTCTGAAAGCGTTTCCAGGGCTGAGAAGTCTTCACCCAAAATGGTGCATTTGTTTTCCACATTTCGCACAGCTTCGGAATGATCAGGTGACGATCCCATGTAATACTGTATATCATTGTGAATTTATCACAATTGTTTATTAATACACTTCAGCCCAGGTTTGGTGCTTTGCCTGGGGTGTCGGCAGTCAGTTTTTAAATTAAAACAGTCATCAAAAATATAAAGTTTAATCCGCTTGTCTTTTACACTGATGAAAAAAAAACATGCTGGCAATTGCTAACCTGACCTTTTTAGGAAGAAAAAAGCATAAGAGAATGCGGTGAGTATTTTTTACACCTGCTCAGGGCAGCTGTAAATAACAGTGCTGAATCACACTCATTTTTTACAATTGTAAATTTTAGTTGTATTTTTTTCACTTTTTGAGAAAAGACAAGTGAAAAAAATGAGTGTAGAAAATGAAGCACGTTTTTTCTTTGAATCACAAGAATTTGAAAAAACTCAAACTGTAGTATTTTTTTCTAAAAAACAGACACATTTTTTGTTACAGATGTGGAGGCTGATTTAATGCTAGGGCCACGTATCGTCATGTGAGTGTCTGTATAGCAGCGCTTAAAGAGACCACTAGTAGACGCTGTAAGTGGGTGTCGGGTGCTATATCGTAGCTTAGCGGGCGGAAAAGTGGCTCTGTACTATCCCGTCCAGCATTGATGAATGTGATGTGTGGTGGGTGCTGTACAAGCGCTCTCCCTGATTTACTGCAGAGCCAATGGCGAACGCTATGTGGTGTCCCGAGGTTATAGCGCCCAAGACTACACCACATCTAACAAGAGGACAATGCGGCAGTGAGAGATACGTAGCGCCAGCTCAGTGCGTCCGGCACTCGGCGCTCCACACCATATTTAAGAAAAAACTACACACACACCCAGCGTTGGCGCTCTAAAGCTGGCCGCTGTAGCATAGAGCGCCAGACGCTGGGTGAACAAAGTCTGCTTCTCAACACATATAAACCAGTAACAAAGCGAAAACACATGGAATGACATTGTTTTAACACAATGACACACGATGAAACTAGTGCCAGACCTGCACATACAATTCTGCATACAAATATAAAAAGTCAAGAAAATGTATATGAACAAACACACTAGATGTGTGATTCTCCGCGGGACAGTTCAAATGCTTTTCAGTTTGGCAAAAGGGGCTTCTCTATATATCAAATTAGAGATGAGCGAACTTCTTGAAAGTTCGATTCGGGCGATTCGCCGAATTTCCCCAAGAAATTCGGGTTCGCCCGAATCGAACTTTCACGAATCGCTTATCTGAAAAAAAAATGCCAGCATGGTGGGAGCGGGCAGGCCGGCTACGCCTGTCAGCGGGCCGCCGCCCGACCATGCAGGTAAGTGTTTGCTTTTTAAACAAATGCCGGCATGGTGGGAGCGGGCAGGCCGGCTGCGCTGTCAGCGGGCCGGCTTCCCCCGCCCGCTGACAGCGTAGCCGGCCTGCCCGCTCCCACCATGCTGGCATTTTTTTTTTTTATTTCAGGGAAAATTCGATCGGCACGAACCCAAAAAAATTCGGGTTCGTGCCGAATCGAATTTTCCCTGAAATTCGGAGCAAATCGGTTCGCTCATCTCTATATCAAATCACCACGTGAATTTCAAGACTAATTACTTGCAAGTGTATCCATCACCTGTCACACCACACACACATATCAATGGTTATTTCTTTATCGAATGTTTTCCACGTAGCTAGAGGGATGGTATATCTTTATATCAGAGCCTAGAACGCCGGCGCTATACACTGAGCCGCCTGGATTAATACATGTGACACTACATGGCACTGTTAGAGGCGCTCACCAGATTCACTTTCTTAAATGTGGTTCTCACATACAGCACCCAGCGTTCATCTGCTGCTACAAGGAACTACCTGGCGCTATCCTTTCTTAAATAACCTGGCGCTATCCTTTCTTAAATAACCCCCTTTATTGAATTGAGGCTCATGTGTTGTCTTTTAAGAGGGTCAGATGTGGTAAGGCGCTATGTTACCAGAGTCTCCCTGTATGTCTCATGGAGCAGAGCAAAGAAATAGTAAAGCCAAGCTCTTAGCTGTCTGAGCATGTTTCCCTTTCTGATTACTAGGGACAGTTAGAGGCATGCTGGGACAGGGAGGCGAGGACCTACATTACATTACAAGAGTTTAATAATTATATCAAGGGAATGGCAAATAACCTGAAGCTGCATCCCGATTATGAAATGCTGATCAGAAAGAGATCCTGTAATGTAGGCATGACTGTCTGAGGCAGGGGTGGTCAATTATTTTTTCCATGGGGCCACATGAGAAACTAAAAATATTGTGGAGGGCCGGGTCAAAAGGCTGAACTCAGTTCTGCATATTATTAATTGTAAATAGCAGTAAATAGCATTGTTGTGACAAGCTGCTACGAGTATATGTTATAGTTAAACAATGATTAAGTGAGGTTGTCTTACAAAAAAAATGTAATTTATTAAATAAACCACATTTTGTGTGTCCAGTGAGGTCTCACACAGCAGGGCAGCCCAAATTGGGATGCCCCAGAGGCATGATGCCTGTAACCCAGCCCTGGATCCCTTCACATTCCAAAGGGCTGGGTTACATGGGTTTTGGTCTGCTTTAAAACACCATGACCAAATCAGATCAGGATGGAATAACCCCCCTCCTTTATTATTAAAGTGGACCAACACCCAGGATTTTGACTATCCTGGGTTTTGGTCCACTTCGGCGGGGCACCCCGATCGGGGGTGCCCCGCTGTGTGAAACCCCCCAGAAACCCCAAAAAACTCACCTCTCCCCGCTCCCACGTGAACGCCGCAGCCAATCCCCGCCAACGTCCAGGCGGGGGACAGGAACGTCCAAGCCGCTTCCGCCGCTGCCGCCTCCCGCGCGTCACTCTCGGCGCGCGCGCGCCCCCGCCGGCCATTCACAGAGGGCCGGCGCGCGCACGCGCACGTCTGAAGGGGCGCACGGGAGGCGGCGGCGGCGGAAGCGGCGGCGGATCAGGTAAGATCTTTTTGGGGTTTCTGGGGGGTTTCACCCCGCGGGACATCCCGATCTCGGATGTCCCGCGGGGTGGGAGGTGATCGGCCCGGGAATCTTATAGATTTCCGGGCCGATCACCCCTGGGTGTTGGTCCACTTTAAGTAACACAGTGCTGCTCACACTTTTTACTCAGTAGCAATGTGAAAAATTGCGGATTCCATCACATAAAGCAGAACAAAACCCAGAGCGGCCACTGGTCTCCCCCCTGGAAATCCCAGATCGGGATGCCCCACTGTGTGAAACCCTTTTTACTCAGGAGCAACATGAAAAATGGCAGACTCCCTCCCTTAAAGCGGAAAAAAGCCCCGGTCTGGGATGCCCAGGTGGAAGACCAGTGGCCGCTCTGGGTTCATTTCCACTTTATGGGGGAGTCCACCATTTGTCAAGTTGCTACTAAGTAACACGGGTTTCACACAGTGGGGCATCCTGATCTGGGATACCCTGGGTTTTGTTCTGCCTTTTTTCACTTTGCTACTGAGTAAAAAGGGTTTCACACAGCAGAGCATCCCGATTTGGGATTCCCGGGGGGGGAGGGAGCCCAGTGGCCGGCCTTGGATAAACCCTTCCCACCTTGCAGCATGGTCCCCCCGCCCTCCCAAAGGCATTGGTCTGGCCAGAAATGGACAACGAGAGCCAGTGCACCATCAGGCGCTGCGTACAGCATGTAACACATTTGGTGTGGACTACAAGTGCCAGCAGCCTGCGACGTGAGGCACAGACAAGTGGCTGGAGAACCTCCATCAGCTCCGCAGCGACACATGCCACGCAGTACAGGCCAAGATCGGGAAGAGAAACTCCGCCTACAGCCAAACCAACCAATAGGACAGCAGGCTCTAATCCACACACGCCCCTGCTACATAAGACTCACTACAGAGGGGCAAAAGTGCTGTTCAAACCCGGCACAATCTTTTCTGGCAAGACTGCGCGGACAGTGGGCGGGACTGAGCGGCGGGGGCGTTGGCAGCGCCCGGCCGCGCACCTTACAGGGAACGTTGGTCCCGGGCCGGTCAGAGCCAATAAAAGGGCCGTATGTGGCCCTGGGGCCGTACAATGCCCAGGTCTGGTCTGAGGGAACAGCCTGCTCTTCCCTTGCTACACCTTAATAACCAATAAAAACACATACAACTATATTAGACTGGAATGATTTATTACAAAATTTTGCCTCAACTTGAGCAAAATAAATTTAAATAGCTGCTAATAAGTAACTTTTAATAAAACATGTCAATACAGTAACATCAAAGTAATTTGTGCATTCGTTTCGAGGGGCAAAAACTTTGGCTTAATTCTTGAAGGGATTGACAACCCATATAACAAAACAAAAGGACTCTCACTTTATGTCCCCTGTAGCTCCCCTGTATTTTATATTAGGCTTGGCACAGATGGATTGACAGACTATCTTGTGAAAGTGAAGTCATAAAGTCCAGTGTTAGAATTTCCCCCCCCCCCCCATCCATCCTCTTTCACTCCCTTGATGTAGAGGCAGGGAGTTACTGGAAAAAAAATAATCTTTCGGATCCTGTCCAAGATAGCGGCGCCCAGTACCCGGGAGAGTGGTGTCGAGAACGGGGCGAGATAAGATACTTTTCCTGGGGCCTCCATGGCGGTATACTAAGGGTTAATTGTCCCCCCCCTCCTTTATGCTGTCTGTGTCTGGTGTGTGTAACGGGCGAAGCAGGCGGCGCGGGGAGAGACTGGGCGCTGTAAGGCGGACACCATCTTGGATGAGGCATAAGGCCCTTGACTACACTTCCAAGGGCTACGGGAGCCGGCGCAGCCATCTTACTTGATGGAAAAATGTTTGCTGCAATCAAGGCTGATTCTTGCCGCCTGTCCCGCTTATACTGATTGGCCGGTACCTGTATTAAGATAACCTCTGTGGGGCAGCCTTTTTGGGCTTTTTGTTGCTGTTTGTGCAGATCAGAGCAGTAAGTATTGTCCTGCTGGAGACGTTGCCATCTCCATTGCAATGCACTAACTGTTTCCTTTTGGCTCCAGATTATGGGCATGGAAAACGATGCCTCTAGACCCAGACAGACGGACCATCAGAGGTAAAGCTGGTTTCAGGGGTCTATACCGCAGGCTGAGTAACTATGCTTATTTCTTCAGCTCGCAAAAGAAGCATCATAAGAAGTTGGGTCACAAATCCAGATCGGAGTCTCGGGACACACTTGGACAGAGGAAAGGCAAAAGTTTGCGGTCCAGGATGAGCTCCAGACACTCAAGATCGTGCTTAAGATCTCATCACACATCCCACCAGGAAAAGCACCACAGCAGACCACCCAGCAGAAGGAACTGCAGAGCATTATCTGCGCCTGGAAAGAGACTATTTTTGCAGGAACTAGCAATGTCCGAGGCTGACCCCATGGACCTGCTAGAGGTCATTAGGGCGCAATAGTGAGAGAGGAGGTGGAGTTAAAAACCCAAAGCTCTCAGCTAGCCACTTCCAATGTGGAGCCTTCAAATTAGCCAGGCGTAAGCACCAACGTGGAGTCCTACCAGGTAGACAAAGGGTCACTGCACAAGGATTCACGTGTGCTCTTATTGATCCTTTTGTAGCAGCAGTAAGGGATGTCCTTCAAGTAAGAGCAGGAAGAAAGTTAAGAGGAAGCCAACTAACACAGCTGGACAAGTCTGCTCTGACTTTTCCCATGTTCATTTGGGCGACTGGTTACTTTCCATCGACTTGAGGGACACCTATTTGTACGTTCCCATCTATCACAAAGAGGTTCAAGGTAAAGCGGATGCATTTCCAGCTCCAAGCCCTTTCCTTTGGACTCTCTACCTCACCAAGAACCTTCTCCAAGGTCCTGGTGGCGCTTGTTGCGCACCTCGGGGAAAGGGAAATGTGCCTGTTCCATTACTTAGACCACTTGCTATTGATAGCCAAGACCAAAGCCATCCTCAATCACCAAAGACAGATCCTGCTGCAAACCCTGACAGAACCTGGATGGATCATAAATTGGGAGACAAGCCACTTGACGTCTCAGTCCCTAACGTACCTCGGGGCTCCGTCTCCATTCCCGAGGACAAAGCCCTGTGACTCAATCGACAATGAACCGGTCCATCTCAAGCAGACACCTCACGGCCAGGGAGATGATGAAAATTCTGGGATCTTTGACCGCTACCATCCCTATGGTGAAGTGGGCCCTGTGGCACACGTGGATCCTCCAATGGGGGTTCCTGAAGCAGTGGCATGGTTCATCCTCTCTCAGCCTATTTGGATTGATGCCCACATGGGGGAATAAAAGGACTGGTGGAGACGATCGTCAAATTTATGACACTGTCGCCACTTCACAACACTGTCGTGGTTGGGGAGCCATCTGCGCAGAAGGAACGGACGCGATGACCAGGCATGGATATTTGAGATGACATATGCATTCCCTCCGATCCCTTTGATCTTCAAGTTCCTACAAAGGCTGGAGCAGCACTCGGTGAGGGTGATCAAATTCATCCCCTACTGGCCAAGGAGGCCGTGGTTTCCACTGGTTCATCAGATGGTCCTGGACGGCCCCGTTTTCTGCTGCTTTTTTCCTGACCTTGTTGAAGGAGACAGAGGTCTCCTTCAACAAGGTCAGGAAATACATCCCAAACCAGCTCGGATGAGTCTGACAGCCTGGCTGTTGAGAGGGGGTCCTCACTAAGACTGGGGGTGGGCAGTCAAAGCAGTGGGAACACTCAACTACAAATACAAATCAACTACGAATAAAACTTACAGCAGGGTCTGGAAGAAGTTCTGAAAATTTCTTAAAAAGCAAAGTCCAGCATATCTAGAAATTCCTCCAGCTGGGCCTCGGGGAAGGGCTTAAGCCTATGAATTCTGAAGGGTGAAGTGTCCGCTATTTTGGCCCTAAATGGAAGGCAGTAGGCCTTCCAACCCTTGATAGTGCAGTTTTTCAAGGCCTCCAAGCAAAGCTCCTTTTCCCCAGTGGAATTTGGCAAGAACTCTCCTGTTCTTAAGCCAGGAACCCTTCGTGCCTCTGCTGGAGCGTTCACTATGGGACCTTACCCTCAAGGCAGTCTTTATTACAGCTATTGCCTCAGCTTCGAAGGTGTCACAAATCAGCTCTTTGGGGTCAGAGGATCCATACATTTGCATCTTTCCGGATAGCGTCGAACTCTGGCCCTTGATGGGCTTCATCCCTAAAGTGGCATCAGCCTTTCATGTCAATAGAGAGCTACACTTGCCTGCTTTTCACAAGGAATCCAATTCCCTGGCCACCCATCCTTTAGATGTGACCTTGTTATTCCCTTCGGCTCGAGGAAGGGTTGTGTCCCTTCAAAGAAAACGGAGGCCTCTTGGATAGTGAAAGTCATCAAGAGAGCTTACAGGGTGGACAGCTCAGAGATTCCCCAGGGAATCAAAGCTCACACTACCAGGGCCCTGGCTGCTTCTAGAACATACTATACAGGGGTTTCCTTGGGCAGTGTCTGCAAGGCCGCATCTTGGGCTTCCCCAGTTACATTCCTGAGACACTATCAAGTTGAGCTGGCATCCTCCTCCTCTCTACATTTGGTAGGAATTCATTATTAGGAGACTCATGTAACTCATTAAATCTTCAGCATCCCACCCTTGTCATGGCTAGTTATTCCCCTTAGTATACCGCTGTGGAGACCCCAGGAAATGGGAAAATTCATACTTACCTTTCTGGTAATTTCCCTTTCCTGGCACCTCCATGGTAGCATACCCTGGGCAGGAATTACTTTATTATGGAACGCTGTGAAGGGGTGTGGCACAGCTTTTAAACACTTGAACCTATCAGAGTTAATGGGCAACCGATTAACCCTTAGTATGCTGCCATGGAGGTGCCAGGAAAGTATGAATTTTCCCCTATTTTGTTGTAACCCCCCCCCCCCCCCCCCTCGTCCTGCATCTGCGTCTGGGGAGGCAGGCCGGGTTAATTCTAACACTCCACATCCCGAAATTCCAACCCACATGACACATACAAACTAAACTTTATATGGATAAAAAAAAACTCTAGAAAATAGTGGAGCAAGGGGATGGCCAATTTACATTATGTGGCGAGAGATGGAGTGTTAGTTTCTCTTGCACGTCAATTCAGGACGTGTTACGAAATAAATTGCACACATTCCTAGAAAATCTTCCATCCAGCTGACTGGCGCTTCCCTCTATTGTCCAAGCTGGCATATTTCTGCAGTGTGTAATGAACAGAGGCCTGATGAGGAGCTTAATTCCTTGGGCATAGCTGAGATGTGACCCGCTAGCTGCTGGGTGTGCCTGTGCTGGGGGGGGGGGGGGGGTGTTCATATATGCTTCAAATCTGGAGAACTTCACACAGGCTTCCCACTTCTCTCACTCAACACTTAGCTGCTCACACACTACAGTGACTCTTTCAGTGCCAGGTTGCTGCTCTTGGACATGGAAAACGAAGGGTTGAGCAAAATAAGAGGAACATACGTTAACTTCTGAAATCCCCCCAACAGTGTCTTAACTAAGCGTAGCGGGCCCTGGCGCAAACATTAAATGGGGCCCTTTCAAGGCTCATACAGTATACTTTTTTCTATCGTTTAACTTAGTTGGATGATGCTAGACGACTAAAGACTTAAACAGCCGAGCTAAATGGAGCTTAATTTCTCTAAAAGTGAGCACAAATCTGAAAAATAGTGGAAGAGCAACAATGATGGGGCCCCCCTGACCTTCTGGGCCCTGGTGCAGTAGCATCCCCTGCACCTCCTATAGTTACGCCCCTGACCCCCAAATAAACAGCTAATCATAGTGTGGCAAAAAATATATAATCATTATCATCTCAGCAATGGCATAAAGTGGCACACAAATTATATTTATAACAAATGCATGTAAAAGCAAAAAGGATTTCTAAAAGTGGACCATTTTGACTATCCTGGGTTTTGGTGCCCCGCTGTGTGAAACCCCCCCAGGTCGCCAAAACCAACTCACCTCTTCCCGGTCCAATCACGCCGTCTAAGCCTTCGTCTGAGGCCAGCGCCTCCAAGCGCGCTGGCGGCCGCATCCCCCGCAAATGCCTGGTGAGGGCACGTGCCCTGCTAGAGGGATAGCGGGGATGCGGCCGCGGCTCGCACATGCGCCGTTGGACTGGGAATGAAGGTAAGTGTATGGGGCGACCTGGGGGGTTTAACACAGCGGGCATCCCGAATTTTGGATGCCCCAGGGGGAGGGAATCTTATAGATTCCCGGGCCGATCGTCGCAGGTTTTGGTCCACTTTAAACAGACTTGATGTATGCCCCATGTGCCTCGCCTCCATTTCCTGCAGTGCAGGGTAGAATCCATAGCAGGGCTCCAAAATCTGCCCCTCCTCTCAATTTTATTTCCAGGACCATAACCATATCATCCTGATTTCAGCCTTAGTGTACGAAACCCTGTCGGTGGTTTATTACATTTAACGCGCCGACAATCCCACAGCACATGCCCCCATTCAGATTTTTTGGGCACGCAAATAAAGGAGCAGCTAATAAAAGCTAAATGTCGCATAGCAGTTTTTTTAGTAGGCACACAGCCATAGGGAAATGCAGGGGATGCTGCCACTAGCCGCACATGCATAGCTTATGCTTATCAGGTACGTATAACTGGTAACCAATGGGGTTTCACACAGCGGGCATCCCAAATTAGGATGCTCTGTGGGTGAATATTTAACCAGACTCTAGGTCTAGTTTAGATTGATGTTAACAGCATTTAAAGAGGATTTCCAGGATCTTCCCTATCTTGATGATTGTTTCCATCCAGTGGGTAAAATCCCCAGGATAATCTTATTTACTCACCTTGCTGGCGATCACAGGGTGCATGCACAGGCTTCTCCGGTCAGGGGCTAGTGCTCCATTCAGAGTGTTTATTTGGCATCAGAGCATCTTAGCAAAGCTGAATAGAGTGCCGCCCACTCTCCCTCGGCTGCGCATACCGTGCCAGCTATTTAGAAATGTCTGACGTGGGTGCACGCATCAGCCAAAGGGAAGCCAACATGGCCCGCACATGTGCTGTAGGAGCGCCTGAGTTCAATAGGTGAACTGGGGTATTTCACACAGCATGCCAATTCAGGATGCCCATCTTTAAAGCAGAACCCCCCCCCCCCCCCACCGTGGCCAGGCCTGGAAACGTGAAGTGGGATGCCCTGCAGCGTGAAACCCCCTGGAATCGCCAATATACTCACCTAACTGGGGATCCCAAGGCGCACACATGGGGTCTCATCCAATCAGCACTCTATGCCATGGATATTAATGCAGGGCATAGAGTTGGGTGCTGGAGTGTGTACCAGCCACAAAATGTGGCAGTGGATTTCACACAGTGGGGCATCCAAAATCTAATTCCCCTGAGGATAAGGAGTTGACCAGCCCTGGTGTCTTTTAGACTGCAGGGCCAGCCATAGGGGGCTTGGGTCCACCTTAAGCAGGTAAAAGCCCTTGTAATACCCATGAAACGCTCATCATGGCCTTTACGTTACGGAGGGGGTTCTACTCCGGCGAGCCATTCCAAAGTGCCTCCAAGGGGGCAGTCTAGTGTGATTCTCTAGTGCCTCATCATGTAGCCATACTACTAGGCCTCGGGGAGTGCATATATCAACCTGTCTGGTCCCCAGTAAGCTGACCATTTTATGGGACAAATGTGGGAGCCTTAAATTGGACCAAAACCCAGGATTTCGACTATCCTGGGTTTTGGTCCTTGCCTCCGAATGTGTGAAACCCCCCAGGTCGCCCGAATAAACTCACCTCTTCCCGGTCCTACGACGCATGCACGGGCACTCGTCCAATCAGCGCGCTTGGATGCTCTCGTGCCTCTGCGTCCAGGAGCTCATTTAAGGAGCCCATAAACTCTCTTTTGTGGTCCAACGTTGCATACACGCAGGCCGCACCCCCCACTTCCCTCTAACAGGGAGTGTGCCCACGCCGGCCATACACAAATGCCTGGTGCGGGCACATGCCCTGCTTGAGGGCTGCTCACGCATGTGCCGTTGGACCGGGAAAGAAGGTGAGTTTATGAGTGACCTGGGGTGTTTCACACAGCGGGCCATCCCGAATCTGAATGCCCGGGGGAACCAATCTCTGGGGGTTTTGGTCCACTTTAAAGCAGACCTTCACTCTGAATAAAAGTCTATCTTATATGTTTCTCACACCCTGTACATACAGATTGCTCACGTTAAAAATCATCCTACCTGCATCTACTGCATGTTATGAGCCTTTAAACATCCAAGATGGCGGCTCATGGAATATCAGGCAGCCTGCAAACAGGAAGTGCCTTCTGACTGTGCTGCTCTGCATTCTGGGATTGCTGACCTTTTCCTGACCCCATCTCTGCTCTGTCTGAGCAAAGCACAGCTATATCCCCACCCCCTGCACTTTATCCCGCTCTCCTCTCCTCAGTATGTGATGCTTCTGAGTCAAGATGGCGGCGCCCGTATCCTAAAGTCTCGAACAGAGTTGCAGCCCAGTGGGGGAAGGAATATTAAGTGACTAAAAACGTAAAATATATTAATTTTAGATGCTGGGGAATCGTTTTTTAAGGGTTTGGGCTTTTCAATAATTCATGGTGAAGGTCCGGTTTAAACTTTGAAAACGTAACAAATTGCTAGGTTACTTTTCGATAGCGACACAAAGCTGTCACTCTAACGAAAGATTCAGCTTACCTGAAGGAGTTCTCTGTCTCCTGAGGTCCATACACCACACCTTGCCCAGACATGTCCAGCCTTATAGAAAAGACTGGACCCAACCATCTAGTTCTTACTGGCTGCACTTGCTTTGGGTTTCCGTTTCACAGTACAGCAAGGGCAACACCAAGGGGTCGATCCAGTGTCAGGTAAGAATTCTCACTTCTTTTTTAGAAGAGAAGACTGCCATTAACTTTCATTGTCTACCTTGGGGCTGATTTAGAGCCAGGTGAAAATTTACACTCGGTAGATAATGAAAGTCAATGGTGAGAACTCTCACCTGGCTCTGAATCAAACCCTAAGGCCTCAAGAGTTGAAAAAAATTCTTATGGTAGTGAAAATTCAATTTATGAGCCTGAGAATCTTACTTTTAGTGAATCACCAGATAAGAAGATAGGTGAAACTCAATGGCCCTTTTTACTTTTTAAGTGAAAAGGAGAAAATGTTCAATAATTTTCTCAGGAGTAAAAAATTGTCATTGACTTTCACTGACTTCCTATCTGGTGATTCACTAAAAGTGAGATTCTCAGGCTTTTTTTCTCATAAATTGAATTTTTTTACTACCATTAGATTTTTTTTTCAACTATTAGTGAATCGAGGCCTTAGTGTCCATATTCCCTTACAGCACCCAGTTTATTTACCTTCTGAAAACTGTTTTCCTGACCGAATCCTGTGGGACACTAGCAGGCTGATTCATCACTAACGCCAGGTAGCGACAGATGAGCGTCTGTAGCAGGCATTTTCAGAGCACCTGCTAGTAGTTGCTGTGCTCGGTTGTGGGTCGCTACTTCATAGCGACTCAGTCGCTGTTCAGTAATGTTGAATACATTGTCGCTATTTGACCAGTACAGCGCTGTATGGGAGCGCATGTTAGCGACTGCTCATAGCGACCAACTCACAACATATTCAGCAAAAAAACAGCCTCACAAAACTCAGGCGCAGAAAAATGCTTGTTTGAAGCCCAGAGCGCAGGAGGCGGTGTGTTTAAAGTCTGTTTTTCAGCATCTATCAACTAGTAACAAAGCGAAAACATATGGAATTACATTGTAGCAACATTGTAACATGAACACTTTAATGGCAGACCTGTAATGTCATTTCTGAAGAAATATATAAAAAATGTAAAAATTGTGAAAAAAAATGCTTTTTCAATGCCAGAAGAGGTCACAGAAAAAAGAAGAAAAGGATCGTCCATTGAAATGTATGGGAGAGCGACAGGTAGCGAGAGGTCATACCTGGCGCTGTGCAAGGCTGAACGCCGGCGCTGTTCGCTGAGGCTGTGAAAATGATGAATCAGACGCTACATGGCTAAACAGATTCTGCTTGATAAATGTGTAATTGCGTGCCGTGTCCGGCGTTCACCAGTCGCTACCTCTCATTAACCAGCCACTACCTGACGCTATCCCTTCTTAAATAAGGGCCTAAGTGTTCCCTCAAAACTGGACACATGTTTTAACAGGGGTGATGGCTATTGATCATGAATAAACAGGGAATATACTAAAAAGATTCATCAGCTACTTATTTTTGTCTATGTAAATATACAGTAAGTTATTGATTCGATGTAACAGGTAAAGCAAAAATAAGGTTAATAACAAAAGACCTACAACAGAGGGCCATGGGACGAAAACACAGTTTCTTCAAATAAGGAGGAATAAAAATCTCAGCAGGTGCCTCTAGTTAAAAATAAAAACATGAGTTTAGGGAGTTCCCCCCTCCATTAACTTGATTACTGAGCTGCCGGCGCCATCTGCTGGCAGCTCCTGGACAGAGTCTTCTTGGCACAGACTGCAGACATGGGTGGGTGTAACTGGGATTTCAAAGGAATTCGAGTTTAGAGGGGAAAGCTGTGGGCATGCCCCATCAAGTGTGAGGATAAACAACTTGAAATAGTTATAGCAATTGAAAGTTGCATTACATTCTAATTTTGAGCTGCATTGCTTCATAGAGATTCTCCCCTTTCACACTGATAAGCAGATTACAGAATGCCTTAAAGTGGACCAACATCCTGCTGAATCGATCCCTCCCCGCGGGGCATCCAAAATCGGGATGCCCTGCTGTGTGAAACCCCCCAGGACACCCCATTCGCCTTACCTGCATCACAATCCAACGGCGCATGCGCGGGCCGCAGCCTCATCTCGCGCTTCTCTCTAGCAGGGCGCGTGCAAGCAATTTGTGAATGGCCACTTCCCCGGGGCACCCCGATCGGGGGTGCCCGGACTTCCCCGGGCAAGTGGACCAATAACCAGGATAGTCAAAATCCTGGGTGTTGGTCCACTTTAAAGCAGAACAAAACCCACCTGCTGGCCTTCCCTTGGGGCATCCTGATCCCGCCCCAGCCATTCACTGGTGAGGATGCAGAAATGCATGCTCCCCATTCTAGTCAATTAAAGTCGTTTGCCAAATAACATAAATAATCGTAGCAGATGACTCTCATTGGACAAGAGCCCGCACATGCACCGTTGGAACTAGGAAGAGGTCAGTGAAAAGCGGTACATGTAGTCGCCAGCAGGGCCTGCTCTAGGTTTATGTCCCTATCGGTGTGGCTGCCCCAACCCCCTGCCCTAGGCAGTTTGTTACAGATAGACAGGAAGGAAGGAAATGATAGATAGATAGATAGATAGATAGATAGATAGATAGATAATAGATAGATAGATAGATAGATAGATAGATAGATAGATAGATAGATAGATTTGGGATGGATGAATAGATAGATTTTGGATTTACAATGAAAGATAGATAGATAGATAGATAGATAGATAGATAGATAGATAGATTTTTGCACATGGGTTAGGGCCACTGTTAGTGCTGGAGGCCATAAGACAGGCCCCTCATCTCGCCTAGGCTCAGTCATGGGGGGGGGGGGGCACTGCCTGCTGCTAAGGAAGCTAAAGTGGCACATACTTTTATGGGACAGCAGCAGCACCATAGGGTGGGTGCCTAGAAACTGCCCTTTAGATAGATTTGGGATAGATAGATAGATAGATAGATAGATAGATAGATAGATAGATAGTGACACCACCTGTCTGTGTTGCCTGACCGACTGAGGACAGCCAGGATGGATTACCCCCTTACAAGACAGGTACAGACAAGCCTAATATTAGGGAGGACTGTATAGTCTATGAGTCTGCTGGGAAAATAGGTGGGGGCAGAGAACAATAGAACGTCGGTAACCTTACTAAAATACAAGATAAGTTTCTATGTTCTAGAGATAATAAAAAACTGGATACTGCAATGTATACCCAGTGACTACAAATATATGAGGTAATGGGAAACCCAGTTGGTATACAATGTGGGGGAGTAAATGGGGACAATAGCAAAGTAGACTAACATATAGTTGGGAACCTAGAATGTATTTATTATCTACAGGAGGAAATAATGCCTAATAAAAGGAGATGTGGGTACCTAACCCTTACATGTAAGCTTTACATGTATTAACTACAAACAGCAGGATACTAGGAAATAGATACCAAGTAAATATAAGATCTTTCCTCCTCTCCCGCAGCCCCATAACATAGCTCTTTGTTTCTGACCTGTTTTATCTTTGGATCGCCTACCACCAGCAAACACAGTGACAAACACATTGATTGAATGGGGATATATCCTTGAAAATAATAGAGGAGACAAAGATATTGATTTTTATAGTTTAATATTTTCTATTGATTTCCCACCTAAAAGAATAACAGTGTTCATTGCAGAAAGTGCACATGTGAACATTTGTAATGCCCCCCCCCCCCATAACGTATAAGTACTAACAAAAGAAGTAGTCGCGATACTTCTCGTCTCATTTAGAACACCGGGGACTGCATTCTCAAAAAAAAAAATGTAGCCAACACAAGCAGATTGTTGCAGAGTGTTAGTGCTCTGTGCAGTGGAGTCAAATCCAGATAGACATTTGTGGAACTGGCTTAACTGGCAACATGCATGCAATATGAGAATGTTACCTTAACAGGGTGGCTAACACATATAGGAAAAAGAAGTGATAGAGTGCAGCTTGATATACAGGAAATACAACACAGGAGAAATATGCATAGAGAGACTACATTTAAGCATTGGTAACAGCGCCATCTAGTGTTCTAACTTGTCATAACTTTAAACCAGACCTTCACCATGAATTTAGGATACAGGTGCCGCCATCTTGACTCAGAAGCATAACACTGACTGAGGAGAGGAGAGTGAAATAAAGTATAGGGGAGAGTGAAATAAAATATATCTGTGCTTTGTTTAGAAAGAGCAGATCTGGGGCCAGGAAAAGGTCAGCAATCCCAGAATGCAGAGCAGCACAGTCAAAAGGCACTTCCTGTTTGCAGGCAGCCTGATGTTCCATAAGCCGCCATCTTGGATGTTTAAAGGCTCATAACATGCAGTAGATGCAGGTAGGATGATTTTTAATTTGAGCAATCTGTATGTAAAGGGTGTGGGAATCATATAAGATAGACTCTTATTCAGAGTGAAGGACCACTTTAAACTGCAGTCAATTTGACAAAAGTCCCAAAATCACATTCAGAGACAAGCAGAAGCTGTTGCAAAATATTGTCTCTCCAACACAGTTATCCCAAACTAGGAAAAAATAAGTAAAGAAGAAAAAGAAGGTAAAAGACAGAACAAGTAAATGGGTCATCATGCCCTAGGTGCCACCCCTCCCCCGCTCATAGAATTGTGCCCCAGAATCCCATATCTGTAACTCCTTATCCAAAAGGATACTGCTTATTTTTTAATTTATCATAACCCAATTAATTTTTTCGAGAAAAGGTTGTATCTTTAACTTATGGGATTTCCACTACCTAGCAATAGTCAATTTAGCTCCATACAGCCATAAAAGATACATTTACTGATAGACTTAGATGCCCGGGGGGTTGGTTTGTTCAAAAGGATCGCTAGCGCCAATTTTGGAACCCACTTCCCAATAACCTTCCTCATAACTGTCTTAGAGTTTAATGTCTCTGAATGTAAAATCCTGCACTTGGGTAGAAGGAATCCCTGCTCTGAGTACCGCATGGGCAGCACTGTGTTAGCCAGGACCTCGGAGGAGAGAGATTTAGGGATACTGATTACTGATAGCTGCAAGATGAGTGGACGGTGTAGCCAGGCAGTGGGAAAAGCAAGCAGGATGCTCGGCTGCATAGCTCGAGGCATCACCAGTAGGAAGAGGGAGGTTGTGATGCCGCTGTATAGAGCCCTGGTAAGGCCACAGCTAGAATACTGTGTGCAGTTCTGGAGACCTTACCTGCAAAAAGACATTATTCAAATAGAACGTGTCCAAAGGCCAGCAACAAAAATGGTGGAAGGACTTAAACTTAAAACTTATCAGGAGAGACTTAAAGAACTTAATTTGTACAGTCTGGAGGAAAGAAGGGAGAGGGGGGACATGATTGAGACCTTTAAATATGTGAAAGGATTAAATAAGGTTCAGGAGGGAAGTGTTTTTAAGAAGAAACTTAATGATAGAACAAGGGGGCACAACCTGAAGCTAGTCGGGGGGAAGATCAGGAGCAATGTTAGAAAATATTATTTTACAGAAAGAGTAGTAGATGCTTGGAACAAACTTCCAGCAGAGGTAGTTGAAAAATCAACAGTCACTGAATGTAAACATGCCTGGGATAAGCACACATCTATCCTAAGATAAAGAGAACATACAGTATATACATAAGGGCAGACTAGATGGACCGTTTGCTCTCCTTCTGCCGTCAACCTGATTCCAGAATTTCGCCACCTTGAGACAAGTCCACCACATATGATATGTATCTCCCACCTGCCCATATCTCCTGAAGCACAGGGGAGAGGCATGAAGGTATAAGACCAGCAACCTACTAGGAACCAAATAACACAGGAAAGCCACCTTCATATTGGCTTCTAGCAGGGAGGTGTTCAGTGAACCCTTAGCACTGAATTATATTAACTTAAAATACTTCACTTGGCTAAGCTCTCGTTGCAGATCCCCCCTTTCTGCCCGGGGCTTCCAGTCATGCCGTGTCGCCCCCCCCCCCCCCCTTACGTATCTTCAAGTAATTAATAATTCCTTGCTTCAAGGGGGTTTAAATTTTTCCATAAATTAAGCTATATCTTATATCTAAGGCCTGTAGGGGAAAGAAAATCAATGGTCCTATACAAGCCCTTTGGGGTCCAACACTTGAGATATTCCCCTCTCTTCCCAGGCTCAAATTTGGGATTGCCACACAAGGGAGCCAACGGTTTATGACCAAAAGACCATGCATATTTTTTATTAGCAGGACCATTGAGTTTGACAGTGAAGGGCAGAGATTAGCTGGCCTATTTGACTTTGTCATCCACATAAGTGCATCTATGGGAGATTGAGAACAGGCTTGTTCAATTCTAACCCAACTAGGCTTCTAGTTTCTAGCATACATTATTAGGTGAGTTGAGCTAGTTGTTCAGCTGTGTAGCAACCATATAAAAATCCCTAATCCCCCTCTAAACCTACTCGTAAACAGAGTTTTTATGATTAATTCTCCTGCCAGCCCAAATTAACCTCATCAGTTTAGCCTGTAATATCTTCAGATCTGCCCTCAAAACCGGAACTGAATGCGTTCTAAAAAGATACAGCAGTTGAAATAAGAGTCATTTTAATGGCCCCAATTCTGCCCACTCAGGACAGCATCGGACCAGACCAGGACTCTAGGTCATCATTAGAGATGAGCGAACTTTTGAAAAATTAGATTCGACTGATTCGCCGAATTTTCCGACAAAAATCGCTTCGACCCGAATAAATTCGCGACGAATCGCTATTAAAAACGGCTATTTCTGAGCCTCCTAGAGCCTCAATAGGGTTGTAAACCATTCTGCCTTGCTGTAACACGCACAGGATGCGTGCTGGGTTAGTTAAATAATACTTTGAAGAAATATCACATGCAGATCAGAGGCATCGCTAATAGAATCGCAGAGCGGCACAATTGCAGAGAGTTGAAGTGGCATCACTATGAGGGGCAGAAGGAGCCCAAATATACACTGGAGTTGGCCTCAGGAGCCCAAAAATTGGATGAATCACACCCTGGAGTTGGCAGGAGTTGACAGTAGCAGCAGCAGGAGCCCAAATATACACTGGAGTTGGCTTCAGGAGCCCAAAAATTGGATGAATCACACCCTGGAGTTGGCAGAAGTTGGCAGCAGCAGCAGCAGGAGCCCAAATATACACTGGAGTTGGCTTCAGGAGCCCAAAAATTGGATGAATCACACCCTGGAGTTGGCAGAAGTTGGCAGCAGCAGCAGCAGGAGCCCAAATATACACTGGAGTTGGCCTCAGGAGCCCAAAAATTGGATGAATCACACCCTGGAGTTGGCAGGAGTTGACAGTAGCAGCAGCAGGAGCCCAAATATACACTGGAGTTGGCTTCAGGAGCCCAAAAATTGGATGAATCACACCCTGGAGTTGGCAGGAGTTGACAGTAGCAGCAGCAGGAGCCCAAATATACACTGGAGTTGGCCTCAGGAGCCCAAAAATTGGATGAATCACACCCTGGAGTTGGCAGGAGTTGACAGCAGCAGCAGCAGGAGCCCAAATATACACTGGAGTTGGCCTCAGGAGCCCAAAAATTGGATGAATCACACCCTGGAGTTGGCAGGAGTTGACAGCAGCAGCAGGAGCCCAAATATACACTGGAGTTGGCTTCAGGAGCCCAAAAATTGGATGAATCACACCCTGGAGTTGGCAGGAGTTGACAGTAGCAGCAGCAGGAGCCCAAATATACACTGGAGTTGGCCTCAGGAGCCCAAAAATTGGATGAATCACACCCTGGAGTTGGCAGGAGTTGACAGCAGCAGCAGCAGGAGCCCAAATATACACTGGAGTTGGCTTCAGGAGCCCAAAAATTGGATGAATCACACCCTGGAGTTGGCAGAAGTTGGCAGCAGCAGCAGCAGGAGCCCAAATATACACTGGAGTTGGCCTCAGGAGCCCAAAAATTGGATGAATCACACCCTGGAGTTGGCAGAAGTTGGCAGCAGCAGCAGCAGCAGGAGCCCAAATATACACTGGAGTTGGCTTCAGTAGCCCAAAAATTGGATGAATCACACCCTGGAGTTGGCAGAAGTTGGCAGCAGCAGCAGCAGGAGCCCAAATATACACTGGAGTTGGCCTCAGGAGCCCAAAAATTGGATGAATCACACCCTGGAGTTGGCAGGAGTTGACAGTAGCAGCAGCAGGAGCCCAAATATACACTGGAGTTGGCTTCAGGAGCCCAAAAATTGGATGAATCACACCCTGGAGTTGGCAGGAGTTGACAGTAGCGTCAGCAGGAGCCCAAATATACACTGGAGTTGGCCTCAGGAGCCCAAAAATTGGATGAATCACACCCTGGAGTTGGCAGCAGTTGACAGTAGCAGCAGCAGGAGCCCAAATATACACTGGAGTTGGCTTCAGGAGCCCAAAAATTGGATGAATCACACCCTGGAGTTGGCAGAAGTTGGCAGCAGCAGCAGCAGCAGGAGCCCAAATATACACTGGAGTTGGCTTCAGGAGCCCAAAAATTGGATGAATCACACCCTGGAGTTGGCAGAAGTTGGCAGCAGCAGCAGCAGGAGCCCAAATATACACTGGAGTTGGCCTCAGGAGCCCAAAAATTGGATGAATCACACCCTGGAGTTGGCAGGAGTTGACAGTAGCAGCAGCAGGAGCCCAAATATACACTGGAGTTGGCTTCAGGAGCCCAAAAATTGGATGAATCACACCCTGGAGTTGGCAGGAGTTGACAGTAGCAGCAGCAGGAGCCCAAATATACACTGGAGTTGGCCTCAGGAGCCCAAAAATTGGATGAATCACACCCTGGAGTTGGCAGGAGTTGACAGCAGCAGCAGCAGGAGCCCAAATATACACTGGAGTTGGCCTCAGGAGCCCAAAAATTGGATGAATCACACCCTGGAGTTGGCAGGAGTTGACAGCAGCAGCAGGAGCCCAAATATACACTGGAGTTGGCTTCAGGAGCCCAAAAATTGGATGAATCACACCCTGGAGTTGGCAGGAGTTGACAGTAGCAGCAGCAGGAGCCCAAATATACACTGGAGTTGGCCTCAGGAGCCCAAAAATTGGATGAATCACACCCTGGAGTTGGCAGGAGTTGACAGCAGCAGCAGCAGGAGCCCAAATATACACTGGAGTTGGCTTCAGGAGCCCAAAAATTGGATGAATCACACCCTGGAGTTGGCAGAAGTTGGCAGCAGCAGCAGCAGGAGCCCAAATATACACTGGAGTTGGCCTCAGGAGCCCAAAAATTGGATGAATCACACCCTGGAGTTGGCAGAAGTTGGCAGCAGCAGCAGCAGCAGGAGCCCAAATATACACTGGAGTTGGCTTCAGTAGCCCAAAAATTGGATGAATCACACCCTGGAGTTGGCAGAAGTTGGCAGCAGCAGCAGCAGGAGCCCAAATATACACTGGAGTTGGCCTCAGGAGCCCAAAAATTGGATGAATCACACCCTGGAGTTGGCAGGAGTTGACAGTAGCAGCAGCAGGAGCCCAAATATACACTGGAGTTGGCTTCAGGAGCCCAAAAATTGGATGAATCACACCCTGGAGTTGGCAGGAGTTGACAGTAGCAGCAGCAGGAGCCCAAATATACACTGGAGTTGGCCTCAGGAGCCCAAAAATTGGATGAATCACACCCTGGAGTTGGCAGGAGTTGACAGCAGCAGCAGCAGGAGCCCAAATATACACTGGAGTTGGCTTCAGGAGCCCAAAAATTGGATGAATCACACCCTGGAGTTGGCAGAAGTTGGCAGCAGCAGCAGCAGGAGCCCAAATATACACTGGAGTTGGCTTCAGTAGCCCAAAAATTGGATGAATCACACCCTGGAGTTGGCAGAAGTTGGCAGCAGCAGCAGCAGGAGCCCAAATATACACTGGAGTTGGCCTCAGGAGCCCAAAAATTGGATGAATCACACCCTGGAGTTGGCAGGAGTTGCCAAATATACACTGGAGTTGGCTTCAGGAGCCCAAAAATTGGATGAATCACACCCTGGAGTTGGCAGAAGTTGGCAGCAGCAGCAGCAGGAGCCCAAACATACACTGGAGTTGGCCTCAGGAGCCCAAAAATTGGATGAATCACACCCTGGAGTTGGCAGAAGTTGGCAGCAGCAGCAGGAGCCCAAATATACACTGGAGTTGGCTTCAGGAGCCCAAAAATTGGATGAATCACACCCTGGAGTTGGCAGGAGTTGACAGCAGCAGCAGCAGGAGCCCAAATATACACTGGAGTTGGCCTCAGGAGCCCAAAAATTGGATGAATCACACCCTGGAGTTGGCAGGAGTTGACAGCAGCAGCAGCAGGAGCCCAAATATACACTGGAGTTGGCTTCAGGAGCCCAAAAATTGGATGAATCACACCCTGGAGTTGGCAGAAGTTGGCAGCAGCAGCAGCAGGAGCCCAAATATACACTGGAGTTGGCCTCAGGAGCCCAAAAATTGGATGAATCACACCCTGGAGTTGGCAGGAGTTGACAGCAGCAGCAGCAGGAGCCCAAATATACACTGGAGTTGGCTTCAGTAGCCCAAAAATTGGATGAATCACACCCTGGAGTTGGCAGAAGTTGGCAGCAGCAGCAGCAGGAGCCCAAATATACACTGGAGTTGGCCTCAGGAGCCCAAAAATTGGATGAATCACACCCTGGAGTTGGCAGGAGTTGACAGCAGCAGCAGCAGGAGCCCAAATATACACTGGAGTTGGCTTCAGGAGCCCAAAAATTGGATGAATCACACCCTGGAGTTGGCAGAAGTTGGCAGCAGCAGCAGCAGGAGCCCAAATATACACTGGAGTTGGCTTCAGTAGCCCAAAAATTGGATGAATCACACCCTGGAGTTGGCAGAAGTTGGCAGCAGCAGCAGCAGGAGCCCAAATATACACTGGAGTTGGCCTCAGGAGCCCAAAAATTGAATGAATCACACCCTGGAGTTGGCAGGAGTTGACAGTAGCAGCAGCAGGAGCCCAAATATACACTGGAGTTGGCTTCAGGAGCCCAAAAATTGGATGAATCACACCCTGGAGTTGGCAGGAGTTGACAGTAGCAGCAGCAGGAGCCCAAATATACACTGGAGTTGGCCTCAGGAGCCCAAAAATTGGATGAATCACACCCTGGAGTTGGCAGGAGTTGACAGCAGCAGCAGCAGGAGCCCAAATATACACTGGAGTTGGCTTCAGGAGCCCAAAAATTGGATGAATCACACCCTGGAGTTGGCAGAAGTTGGCAGCAGCAGCAGCAGGAGCCCAAATATACACTGGAGTTGGCCTCAGGAGCCCAAAAATTGGATGAATCACACCCTGGAGTTGGCAGGAGTTGACAGTAGCAGCAGCAGGAGCCCAAATATACACTGGAGTTGGCTTCAGGAGCCCAAAAATTGGATGAATCACACCCTGGAGTTGGCAGGAGTTGACAGTAGCAGCAGCAGGAGCCCAAATATACACTGGAGTTGGCTTCAGGAGCCCAAAAATTGGATGAATCACACCCTGGAGTTGGCAGAAGTTGGCAGCAGCAGCAGCAGGAGCCCAAATATACACTGGAGTTGGCTTCAGGAGCCCAAAAATTGGATGAATCACACCCTGGAGTTGGCAGGAGTTGACAGTAGCAGCAGCAGGAGCCCAAATATACACTGGAGTTGGCTTCAGGAGCCCAAAAATTGGATGAATCACACCCTGGAGTTGGCAGAAGTTGGCAGCAGCAGCAGCAGGAGCCCAAATATACACTGGAGTTGGCCTCAGGAGCCCAAAAATTGGATGAATCACACCCTGGAGTTGGCAGAAGTTGGCAGCAGCAGCAGCAGGAGCCCAAATATACACTGGAGTTGGCTTCAGGAGCCCAAAAATTGGATGAATCACACCCTGGAGTTGGCAGAAGTTGGCAGCAGCAGCAGCAGGAGCCCAAAAAATGGCCTAAAGACATAAATATGTTTTACACCATTTGGAAAGTGTAAAACGTGGCACCATGCTGAATCTAGTCGCATGCATCAGGCATTGGTGGGTGGAAATCCTGGCTGATCCATCCCTGATTCATTTTGACAAAGGTGAGTCTCTCCACATTTTTAGTTGACAGACGAGTTCTCCTCGCCGTAACTATGGCCCCCGCCGCACTAAACACCCGCTCAGATGGCACGCTACTTGCCGGGCAGGACAGCTTTTCCAGGGCAAACTCTGCTAGTTGCGGCCACAAATCAAGTTTGGCTGCCCAGAAGTCCAGCGGATCCTCAAGGTGTGTTGGCATGGTCATGTCAAAGTATGACATGACCTGCTGGTTCAGGTCCTGCTCCAGGTCTTCCTGCTGCTCATGAGTAGCCTCACTATGCGGGTGTAGAAAGCTACTCATTAGCGACTGAAGACTGAGGCTGCTGCTGCTGATGGAGCTTCTGCTGCTGCTGCTGCCAACCCCCCCAGCGGGCATGGCAGTGGAAGGTGAGCGCAGAGGTCCCCTCGAGTCAGACCTGCGAGAGTATGGACCATGGCGCAGATAGGCATCGGCCAACTGCCTACGTAGAATGTCTTTGTAGTAGTTGAGTTTGTCCTCCCTCTCGGTGGGTTTAAAAAATGCCCCCATTTTGTGCCGGAAGCGAGGGTCCAATAAGGTGGACAGCCAGAAGTCATCCCGCCGACAGATGGAAACAATTCTGGGGTCACTACGCAAGCACGTGAGCATGCTTCGTGCCATTTGCGCAAGTGACTCGGATGGACTACCTGTCTCCATCTCCACTGCATACTGCCACGGTGTGCCCGGGTCCTCTGTCTCGCCTTCCTCAAAAACCTCTAGCTCCTCTGGCTGCTCCTGCTCCTCCTCTCCTGTCCGCTGACTAGATAAACCAGCCATTTCGCCAAGCCTAAACTGTGTTTCGCTGGGCAACTCCTCCTCCTCCTCTTCCTCCTCCTCCAGTTCAGCTCCAGCGGGGTTCATGTGGCCGTAAGATGTAAACGCCATGTCTCCAGTGCCCTGACCAGCCATGGTTTCCAACATGTGCTGTAGTACATGAAGCAGTGGAATCACGTCGTTCATCCCGTAATCCTGCCGACTGACAAATAAAGTGGCATCCTCAAAGGGCCTGAGCAAACGGCAGGTGTCACGTATGAGCTGCCACTGGTTGACATTGAAGTTACACAGGGGAGTCCCCCTATCTGCTTGGATCATCAGGAAATCCGTGATGGCTTTTCTCTGTTCATATAATCGGTCCAACATGTGAAGGGTGGAATTCCAACGGGTGGAAACATCGCAAATCAGACTATGTTGGGGGATACCATTCTGACGCTGTAGCTCAAGAAGGGTGTGTTTGGCGGTGTAGGAGTGGCTGAAGTGCATGCAAAGTTTCCTTGAAGTTGTTAGGATGTCTTGCAGATGGGGGGAACACTTCAGAAACCGCTTGACAACCAGATTGAAGACGTGAGCCATGCAGGGGGCATGGGTCAGGCTTCCTTGGCGCAGCGCAGACAAAATGTTCTTCCCATTGTCGGTAACCATGATTCCCATTTTAAGTTTTCTCGGAGTAAGCCATGTTTGGATTTCCTGATGAATACATTTAAGCAGTTCCTCCCCTGTGTGACTCCGTTCGCCAAGACAAACCATGTGAAGCACTGCGTGACACCTCCGTGCCCTGCACACATGGTAGACTGGAGGGGCACTGAGACTTGAGCCTACAGTGGAGGGTGAGGAGATGGCGGAGGATGAGGAGGCCGAGTCGCACGGTGTCACAGGCCCAATGGGCAGAGAGCGCGGAGGCCGAAGCGGCGTGACCTGTCCAAGTTGCTGCTGCAAAGGGACCACATTCACCCAGTGGGCCGTAAACGACATGTACTGCCCCTGACCGTAGTTACAGCTCCAGATGTCGGCGCTGCCATGTATTTTGCTACACACCGACAGGCTCAAGGACTGGCCCACCTTCTGTTCAACAAAAGTGTGCAGCGCTGGTACTGCCTTCTTGGCAAAGAAATGACGGCTTGGGACTCTCCACCTCGGCTCGGCACAAGCCATCAGTTCTCTGAAAGGTGCAGATTCCACCACCTGAAAAGGGAGCGACTGCAGCACCAGCAACTTGGACAGGAGCACATTCAGCTTCTGCGCCGTAGGATGAGTGGGCGCATACTGCTGTCTCTTGGACATGGCTTCGCTGATGGATTGCTGGCGGGATGCATGACTTGGAGGAGGAGGAGCAGGAGCGACAGAGGATGGGTATGACGCACAGCTGCCTTCGGCTGAGGTGCTGGAGCCTTGGCTGGCAGAAATTGGGAGCTCACTTGGTGAGGAAGCAGACTGGACCACCCCTTGGGAGCCTCGGTTCTCCCAGGTCGTTTTATGGTGACGCATCATATGTTGACGCAGGGCCGTGGTGCCAACATTTGGACCCTGGCCACGCTTCACCTTTTGCCTACATATCTTGCATGTGGCCATGTTACCCTCCTGCGGATGCCTCAGGAAAAACTGCCACACTGCCGAGTAGCTACTTTTCCCACCCCCTGGCCTCACTGATTCACTGCTGCTGTTGCCAACTCCAGGAACCCCTGCTCCACTACCTCCCGATAAGGTAGACTGCCGCACAGCAGGTGCTCTACCCCGGCCCCGGCCCCGGCCGGCTCCAGCCTTTGGAATTGTGCCCCCATGCTGACTGCTACCACCTTGCTGCCTCAGCTGCTGACTCCGGGGCAACCTGCGCCCCTCTTCTCCTGATGATGACGATGAAGCCCCTTCATCACCCGGCTCCCAAGTGCGATCGGCTTCATCGTCATCATCATCATCATCACCGAGTTGTGGCTGTACGTCACTGATGTTCGTGGATTCGTCAACAGTGTCTGGCGCAGGAGCTGGAATGCTCGCAGCACCCACGACACTGTCCACATCACTATTTGTCTGCCTAGCTAAAGAAGCCACCTCCATTTCTTGGCTGGGCAGTAGCTGCTGACTGTCCTCCTGTAT
The DNA here is from genome assembly GCA_027917425.1 of Gastrophryne carolinensis. Classification (NCBI taxonomy): domain Eukaryota; kingdom Metazoa; phylum Chordata; class Amphibia; order Anura; family Microhylidae; genus Gastrophryne; species Gastrophryne carolinensis. Next base: position 50,046,562 of record CM051235.1, on the reverse strand, counting down.
CTGATCGTCCTCCTCACTAAAGAGTGGAGCTGAACCCAAAGCATAGGATACGTCGCTGGGGGAGGGAACGGCGTAGGACAGAGGCAATGGGAGGACAGGGACTGCTCTCGGGGCATGCCAACTCAGGGTTGTGTCAGAGGAACCTACCGACCCTAGACTGGGGGTCTCAGATGTAAGTTGTGATGATGTTGTTGATGAGCGCGTCAGCCAATCTACCACGGCAGATGCGTTACTGGTGGAGACCCGACCGCTAGCAGATACTGGCAGATTAGGTCTCTCAGCGTGACTCCTGCTGCTACTGGCCCCCAGTCTGATGCGAGCTCTGCCTGCGGAATCTTGGCCTCTGCCACTCCTCTTTTCACTTCCAGGCACTTGTCTGCCCGACATAGTCTAACTGGCGTGGTAGTAGGTGATATTTAAAAAAACCCCGGGCAGCGGTGGGTCTATATGAAACAGAATATAATGCACACCAAAAGTGAGCAGTAACACTCAGCCTCCAACAGGCCTGCTTAGTGTAAATAAGAGAGCTGCTTAGTGTAAATAAAGAGGGGTATGCTATGTTACAGAATGGGATGCCTCAACAGAAGTGCACCTGGCAGGCAGCAGTAAGCCTATGCCCAGCAAAAGTGTCTTATAATATAAATATAATAAGAGCAAATGCTTATATGGTCTTAAACAGAGGCTGCTGTAGTCACAGAATGGGATGCCCTGGGCAGGAATGGACCTGGCAGGGTCCAGTAGTGCTTTGCCCAGCAAAAGTGTCTTTATCAGGCTAATTTCAAATATGATAAGAGCAAATGCTTATATGGTCTTAAACAGAGGCTGCTGTAGTCACAGAATGGGATGCCCCAACAGGAATCGACCTGGCAGGGTCCAGTAGTGCTTTGCCCAGCAAAAGTGTCTTTATCAGGCTAATTTCAAATATGATAAGAGCAAATGCTTATATGGTCTTAAACAGAGGCTGCTGTAGTCACAGAATGGGATGCCCTGGGCAGGAATGGACCTGGCAGGGTACAGTAGTGCTTTGCCCAGCAAAAGTGTCTTTATCAGGCCTAATTTCAAATATGATAAGAGCAAATGCTTATATGGTCTTAAACAGAGGCTGCTGTAGTCACAGAATGGGATGCCCTGGGCAGGAATGGACCTGGCAGGGTCCAGTAGTGCTTTGCCCAGCAAAAGTGTCTTTATCAGGCTAATTTCAAATATGATAAGAGCAAATGCTTATATGGTCTTAAACAGAGGCTGCTGTAGTCACAGAATGGGATGCCCTGGGCAGGAATGGACCTGGCAGGGTCCAGTAGTGCTTTGCCCAGCAAAAGTGTCTTTATCAGGCTAATTTCAAATATGATAAGAGCAAATGCTTATATGGTCTTAAACAGAGGCTGCTGTAGTCACAGAATGGGATGCCCTGGGCAGGAATGGACCTGGCAGGGTACAGTAGTGCTTTGCCCAGCAAAAGTGTCTTTATCAGGCCTAATTTCAAATATGATAAGAGCAAATGCTTATATGGTCTTAAACAGAGGCTGCTTTAGTCACAGAATGGGATGCCCTGGGCAGGAATGGACCTGGCAGGGTACAGTAGTGCTTTGCCCAGCAAAAGTGTCTTTATCAGGCTAATTTCAAATATGATAAGAGCAAATGCTTATATGGTCTTAAACAGAGGCTGCTTTAGTCACAGAATGGGATGCCCCAAATAGGAGTGCACCTGGCAGGGTCCAGTAGTGCTTTGCCCAGCAAAAGTGTCTTTATCAGGCTAATTTCAAATATGATAAGAGCAAATGCTTATATGGTCTTAAACAGAGGCTGCTGTAGTCACAGAATGGGATGCCCTGGGCAGGAATGGACCTGGCAGGGTCCAGTAGTGCTTTGCCCAGCAAAAGTGTCTTTATCAGGCTAATTTCAAATATGATAAGAGCAAATGCTTATATGGTCTTAAACAGAGGCTGCTTTAGTCACAGAATGGGATGCCCTGGGCAGGAATGGACCTGGCAGGGTACAGTAGTGCTTTGCCCAGCAAAAGTGTCTTTATCAGGCCTAATTTCAAATATGATAAGAGCAAATGCTTATATGGTCTTAAACAGAGGCTGCTTTAGTCACAGAATGGGATGCCCCAAATAGGAGTGCACCTGGCAGGGTCCAGTAGTGCTTTGCCCAGCAAAAGTGTCTTTATCAGGCTAATTTCAAATATGATAAGAGCAAATGCTTATATGGTCTTAAACAGAGGCTGCTGTAGTCACAGAATGGGATGCCCTGGGCAGGAATGGACCTGGCAGGGTACAGTAGTGCTTTGCCCAGCAAAAGTGTCTTTATCAGGCTAATTTCAAATATGATAAGAGCAAATGCTTATATGGTCTTAAACAGAGGCTGCTTTAGTCACAGAATGGGATGCCCCAAATAGGAGTGCACCTGGCAGGGTCCAGTAGTGCTTTGCCCAGCAAAAGTGTCTTTATCAGGCCTAATTTCAAATATGATAAGAGCAAATGCTTATATGGTCTTAAACAGAGGCTGCTGTAGTCACAGAATGGGATGCCCTGGGCAGGAATGGACCTGGCAGGGTACAGTAGTGCTTTGCCCAGCAAAAGTGTCTTTATCAGGCTAATTTCAAATATGATAAGAGCAAATGCTTATATGGTCTTAAACAGAGGCTGCTGTAGTCACAGAATGGGATGCCCTGGGCAGGAATGGGCCTGGCAGGGTACAGTAGTGCTTTGCCCAGCAAAAGTGTCTTTATCAGGCTAATTTCAAATATGATAAGAGCAAATGCTTATATGGTCTTAAACAGAGGCTGCTTTAGTCACAGAATGGGATGCCCTGGGCAGGAATGGACCTGGCAGGGTACAGTAGTGCTTTGCCCAGCAAAAGTGTCTTTATCAGGCCTAATTTCAAATATGATAAGAGCAAATGCTTATATGGTCTTAAACAGAGGCTGCTTTAGTCACAGAATGGGATGCCCTGGGCAGGAATGGACCTGGCAGGGTACAGTAGTGCTTTGCCCAGCAAAAGTGTCTTTATCAGGCTAATTTCAAATATGATAAGAGCAAATGCTTATATGGTCTTAAACAGAGGCTGCTTTAGTCACAGAATGGGATGCCCCAAATAGGAGTGCACCTGGCAGGGTCCAGTAGTGCTTTGCCCAGCAAAAGTGTCTTTATCAGGCTAATTTCAAATATGATAAGAGCAAATGCTTATATGGTCTTAAACAGAGGCTGCTGTAGTCACAGAATGGGATGTCCTGGGCAGGAATGGACCTGGCAGGGTACAGTAGTGCTTTGCCCAGCAAAAGTGTCTTTATCAGGCTAATTTCAAATATGATAAGAGCAAATGCTTATATGGTCTTAAACAGAGGCTGCTTTAGTCACAGAATGGGATGCCCTGGGCAGGAATGGACCTGGCAGGGTACAGTAGTGCTTTGCCCAGCAAAAGTGTCTTTATCAGGCCTAATTTCAAATATGATAAGAGCAAATGCTTATATGGTCTTAAACAGAGGCTGCTTTAGTCACAGAATGGGATGCCCTGGGCAGGAATGGACCTGGCAGGGTACAGTAGTGCTTTGCCCAGCAAAAGTGTCTTTATCAGGCTAATTTCAAATATGATAAGAGCAAATGCTTATATGGTCTTAAACAGAGGCTGCTTTAGTCACAGAATGGGATGCCCTGGGCAGGAATGGACCTGGCAGGGTACAGTAGTGCTTTGCCCAGCAAAAGTGTCTTTATCAGGCCTAATTTCAAATATGAAAAGAGCAAATGCTTATATGGTCTTAAACAGAGGCTGCTTTAGTCACAGAATGGGATGCCCTGGGCAGGAATGGACCTGGCAGGGTACAGTAGTGCTTTGCCCAGCAAAAGTGTCTTTATCAGGCTAATTTCAAATATGATAAGAGCAAATGCTTATATGGTCTTAAACAGAGGCTGCTTTAGTCACAGAATGGGATGCCCTGGGCAGGAATGGACCTGGCAGGGTCCAGTAGTGCTTTGCCCAGCAAAAGTGTCTTTATCAGGCTAATTTCAAATATGATAAGAGCAAATGCTTATATGGTCTTAAACAGAGGCTGCTTTAGTCACAGAATGGGATGCCCCAAATAGGAGTGCACCTGGCAGGGTCCAGTAGTGCTTTGCCCAGCAAAAGTGTCTTTATCAGGCTAATTTCAAATATGATAAGAGCAAATGCTTATATGGTCTTAAACAGAGGCTGCTTTAGTCACAGAATGGGATGCCTCACAGCAGACTTAAGATCAGTTCAGTATATATGCACAGTTAGTTACTATAAGCAGCCTGAAAACGCTAACAAAGGCTGGATGAAAAAAAAAAAATCTCCCTGTCAGCCAGCTCCGTTTTTCCTACCTTTCCCTGGCTTTCTGTCTGTCTCCTGTCTGTCTCCTGTCTGTCTCCTGCCTGTCTCCTGCCTGTCTCCAGCCTGTCCCTGTCTGTCCCTGTCTCCAGCCTGTCTAACTGCCTCAGCTACACAGCGTTCTGTCTGTCACGAATGCAATAGAGAAATGAGGAAAAGCAAGATGGCCGCCGTTAAATACCGCTGTGTGACGTCACCGGGCTTGCTGGCTGCTGATAGGCTGCATGTGACTGCCCCAGCTTGCACTGGCGCGGGATAGATGTCCAGACATGTCCCGTCCGCCATCTTAGAATGCCTGTAAATGTAAATGAATGGATGTTAAAGGAAAACTTCGAGTGATCGAATCGCGGGGAAATTCGGATTCGATCCGAATCGAATTTTTCCTGAAATTCGGATCGAATCCGGGTTCGTCCGGATCGATACGCTCATCCCTAGTCATCATTTAATTCTCGTAGCATGGCACCATAGTTGGCCTTATACAGCAAGCAAAACTGAGGGATGAGTTTGATCTCTAAGTAGGTTAGACTATCCTGATTCCAGCTGAAGTCAAAGAACCATTTCAAACTTGACACTACTGGATCTGCAAGCGTTAAATGTAATGCTTCTGATTTAGTACGCCACAACGCTCAATACTGACTGTTTGTGATCCTTCCCCCTCGTCTTCACCCCTCTTCCTTTAGACTGTAAGCTCGCAAGGGCCGGGATCTCTCCCCTATTGTATCTTGTACTCAGAATATCCACTGTCAAATCTGTAAAACTGCATTTGAAATAGTTTATGTACGTGTATGTATGTTTCTACCCTGTCTGTAATTACTACTTTGTAAAGCGCTACGGAAGATGATGGCGCTATATAAATAAAACAATAATAATAATAATTTAGTACTGTATAATTTAAGACCCGACACATCTGCAAGAGATTGAAGTAACTTAAACAAATTGGGGAGTGTAGTGTGGGGGGGACAAGACAAACACGAACACATCATTTCAAACAAAGAACACTTATGCTTGCCAGCCCCCCATACTCCACCCCCCCCCACCCCCCCCCACCCCCAGATATACTGGTTATGTCTAATCGCTCTAACTAATGGTTCGATTGAAAGTACAAGCAATAGCGGGGGCAGTGGGAACCCTTGCATGGTTCTTCTGCAGATGGTGATTGTCTCAGATTCAAACCCCTTTATACCAGTAACCGCCTTAGGGTCTATGTATAGATCACTTACAGGCTGATTCAATACCAACGCCAGCTATTGGCAGATGAGTGTCTGTATAGCGGCGCTAAGAGCGACTGCTAGTATACGTTGTGATCGGCTATCGGGCGCTCTAACAGAGCGCCTCAGTTGCTCTAGTAATCTGGCCGGCATTGATGAATGAGATGTATGTTGGGCGTTCTAACACCAGTACTGCGTTGCAGGGAGCGAAAGGTAGCTTCAGCTCATTGCGACCGACTCTCAGCGACTCTCACCATATTCGACAAAAAATCTCACACAGTGGCGGCGCTCAAATTTGGTTCGCTATGAAATTAAAGTGATTTGTTGGACACATTTCCACCAGTAACAAAGCGAAAAAACATGGAATGACATTGTTGTAACACTGTGACATTAACACTTTAGTGCCAGACCTGTAATGACAATTCTGCATAAAATTGAAAAAAAATCAAAATATTTTCTAAAATATATAATTCCAGACCAGGAGAGATCTAATCCTTTTTTGAGAGAAAAAAAATATTAAAAATGGGATCAGGAAAGGGATTAGAAGGAATGTCCATTGAAATGTATGGGAGAGCAAACCTGTCGCTCTGGAAGCTAGAGCACCGGCGCTCTACGCTGAGCCGTAATGATGAATCGTACGCTACATGGCGTTCTTCCAGTCGCTCTGCGGAATCACTTTCATATATGTGGTTTTGCGTACAGCACCCAGCGTTCAACAGACGCTGCCTGACACTACGAAGCACTACCTGGCGCTAGAGCTTCATGAATAAACCCCTTAGTATATTCTGAAACAGAGCCCCAGATCCTTGTCTCTATAGCACCTAAAATATTTGAGCAAAGGGGGTGGGAGCAGCTCCATCAATATTATTTATACAAAATTATCAACATTATTATTCAGGGCCTGGGAACCAATTTACCGCCCAGTTAAACCCTCTCATCATCTAAATATCAAGCAACAAACATGTCTAGCTATGTGGAAAGACAGAGATTTGGTTGTATATATCTGCAGATACATGTGGAAGCCACACCGCCCCGGCAAGGCACTCTGTGTTTAGTGTGGTCCCTACTCTTATTTTTGAGTTCTCAAAGTTGGGCCATGCAATGCAGCCAGAGCTACTCACCTGGGAAGCTGCCAGCCTCCCTTTAGAACACTCCACAGGGAGAGATCCATGGTGGCTTAATCCCTCCCCATTCCCATAATTGTTACACCCCCCCCCCCTCGGATCTTTATCTGGTTTATGCAATACACTAATGTGTGCTCTTTTCAGGTCCCCCAAAATAACCTCATCAAATCTCTATTGAACAACAAACTGAGATGGGTCGACAGAATGTGGTGAAACTTTTTATAACAATAGCCCGTAAGCCCATCAGGTCCTGGGGCTTTTGAGTCTTTCAATTGTTTAATCGCTTGCTTGACCTCTTCCTCCTCTTTTGCCCTATCTAAGTGAGCCTTAATGGTCTTCTTCAGTCAGGGAAAGTGAATACCTGAAAAAAGGTAATCTGTCTTGGCCATATTTAAAAAAAACTGTATGGGCATGGCTGGGATTGGCCAGATGGGACACATGACCATGCTGCATAAGTAGCAGGGTCACATGTCCCAGTGCTGTTACAGCTAGGTAGGTTAGACAGGGAGAGGCTGTAGCTGCAGTGAGGGACAGAAAACATTTATTAATTGTCCTTTTTAGTGTTCTGGACAGTGCACCATCAGTGGTCCCAGGAGAATTGAAAGATGAAGAGGTGTTGAGGCCTGCATGTGGAGTGCAAGGCGTGACTGTTGAAGCGATTCTTGGATCCACGTTCTTGCTGCTCCCAGGGTTTGCTGGTGAACCAGAGGCCCCAGTGAGTTAATTTTGATGTGTGTATATTGGAATCATAGCAAATGCTATAAGTAATTAAAGCTGACCTTCACCCTGAATAAGAGCATATCTTATATGTTTCCCACACCCTGTACATACAGATTGCCCACAACAAAAATCATCCTACCTGCATCTACTGCATGTTATGAGCCTTTAAACACCCAAGATGGTGGCTCATGGAGCATCAGGGAGCCTGCAAACAGGAAGTGTCTTCTCACTGTGTCGCTCTGCATTCTGGGATTGCTGTCCATTCCCGGACCCCAACCTGCGCCCCTGTACTTTATCCCAGTCTCCTCTCCTCAGTAAGTGTGATGCTTGAGTCAAGATGGCGGCGCCCGTATCCTAGAGTCCAGAACAGAGTTGCAGCTTGGGTGGGGGAAAGGATAATAAGTAAGTGACTAAAAGCGTATATATTAATTAATTATAATTATAAATAATAAATATTAATTTTAGATCCTGGGGAATAGTTTTTTAAGGGTTTGGGATTTTCATTAAATCATGCTGAAGGTCCGGTTTAAACTGAACTTTTTATTGCGTCTGACAGTCACTCTTTGTCTAACAGATGGTAGTAATAGCATGATCAAGTCTGTACACAAGGGTCATAGGCAGGTGGGTGTGGTGTACGGTTGGTATACAAAGCAAAGGCCAAGTAGGTGGAAAGGTTTATAGAAAGAGATCCAAAGCACAGGACGAAGGGCAGGCAGAAAGGTTCATGATCTGGTATCCAAAGCTATGGACGTAGAAGCAAAGATCCTCCAGGAACTTGGTGCCTTAGCTTCCCCCTTATAGAAATTCTAAGCATGAGCTTTGGAAATAATGCCTGAAAAAGGCAAATTGTGAAATGTCTGCGCATGTGAACTTATACGCTCACCCATTGGCTGATTGGGGCCAAAAATCAGCATGGGATTTTACCAGCACCTGACCTGCCCATGTCCAGTCATTGGCATATCTGCTGCCTCCTGACCAGTCATCCAGTAGCTCCAAGACTGAGGCTATATCAATAGGAGGAGGACATGGGCTGGGGTTGCTTGGGTGAGGCCATAGAGTGGTGAATGGGATTGGGGGGTTGGGATAAGACAGAAGCATTAGTAAAGGTAGCAGACTGCCCCAAAGCAGTGCGGCCCCCAAGCATTTGTCCGTGTCTCTGTATGGCCAGTCTGTGGCTGCGCTCACCCTGTGCAAGCCCATTGCTCTCCTTCCTGTGAGCATGCAGATGAACATTCCTAGTGTAATACGGTAATGGAATAGCCATTGACCCTGACATTTTTCTTGTTTAGGGGTAATGTTTAGTGTCCCATACGTTTAATTGAATAGGATAGATAGTTTTCAGAGGGGAAATGGGGTGCAGTATGGGAATGTGGACACTAGGGGCTTTATTCATGAAGGCATAGCGCCAGGTAGTGCCTTGTAAGCTACAGGTAGCGGCAGGTCAACGCCGTCCGCGGCACGCAATACCACATTTATGAAAACGAATCTGGTGAGCGCTTCTTACAGCGACACATAGGCCCTTATTTATGAAGGAATACCGACAGGTAGCGACTGGTGAGCGGCTGGTAATGACGGGCCCCGCCACGAGAACGCCGGCTCCCCCCCACAATCACACATTTATCAAGCCAATCCTGCTTAGCAACTGAGATAGCGCCATATAGCGACTCATTCATCATTATTCCAGCCTCAGCCCACTGCGCCAGCGTCCGACCTTGAACAGCGACAGGTATGACCTCTCGCTACCTGGCGCTCTCCAATGCATTTCAATGGAACAATCTTTAAATATTAATAATTAATTGTTTTTTTTTGTTTTTTTTTTTTAATGTGAAGAATTCTGTGACCACTTCTGCCATTTTAGATAATGTTTTTAAGGAAAAAAAATTGTACAGAATTGATATTACAGGTCTGATATTAATGTATTCATATTACTAAATTATTTTAAAAACTTGGTTTCCAAAAATATGGTTGTTTTGGGGTTAAAAAACTACTTTTAACCCATCGCCGCCAGCGCTCTGGGGTTTAAACAAGCATTTTACAACACAAGAATTTTTTGAGTGTGATTTTCGTATTATTATTATGATTATTATGCACTCCCATACAACACGGAACCTGTCAAATAGCGACTCCTCACCTAATATTCAACATTACGGCAAACCGACTGAGTCGCTATCAACTACCGAACAACGGCCAAGCACAGCGACTACTAGCGGGCACTCTGAAAATGCCGCAACAGTCGCTCAACTGTCGCTACCTGCCGCTATTAATGAATCGCCCTCCCCACGTACGATTCATCATCACAGACGGCTCAGCGTATAGCGCTGGAGCTCTGGCTTTCTCTCTTTAAACAGAGTTTTCTTTTAATATTTTTTTTTTTGTTTTGTATCAAATCATTGTGTGACCTCTTCTGGCCTATTTAAATAAATTTTTTAGAACTTTTTTGAATTTTTTGTTTTTTATGCAGAATTGTCATTACAGGTCTGGTATTAAAGTGTTAATGTCACAATGTAATAACAATGTCATTCCATACGTTTTCACTTTGCTACTAATGGATATGTGTTCAAAAACTTTAATCACACAGCTTCTGGCGCTCTGGGCTACAGCGACACAATTTTGAGCGCCGGCGCTGTGTGAGGCTGTTTTCCTGATGAATATGGTTGGAGTCGCTCACACTGACCAGTCGCTACCGTTCCCATATAGCGCTGTACTGAGGTTATAGCGACTCACATATCATATTCATCAATGCCGGCAATGTTACTACAGCATCTGAGGCGCTCTGTAATAGCGACTCACGGCCGGTCAGAGCGACTCACGGCGGATCAGAGCGACCACTAGCGGTCGCTCTTAGCGACGCAGTACAGACGCTCATCTGCTATTACCTGGCGCTAGTAATGAATCAGCCTGCCCGTGTTGTTCTTGCTGTGCAAGAAATGGTAGGACAATTATAGAAGACTGGTAAGCACACTTGCAGAGATTAAGATTATTTTGTAATGGGTGCAATTTCATAAATCATGAGACGAAAAACGTCTCCCCAAATAGCTAAGAACAAATATGAATGCACACCTGACGACTGTGGTTAAGATGCAAAAAAGTAAAGTCACAATTTATTTATGTACAATAATGAAAATCCACCACCCACAAATCTGGCAGGGCACACACTAGTAATTAAATTATGTACATGATATTTACAAACATAGCGAGAGACCCTGGGGTACTGTGTTTTCAGAGACTATGCTATTAGCAAAGGTTTCACTAGTACCAGGGCTCGTTTATAATTAGATATACATGAAGAGAGACGGTAAGCCAAACAGTCATTCCCTTGCTGATCTGCAAGGTCTGATACTTAGAATGCAGTCTGAGAATGGGTAAAGTCTCTGAGAAATACCTTGATGAATAAGTGTTTTAAGAGGCACTTGGTCAGAGATGGATGCGATCCTGTGTAGAGCAGTGGCAAAGAAGTCCGCTGAGGAGTAAGAAGCAAGAGCTGCTGCTGCGCTGGATGTACGGTGTACTTGCTGACACGTGTTTCGGTTTTTAAATATTAAACCTTCGTCGGAGCAGAGTTGGATGTGCGGCACCGCATCCTTGGAAGACCCCGCTGCACATCCAACTCTGCTCCGACGAAGGTTTAATATTTAAAAACCGAAACACGTGTCAGCAAGTACACCGTACATCCAGCGCAGCAGCAGCTCTTGCTTCTTACTCCTCAGCGGACTTCTTTGCCACTGCTCTACACAGGATCGCATCCATCTCTGACCAAGTGCCTCTTAAAACACTTATTCATCAAGGTATTTCTCAGAGACTTTACCCATTCTCAGACTGCATTCTAAGTATCAGACCTTGCAGATCAGCAAGGGAATGACTGTTTGGCTTACCGTCTCTCTTCATGTATATCTAATTATAAACGAGCCCTGGTACTAGTGAAACCTTTGCTAATAGCATAGTCTCTGAAAACACAGTACCCCAGGGTCTCTCGCTATGTTTGTAAATATCATGTACATAATTTAATTACTAGTGTGTGCCCTGCCAGATTTGTGGGTGGTGGATTTTCATTATTGTCCAAGAAATGGTAGGACCCAGAACAGGGGAAGCCAGTCTGAACAACATGGTTGGTTCCAGGCCTTTATCGAGGGTTTGGACATGTCTGAGCAGAGTGTGAGAGGAACTTTAGAGATCTAGAGAATTGCCTCTGCAAATGGGAAAGGAAAAGGGCCATTTTTGTGTTGCCTGGGTACCTGTGAGTTTAGATTCATACTGAGGAACTGTCCAAATTAGAATGACCAACTGAGGAGGTACATCTGACAAGTGGCTTGGGTCTCCTCTGGAAGGGACAGGGAGAAGGGCAGTGTTGTGTGTTCCCTGGGTGGCCTGACGAGATGGGACCAAGCTACGCTGGCTGTCGGTAGTTGTGAAGGAGGTGCATGACAACGGGCAGGCTGATTCATTACTAACGCCAGGTAGCGACAGATGAGCGTCTGTAGAGCGGATTTCAGATCGACCGCTAGTAGTCGCTGTGCTCGGCCATGGATCATTGTTTCAGAGCGCCTCGGTCGCTGCCCGACATTGATGTGTGTCGCAGTACTACGCTGTATGGGACCGAATGGTAGCGCCAGCTCAGTGCGACTGACTTACACCACATTCATCAAAAAACAGCCTCAAACATCGTCGGCGCTCAAAATCATGTAGTTGTAGCCCATAGCGCCAGAGGCTGTGTGATTAAAGTCTGTGTTTGAATATGTATCCACTAGTAACAAAGCGGAAACATATGGAATGACATTGTTATAACATTGTAACATGAACACTTTAATACCAGACATGTAAGGACAATTCTGCATAAAAATATAATTAATCAAAAAAGTTTTCAAAAATGTCATTTTCTTGCCCAGGAAACATGTCAGAAAGATTTTAAGAAAAAAAAAATTGGGATCAGGAAAGGGATTTAAGGATCGTCTATAGAAATGTATAGGAGAGCGCCAGGTAGCGACAGGTAAGACGTGGCGCTCTGCAAGGCTGAACGCCGGCGCTGTATGCTGAGCCTGGGATAATGATGAATCAGACGCTACATGGCGGTGTTCTAGTCGCTCACCGGATTCGGCTTCATAAATGTGAAATTGCGTGCCGTGTCCGGCGTTCACCTGCCGCTACCTGCCGCTGTACAGGCGCTACCTGGCGCTATCCCTTCATGAATAAGGCCCTAAGCTGGAAATGAGGTCAGGAGGGCCCACTTTGAACTGCTGTATTATTAAATGTATCTATTAAACCAGAGCCTGCTGTTGTTTTATCACAAATCATCCTCCCCTGAAGACTCTCTGGAGTGAAGTAAGTACTCTCAACCTGTCCCATCCTAATAAAAGAAGTCCCTATCGCCAAATGTGGCCTGTTCTAAGGATCACTAACCTATCCCCCAAAGCACACCCTGAACCCCTTGGTTGTCCTTCTACACTAGCGGCCCCATGATACAGGGCAGGCGTAAGCACTCGGAGTACTGAGGCCCCTGCACATCGGCAAGGCCCACCTCATTCCCTCTACCCTGGACAGCCCCTATGGAGGCCACAGGGGCAGATTGGCCATTGGGAGAGCCTGTCCGTCCTTCTAGTCTTTTTTTGTTTACTTTTACCTTTTTCGTGCCATATATTCTTTCTTTTGTTTGTTCTTTCTGCCATTCCTTTTCTTTCATCTTTCCTTCTATTCTTTCTGTTGGGCATTCCTTCTCTTCCTTGTTTCTGTCAGTCCTTTCTTTCTTTCTTTCTTCCAATCTCTTCTTTTTTTCTCCCAATCATTCGCTCTCTCTTCCCTGCTTTGTTTTGTCATTCCCTTTATTATTTCTTTGTTTTTGTCCTTTATTCTATGCTTTCATTCTTTGTTTATTTCCTTTTTTATATATTACTTTATTTCTTTCTATCTATATTCTTTTTATCATTCCTTTTCAATATTTTTTTCTTTCTTTCCTGCTTTAATTTTTTTCATCATTCCTTCTAATTTTTTGTTCTTTATTCCGTTCCTTCTATTATTTTTTCTGTCTATTCTTTGGAAATATTCACCGTACATGCAACCTTATCACCATGCATGGAGTGTTATACCACATCGCAAGGGGCCTATTGAGACTCTATCTCCCAAGGGCCTGCATAAACCTGGAGCCCTGCCATGACACCATCATTCTGCACAATGAGCACTAGAGGGATCCCATTGCTACAACAAAATATTAATTAACCAGTGCACTGCCATAGATGCAATATATAAATACTGTCATTATTTACTCCCATCTTAGAGGTTCATGCTTACCATTCTAGTTTTGGAAATCTGTTTCCCTTTTAAGCTGATAAACCTTATTTTTGCACCTGATGCATCTGACCACAAGACACACCTGGGGGTCACCCCTATAACAGGCAGCGTACAAAATGCCCCCGTAATCACCCAATAACAGGGAGTGTGCAGAATGCCCCTAATCACCCCATAACATGCAGCATGCAGACTATCCCCCCAATCACCCCAATACAGGCGGTGTGCAGAATCCCCCTATCACCCCAATACAGGCAGTGCGGCAGACCCCCCAAATCCCCCCTATTATAGGCAGTGTGGCAAAATACCTCCAAATCCCCCATTATAGGCAGTGTGGCAGAATTCCCCCAAATCCCCCCATTATAGGCAGTGTGGCAGACTATCCCGCCAACCCCCCCCCACACCATTATAGGCAGTGTGGCAGAATACTCCCCCAAATCCTCCCAATATATGCGGTGTGACAGGATATCCTCAAATGCCTCCCATTATGGGCAGTGTGGCTGAATATCCCCCCAAAACCCAGCAATTATAGGCAGTGTGACAGAATATACCCCAAACCCCCCATTATAGACAGTGTGGCTGAATATCCCCCATTGCAGGCAGTGTGGCAGGATATCCCCCCAAATTCACCCATTATAGGCATTATGGCAGAATACCTCCCCTGTATATTTGTTGGTTGGAACAGAAGCACACCACTTACACAAGTATATATTTGTAAATAAAATTGTATTGAAGTCTCACAGCAAAATAACAATATTTACATCAGTAATGTACAGAAATTGAAAAAGGATACAGCCAGCAAATCTCTGTGGACATTTGGGTTCACAATGTCATCAGGAGCGTTTTTTATCACCTCCCAAAAAATGAGAAATCATATGCATTAATGTTAACTCTGTTAGTCTATGGAGTGATTTGTTGTCACGATCCTGATGAGAGGTATGTGTGATAGGCACTGAGGACTGAGTCAAGGAAACAAGTCTAACAAATACATGTACAAACAGTATATCTAATAGTAATATTCTGGTCAGTCCATAAAGTCGCCCTGCATCATACCAGAAGATGACCCAAGAACAAATGATATACAGTATATAATCATGACGCCACTTTTCATTACAAGGTAATTATCAATAGCATAAATGTCATTACCCAAAGGCAGAATGTAACCTGGGATCGCAAAAACAGAATGCCAATGCCCACGTTCCAGAGCCCACGGCCCCTTTCTCAAGGCTTGCGATAGCTGCAGTACCTGAATGGGGCTGTTATATCTCTCCCCCCTGGCCGGCCAGTGTGGCGTTTCCGGGCGAGCTCGTGGAGTGCAGCCCGGGACGTCACTTCCGGTTCCCAGGTCCCGGCCTACGTCACTTCCATGCTTGCCTGGCCACTGTGTGTAGTGCCAGCCAGCGGCACGTGGCCATCGCTCCCGGGAGAATACCCCCACCCATAATAGGCAGTGTGGCAGAACCCCCATCACCCATTTCTTGACCGCACTTCCGCTGGGATGGCGCACAATAGGGAAACAGCAGGTGGGCAGGGTAACCAAATTTGTCCTTAAGTGGTGCAACTCCCTCACCTTGGGCTCGGACACACACACTCCGGTCTCGGCGATGGGTGGGTGTGGGCTGCAGACAGCGTCCATTTAAAAACCATAAATGCCAGCTCTTGGCCATGCCCACCCACCATCCAGACGGTCCATGCCTGTATGTGCGCACCCGAGATTAGGGGGCACTGGCAGCGACAGCAGGGTGGATGAGAGGAAACCACTAATTAGGAAAATGTTTTGCCTAAAATAAAGCATTGGCTGAACTTCACTCTGTCACTCTGCTTTCTTGCACCTGGCGGGTGAAGTAGAAGACCTTCCCACTTGAGTAGCAGACATGTTCCTTGGTATTCCTTCAAGCCTTAAACTGGACCAACAGCCTGCCACAGTTGGAAAATAAAGGTAGCGACCATTTTGGAGCTTCCTCTTCCAGCATATCAGCCATGCTGCTTCCTGGATTCAACTGACATAACTGACAATGCACAGTAACAGGAAGCCCAGCAGCACTTCCTGTTTGCAGGTGGCCTGCACACCCATGAACCGCCATTTGGTTCTAAAATTTACTACAGCAGGAGTTTGAAAAAGGTAAATGAATTTTTACGTGCAGCAATCTAAATTGTCCTGGGGAGGGATGCATATGAGGACTGTTTGTTGTGTTGGTTTGGTCTAAGTCATTTTTCACTGTTGGTCCACTTTAATGGAATCCACCAGATAAGACTAAGAGGCTGATTCATTAATAGCGACAGATAGCGACAGATAGCGACTGTTGAGCGACTGTAGCGGTATTTTGACAGCGACCGCTAGTAGTCGCTGTGCTTGGCCATTGTTCGGTGGATGATAGCGACTCAGTCGGTGTGCCGTAATGTTGAATACAAGATGCTGAGTCGCTATTTGACAGGTTCGCTGTTGTATGGGAGCGCATGATAGCGACTGGACATAGCGACCGGCACCCACCATATTCATATTTTTTTTTTGAAATTTGAAAAAAAAAAAATATATTAAAAAAGAATTATTAATTAAAATACATTCTGCCATTGAAATGCATTGGAGAGCGCCAGGTAGCGAGAGGTCATACCTGTCGCTGTTCAAGGATGTTTGCTGGCGCTGTGGGATGAGGCTGGGATAATGATGAATGAGTTGCTAGGTGGCGCTATCTCAGTCGCTAAGCAGTATCGGCTTGATAAATGTGTGATTGTGGAGGGGAGCCGGCGTTCTAGTTGCGGTACCTGGCTTTACTGGCCGGCTCCCCAGTTGCTATCTGTCGCTATCTGTCGCTATCTGTCGCTATCTGTCGCTATTCCTTGATAAATAAGGCCCTAAGATATTTCCATTATGTGGAAAAGGGGTGTGGGGCTGCTTTATTTTCTATAGAGGGGATGTGCCAAGGCAGGTTTGGCACAGCGCCTCCATTGCAATGAAGAGAGTAGGCAAATTAGGGGGTGTGAAGCCATTTTGTTGTCTGTCTGTCACTGGACAACAGAATCGCTCGTCACCCTCATCAGAAAAATATGAAGACAGCAGCGCTGCACGGAGGAGCTATGGGAGAAAAGTTGAGTAAAGACTTTTTTTATTTTAGTGCTTGGACCAGGACTTTAACTCAATTTTTTACTGGACTGGACCACCAATATTCATAACAACATGAACTGGATGCAGTTGGCCATGTTGCTCCCTGGCTGAGCAGCCCCGCACCCTCATGATTTCCAGCGCTGACTGATTCATTTACTGCTATTCAGACACCATACTGCATCCTGTTAATTGTTTTTATGAACATCGGGCAAAGGCTTTAGTAACAATAGAAATGCAGGCTGTCTTGGGGCACCGGGCTAGGATTAAAAGGTGACAACATAAACTTCCTTCATGGTATCGGCCCCTATACAGAAAATTAAAAATAACCAACATCACTTACCTTCCAACATACCTTCCAATGATTGGCAGCAGGGATGCACCTGTAATGGCGCATAGATTGGGGTTCCCATTCCTGCATACCTGATGGGGCCCTCCTAATGGAACTTGGATGGGGGGGGGGCATTTCTGCACACATGATCGGTTGCCCCCTTAATGGCACATGGATGGGGGGCATTTCTGCACATATGATGGGGCCCCCGTAAGGGCACATGGATGGGGCCCCAACTGCACACACCTGATGGGGCCCCTTTAATGCCACATGGGTGGGGGGGACACCATTTTTCCTGACCCATCGGGCCCCCTTCATGGCAGAGGGGACAAGGACATGTTTAGCTTTTCACTATAGGAAACCTCAGGGCCCATGTTATGCACTCGGGTCCCAGCCTTTTTCCACACCCATTGGGGCCCCAGACCATACAAGCTAATGCTCCAAGGGGCCTAGGTTATGGGGGGCCCAAGAGGCTCTATAGCCTGTATGGTCTGCCCCCGCCACAGGTTAGGAAAATGGTGGGGTCCTGACGTTTGCCAGTGTGCATGTTTTTCTTTTGGGCAATTTTTTATCTTTTATTATTATTATTTTATCTTTTTATATTTTATTTATTTATTTTTGTAAATTTTACCCGGAAAAAATATTGTATTTATAAGTGGGATCAAAATGGGGAGGGTGCAGACATGATAGCTGTATGGGGCCCCAAAGTTCCTAGTGGCGGCCCTGCCCACATCTAAATGGAATTGGGGATTTGCCTGCTTCCGATTACTATTGCCGATCATTACGGCACTGTTTGGTGGAGAGCCCGTGCATGCACCGTGGGACCGGGAAATTTAGCTTTTTAATAGGCGATTCATCGATTTTACGGGGAAACACAAATCTGGATGCCCCCGTGGCAAGGACAAAATCCGGGATAGTGAAAATCCTGGGGAGTTTTGCAGCATGGGTGTCTACTTGATTCATTCCACCAGTGTGATTTTTTTTTCTGTTCCTTCACTTAGCATTGTGTACCCGAATTTACCTGAACTGCAATTTCATTGCCTGAGCTCAGCTCAGATTACATTTGCCTTGAAAAAGAGACCACATGAGGGTCGATTCAAAGAAACATGTAACAGCTTGGATTTGGGTGCCGATCATCCTATTTTTCCCGTACGCTCGTGCGTTCGTATGAACTTGCGAGTGATTCTATAAGCAAATACGTTTCTATCCTAAAATATACGTCCGTTCGTATGGCAGTTCGGGAATCAGACCTATGTCAGTTTCCATCCTGAATTTTCCGTTTCATTTCTCAGGTTGCAACATTGGTTTTTCCCTTTTTCCTTTTTTGTCTGGACGTAAATCCTTCTGATCTTGCGGCTGCGCACTACAAACTTACCTCATTAAAGTGCATTCTAAATATTTGGTCTTTTATTTTTCTTTATTTCATTCATTTTGTAGTAACCAACCATTAATGAATGCATTTGCATAAGTAAATCTTACTTTGTTTAATTTTTAGTTAACTTGCATTTTTTACTTGTGGATTTAATTTTAATATTTTGGCTTCAAATGGTACAACTTAAAATTTTGGGTGTGGTTACCCACACCCTCTATATACAGATTGCTCTCAAATATTAAAAAACACCCAGCAACTTCTGCATGTTATGAGCCTAGAAACAGCCAAGATGGCGGCTCAGGTATTATCGGGCAGCCTGCAAACAGAAAGGGCCTTGTGACTGTGTTGCTCTGGATTCTTTGATTTCTGACCTTTCCGTGCCCCCAGCTCTGCTGTGTCTGTGCAAAATACAGCAGTAACCCACATCCTGCACTTTATCCCGCTCTCCTCTCCTCAGTAAGTGTGATGCATCTGACCAAAGATGTGCTTAAATAATTAAACAAAGCAAAGGTAAACAACTACACCAATAAATGCAATCTAAAAATATTATTCTAGTACATCAATTTAAAAATAAATAACCAAGGACATAAGTTTCTTTAATTAACGCAAATATATTGCCAAATAAAGGTTTACATGCAAAGGACTAATTAAGGTCCACATTAAAATGCTTTTATAAGGCATACATGAATCAGGTATGCATTGCCATACAATTTATGGCCTCGGCCATGCTGATACATGCAGTTCATTGGAGCTCAAGACGCGCAGACTCCTCCACATAGCCAAAAAACCTGTTCAAGAACAGCAATCCGACTGCTAAAAGGTGTCGGCAGTGGCTTTCTTTTAAAACGTATTTAGAGGTTGGAAAACTGTTCTCTGAATCACACCTAAACACATCCAATTATCCTAAGTTTTACGTTTTCATCCTAAGTTTTAGGATTTGATCCTAAGTTTTACGTTTTGATCCTAAAATTTAGGAACGAACTTGCGATGATCGTAAGAGCATATACGCATTCGAACGTAGACTCGTGCGAGTCGTAAATGGCCAAAAAAACAGGAAAAAATGACTAACACCCACCCAAACTTACGATTCTCGATCCAAAATCAATTAACTTTTGCTCTTTGAATCGAGGGGATGGTCTCAAAACGCGTAGGCGGCCCAGGGAGTTAGCTGTACCTCTCATATGGTCATGTAAGGTGCTTGTGTTACTGTATGCACTATGTATTTTTCTTGTTGCACTTTATCCTGATTAAGCTTGGGCTCTGATTTTTTGCACATGAGATACTGTTACTTGATAGGTAGCACTTTATAGGTATATACAGATTTACTTGAATCAAATATATTTTTATTATGATTAGCACATATATGAAATGATTATAGTACCTTAAAGTGGACCAACACCCAGGATTTTGACTATCCTGGGTTTTGGTCCACTTCGGTGGGGCACCCCGATCGGGGGTGCCCCGCTGTCTGTAACCCCCCGGAAAGCCCAGAAATACTCACCTCACCACGCTCCCACGTGACCACGCCAGCCAATCACAGCGCTCAGAGCCGCTGTGGTATGCGCGTCCAAGGCCGCTTGGACGCGCATACCAGCTCAGCTGGCTCTAAGCGCTTGAGGCCGCGTCTCGCGCTTCCCGCTAACAGGGAGCGCGCCTGCGCCGGCCATTCACAAACGGGGCTGAGGTAAGCGGCCGATGGAACGGGGCTGAGGTAAGGTTTGTGGGCCTCCTGGGGGGTTCCTCCCCGCGGGACATCCCGATTTCGGATGCCCCGTGGGGAGGGATCTGATCAG
Organism: Gastrophryne carolinensis; assembly: GCA_027917425.1. Taxonomy (NCBI): domain Eukaryota; kingdom Metazoa; phylum Chordata; class Amphibia; order Anura; family Microhylidae; genus Gastrophryne; species Gastrophryne carolinensis. The sequence goes on along the minus strand of CM051235.1, from coordinate 50,026,291 downwards.
TCCGGGAATCTTATAGATTTCCGGGCCGATCCCCCCTGGGTGTTGGTCCACTTTAATGAAATAGAGGGACAGCACACCCTTGTGGTGTAAATGGCTTACCGCATGGCATATAGTTTTTAGGTGGTTTTAACTTTGTATCATGTTATAACAGAAACAATAAAAATACATATGATGAGAGTTATGCGAGTGCAAACTGTTGGTTTAGTAGTAAGGGGGGCATAGGGGCACCCCCCAGTATATTTTCTCTAATTTTGTAGAAATAAAACGCGGAGCAGTGCACCGGTTGAAAATTAAAAATTAAAATTGATTGTTGGTGCCACCCTTTTCAACAAAAATTTGTTACTCAGCTCAGATTCATGAAAATTGGCAAGATAATTGCTAGCTATGAGAGCGACCAAATCATGCGACAACCTAAAGCTGGGATAACTTCCCAGGGGATGGCACCTGCTTAATCCTGACAACCATATGTCAGCGGAAGACACCTGCTGAAGAGATGACACTGAGATACCTTGTGCCATTGTTTTAGTTCTCCCTGGGGCCGGCAATAGTCTTTTATGACCGAGGCTACATTTCAGTAGCCGAAGTTTAAGCTTTGATTTGCAGATTTAGCTTTATGCGGCAAGCTCATAATTATAGGTCAGCATTGTCCAGTAGGATCCTGACTCGCCCGCCTATAGTCACTGCAGATACTCAGACTTTTTGTCTGTTTCCAATAATTAAGGTCACTCTCCTATTACTAAAGAAAGATTACAGGAATAAATGCCTTTGATGGTAAAGACCAAACACACAGGAAATCAGAATTACAGCATAGTTTATTATTTCCCAAGGAGTTCCTTGGGGCTGGATGGTCAAGATAAGGAATAAAGAATAAAAATGATTATATGTAAAAAAAAGATGGCAAATGGGGAAAATAGGAGTTACAATAGAAAACACTCAGCAAATTTGTAGGTTGAAATATAAGAATGAGAAAAGATCACATTGCCCAGGAGCCACCCAGCTGCTGTTCTATATGCTATTTGGAGGAGTCATATTGTCGAATAGAAGTATAGGATAGGCCCAGAGATAAAGTGGACCAAAATCCATCTTGTTGGCAAATGTCCTCTGCACTCCTCACCCCACAGGCAGCACCCTTTGGATGATTTTGTCATTCTCTCCTTTCCCACAAATAGATCTGATTCCTTCACCCGGCGAGATTGTCAGGGGTTTGAGTGTCAGGAGCAGTGATTGCAGGATTGACCCATCACTGATGTGCTTTGGTCTGCTTTAAAGAGGAACAAAACTAGCCCTAGATTCCATAGGACAGGGCAGGTAGCCCTGGAGGGAAGGTTCAGGGTGCTTGGGGGGACAGGAGGGTTATAATAGTAGGCATCATCTTTAAACCAGATCAAAACCCAGTACAAAAGACTCCAGGGCCGGCCTCTGGCCTTCCTATGTGTAAAACCCCGGGGGTCTCCTTCAAGGCTCAACTTTGCCGGCAGCTACCATGGTGATATAAACAGCAGCGACAGCATCCCCAGCATCTCTGGCCTGAAGTGCGCTCCCACGTCTAGCTATTCAGATAGACGCACCCCAATCTAAAGGGCACTGGAGACGCATCGCTTTTCTCCTGATTGCAAGACTCTGGGAGGCCGATTCATTAATAGCGACAGTTGAGCGACTGTAGCAGTATTTTCACAGCTCCCGCTAGTAGTCGCTGTGCTTGGCCATTGTTCGGTTGTTGATAGCGACTGAGTCGGTGTGCAGTAATGTTGAATACAGGGTGACGAGTCGCTATTTGACAGGTTCCGCGATGTATGGGTGCGCATGATAGTGACTGGTCAGAGCGACCGGCTCCCACCATATTCATCAAAAAATCACGCTCAAAAAATTGAAGAGCTGTGAAATGCATGTTTAAACCCCAGAGCGCTGGCGGCGATGTGTTAAAAGTAGTTTTTTAACCCCCAAACCACCATATTTTTGGAAACCAAAAAAAACGAAATTTTTAAAGGATTTAGTAATATGAATACAATAATATCAGGCCTGTAATATAAATTCTGCACAAATTTATTTATTTATTTATTTTTTTACCTAATATTTTAATAATTAATTTTTACCTAAAAATTATCTAAAATGGCAGAAGTAGTCACAGAATTTTTCACATTTAAAAAAAAAAAAAAAAAAAACATTATTAACAATTAATTATGAATATTTATAGATTGTAAATGCATTGGAGAGCGCCAGGTAGCGAGAGGTCATACCTGTCGCTGTTCAAGGTCGGACGCTGGCGCTGTGGGCTGAGGCTGGAATAATGATGAATGAGTGGCTATCTGGCGCTATCTCAGTCGCTAAGCAGGATCGGCTTCATAAATGTGTGATTGTGGTGGGGAGCCGGCGTTCTCGTGGCGGTGCCCGTCATTACCGGTCGCTCACCAGTCGCTACCTGTCGCTATTCCTTCATAAATAAGGGCCTATGTCTAAAGCAGTATTGCCGATCATTAATCACAAGAGCCCGCACATGTGCCATAAGGCCTGGGAAAGGTAAGCTTGAATGGGCGGTCTGGGAGGTTTTACACAGTGGGGTTTCACACTGGGGTAGGAACAAATCTTGGAATAGTCAAAAACACAGCTTTGTTTTTATTTGAATCGGACCAAAATCCATTTTGGCCAGTCTTGTTCTAGAGGCATCCCAATTTCCGATGTCCTGCAGTGTAAAACACCCTTGTTGCCATTGAGGGGGCAACTCATTTATATAAGTTTTGGTCCACTTTGAGCTGCAGCAATATCATAATCACCGCTTCCCCCACCCCCTGGCCATTTTGTATTGTGATGCCGGATAATGCAATAAACCTCCTTGGTTGGTATCAGTCTCCATTTACCCTGCCATATCCTGGCATGGCCAAATTGAGGTGTTTCTGGGGACAAATAAGCTGGTAGCCATGCCAGTTAGTGTTGACCAGGGGGTGTGGGATACTGCTGCGGGGTAAAGGTAGGCTTTAAAGCAGAGGAGTATTAAATGGTGCCTCCCACCTGTTCTGCTGCACCCGGGACAAGTGCCCCCCTAGGTAGGCTCCTGCTTTAAAGTGGACCAAAACCTAGGATTTTGACTATTCTGGGTTTTGGTCCTTTCCCCTGGGTCGCCCAGATTGGGGGTGCCCCACTGTGTGAAACCCCCCAGATCACCGAGCGCAATTCGCGCTCAGAGCCACTGACGTCCTGTCATCTAAGGCCTGCGTCTCCAAGTGCTTGCGGACACATCCCCTGCATCCCTGTAACAGGGAGTGTGCCTGCGTCGGCCATTCACAAATTCCTGGCCCGGCACGCGCCCTGCTAGAGGGATAGCAGGGATGCGGGCGCAGCTCGCGCATGCGCTGTTGGTCCAGGAAGCAAGGTAAGTGAACGGGGGTTTCACACAGCAGGGCATGCCCCGGGGGGAGGAAATCGATCGGCAAGGCAATCTTATAGCTTCCCAGGCCGATCACACTGGGTTTTGGTCCACTTTAAAGGCATCTTTTTTACTCCTGTACTGAGTTTTGCCTTCCTGAACTTTATAGATTTTTGCCTTCTGGCTCTGAGCGGGGCATCCTCTGCATTGTAATGAAATGCCCCATGGGTACTTTATTTGCCCCCTTCCATGTCATGGGGGAATGTGTGTGGAGAAGAAAGGTGCGGCACTGACAAGAGCAGAGTGTAGCTGGAAAGCATGCTATCATACTCAATAATAATGATGTGCTTACACATACAAAGGAATTTGTGCTCCGCTTTATGTGCAAACGTGCAACACTCTAGTTAAGAGGCTGATTCATTACTAAGGCCAGGTATCGGCAGATGAGCCTCTGTATAGCGCCGCTGTAAGTGGGTATCGGGCGCTGTAACAGAGCGCCTCAGTCGCTCTAGTAACCTGGCCAGCATTGATGAATGTGATGTATGTTGGACGCTCTAACACCAGTACAGCGCTGCAGCGAAAGGTAGCCCCAGCTCAGTGCCACCAACTCTCAGCTACTCACACCATACTTATCAAAAAAGGACACACACATAACGTTGGCGCTCTAAATCTGGTCGCTATAGCATAGAGCACCAGACGGTGTGTGATTAAAGTCTGTTTTTGGACACATATCTACCGGTAACAAAGCGAAAACACATTGTTTTAACACTGTGACATCAACACTTTAGTGCCAGACCTGTAATGACAATTCTGCATAAAAATATAAAAAGTCTAAAAAGTTTCTAAAAGTGTTTGTTTGCAGCCAGGAGAGGTCACACAATGATTTGAGCAAAAAAAAAAAATATTGTCAAACTGTTTAAACACAAGCAAATGAACGTCCATTGAAATGTATGGGAGAGCGACACTGAGGGAAAGGTAATACCTGGCGCTCTGGAAGCTAGAGCGCCAGCGCTATACGCTGAGCCGCCTGTAATAATACATGTGACGCTACATGGCGCTGTTCGAGTCGCTCACCAGAATCGCTTTCTTAAATGTGGCTTTGCATACAGCGCCCGGCGTTCACCAGACGCTGCCTGCCGCTACGAGACATTACCTGCCGCTATCCCTTCTTAAATAACCCCCTAAGTGACAGGTCAGAGCTGCGCCTCTCTCATACTGCATTTATTTATGGTTCCACTTGTTAAATCACCAAGGCCAATGCAATACAAATGTGTGAACAACGCCAAACCCAGCGGGTACCTGGAGGCTGCGGTGTCACCTGAATCTCTATTCAATAGGTGTAGTGACTGAGTTTCCTTTAATGGCAGCTCCGCCCCTTCTCCAGTTACACAGGTACACACACAGCCACCTGTACTAGTGATTTCACTATAGTCACTATGGCCCCGACCGGGATCACCGTGCGCCTTCTGAAGGATGACAATGGTGGCAATGCCAAGGGAAAGGTCAGCCCCTACCTGGGCCAGGACTTCAGCCTGCTCCACCAGCAATGCCTGCAGCAAAAGCGCCTGTTTGAGGATCCTCAATTTCCCACAGAGCCAAAGTCATTGGGGTACAACCAGCTGGGACCCTGGTCCCCCAACACCAGAGGCATCCAATGGAAGCGACCACAGGTAAGCAGGGGGGGGGGTGAGCAATTGTATGTCAGTTTTTGGGGGGGGAAAGGATTAAAAAGTAAAGTCCACCTTCTGTTTGTTATGGAAGCAGTTTTTACTACCTGCAAACTGTTGCTATTGTTGGCAAGGGGTTTATTCATGAAGCTCTAGCGCCAGGTAGCGCCTCATAGTGGCAGGCAGCGTCTGGTGAACGCTGGGCACTATACGCAAAACCACAGTTATGAAAGAGAATCTGGTGAGCGACTCTAACAGCGCCATGTAGCGTCCGATTCATCATTACAGGCGGCTCAGCGTATAGCGCCGGCACTCTAGCTTCCTGAGCGCCAGGTATTACCTGTCGCTATCTGGCGCTCTCCCATACATTTCAATGGATGTTCTTTTTCTTCTGTTTAAACAGGGTTTTTTGTTTTTATTTTTTTTTTCTATAAAATAATTGTGTGACCTCTCCTGGCCTAGAAAAAGTCATTTTGGAAAACTTTTTTGATTTTTTAATATTTTAATGCATAATTGTCATTACAGGTCTGGCACTAAAGTGTCATTGTCACAGTGTTAAAACAATGTCATTCCATGTGTTTTTGCTTTGTTACCAGTGGATATGTGTTCAAAAACAGACTTTAATCACACAGCGTCTGGCGCTCTATGATATAGCGACCAGATCCAGAGCGCCGACGCTGTGTGTGTGTGTGTCCTTTTTTGATAAGTATGGTGTGGAGAGCTGAGAGTCGTCACAATGAGCTGGCGCTACCTCTCGCTCTCTGCAGCGCTGTAATGGTGTTAGAGTGTCCAACATACATCACATTCATCAATGCCGGCCAGGTTACTACAGCGACTGAAGCGCTCTGTTACAGCGCCCGATACCCGCTTACAGCTTCTACTAGCGGTCGCTCTAAGCACCGCTATACAGACGCTCATCTGCGGATACCTGGCGTTAGAAATGAATCGGCCTCTTTGTGTATTTTATGGAAGCAGTTTTTACTACCTACAAACTGTTGCTATTGGCAACCGTACACCAAGTCTGTACGCCAAGATCTACAAGAAGTGAGCCCTGTACACACAGAACACAGATTCCCATTTTAGCACACAAACATTTTTTGGCATCTTTTGTATTTTTTGTATATTTTTGTGTAGCAAAATGAGGTCCTTAATTGTTCTGTGTGTATAGTGCTCTTTTCTTGTGGTCCTTGTCTACAAATATGTTGTATGGTTGCCAATAGCAACAGCTTGCAGATAGTAAAAATTGATTCCATAAAACACACATTTAAGATTTTTTTTTTAATATCAGACCAGCACAGCACCTTAAAGTGGACCAACACACAGGATTTTGACTATCCTGGGTGTTGGTCCACCTCCGTGGGGCACCCCGATCGTGGGTGCCCCGCTGTGTAAAACCCCCCAGAAAGCCCCGAAAACTCACCTGGCCCCGCTCCCATGTGACTCGCTCGTCCAATCGCCGCCGACGGACAAGGAGAGGCAGCGACGGACAAGCTGAGCGCGGGCCGCCGCCTCCCACGCGTCCCTCTTACAGGGAGCGCGCCCACGCCGGCCATTCACAAACGGCCGGCGCGGGTGCGCGCCTTGCTAGAGGGACGTGCGGGAGGCGGCAGCAGCCCGCGCATGCGCCGCTGGAACGAGGATCAGGTAGGATTTTCGGGGATCTGGGGGGTTTCACACAGCGATCGGGGTGCCCCGCAGTCAGGGAGCTGATCGGTCCGGGAGTCTTATAGATTCCCGTGCCGATCAGGGGAGGGTGTTGGTCCACTTTAAGGACATCATTTTGGCACAAAAAGTGTATATTTTCAAAAAGTGGACTTTCCCTTTAAATTGTATCATCAAGATTACAATATTATCTAGCTAATGCTGGGCAAACACACTTCCTTTTTTATTATAATTCAGTACAATAGATCAAACAGGCTTTTTTGTACTTTCAACCAACCAACATTTGTATTAGGAGAAGATAAAGTTAACACATCCTATAAAAATAAGAGACAACTTTAGTACAAGCCACCATTGGAGGAAAAGCTGGACAGAAGAGCTAGCAGGGGTGGAATTACTTATTACAATTTTAAAGGGAATGTCAGCTTTCAATGACACCAAAATGATGTCCTTTAAGACATTGAGCTGATCTATTACTTTAACCGAGTTCCTTAATAAATGGTCAGTGCAGCACTGGAAGAAAATGACCCTGTAGGAATGGGTCAGACTGACATCCCTGTTGATCATGAGCCCCCTCTTCCCCTCGCAAAAGGGGGCCATATTCTTTCATGCGTGTGTCCCGCTTCCAGCTGCTCCTACCCCCTCCTAGTGCTGCTCACCCACCCGCCAATGCCACTAACTGACCACTCACCTATTCCCTTTCCAGCGCCATTCACCCACCACTTATATCCGCCAATCCTACCCCCATCTAGTACCACTTAAGCGCCACTCACACACCTCTCGCCAAGCTCCCCCACTAAGCTTCTTTCAACGCCCAGTGCTACTTACCCACCTATCTCCCATACCCACCCTCTCCATCATTCCCTCACCAAGCTCCACTCATTCCTCCCTCTCCTTGGTCCATGCGCACCCTGAGGCTGGTTCACACCAGCCGGATCCATTTGGGACCATATTTTGCATGCGATATGGCAGTTATATCCCAATTCAATGGAATACGCACCATTGTGTTGTGAATAGGATTATATATGTAGCTCTTTCACACTGACTGCATAGTGACTGCCCTGCAAATGTCATGATAGCTTGCAATAGCAGCCATAAACCCTTTATTTTACAGACTACAATATGGGAAAAGAGGAGATGTGGAGGCTGATTCATTACTAACGCCAGATATCGGCATGTGAGATTCTGTATAGCAGCGCTCAAAGCAACTGCTAGTTGACGCTGTAAGCGGGTATCGGGCGCTGTAACCTAGCGTTGCGGTCGCTGTAGTAACCTGGCCGGCATTGATGAATGTGATGTATGTTGGGCACTGTAACAACAGTACAGCGCTGCAGGGAGCGAAAGGTAGCGCCAGCTGTCAGTGCTCTAAATCTGGTTGCTGTAGCATAGAGCGCCAGACGCTGTGTGATTAAAGTCTGTTTTGGAACACATATCCACCAGTAACAAAGCGAAAACACATGGAATGTTTAAACACTGTGACATTATCACTTTAGTGCCAGACCTGTAATGACAATTCTGCATAAAAATATAAAAAATCAAAAAAGTTTTCAAAAATGACTCTTTCTAGGCCAGGAGAGGTGACACAATAATTTGAGAGAAAGAAAAACAAAAACAAAAAACCCTGTTTAAAAAGAAGAAAAGGAACGTCTATTGAAATGTATGGGAGAGCGACAGGTAGCGATAGGTCTTACCTGGCGTTCTGGAAGCTAGAGCGCCAGCGTTATACGCTGAGCTGCTTGTAATGATGAATCGTACGCTACATGGCGCTGTTAGAGTCGCTCACCAGAATCGCCTTCATAAATGTGGTATTGCGTACAGCACCCGGCGCTCACCAGACGCTGCCAGTCGCTTACAAGGCACTACCTGCCGCTAACCCTTGATGAATAAACCCACAAGTTTGAACCTCGTGGCATCTCGTTGTGTATTTTTGCCTGCACTACTTTGTCTGTCATCATACCTTGTAAAGCACTTCGAAAGATGATGGTGCTATTTAAATAAACATTATTAACAATAATAATATTAATAATAATAGGGGCTGTGTCAGTGACAGGAGTCATCAGCTCTCCTATAACTCCAGACAGGGCTTGATACAATTTAACAGCATCATGGCACTTTTTAATATAAATACATTGTATGGTATGTAACAAATTGTTTGCTTGATACATGTTATGACAAAACAACCCTCTGCTGTCCCTTACTGAATTATTATGATTCTTGGTAAGGATTCATTAACACTCCCACTCCAAGCTAATAAATAATCTCTCATTTCAGAGAATAGTAGGTACGGAAACACCATGGCTTGTCTGTGGAGGGCAAGCTCTTAGTAACTTTATGCTGTGCTCAACACCTATTGTATTGTGTATATTTGTCAGTGCGTGACCATTTAAAAAGGGAACCCGATTCCTGGCCTGTAACTACATCTGACACTCTACTTTATGACCTCATCAGGCATATTTATAATGACAAACAGCAATATACAGTAACCAATGGCAATCTGCGTTAGCGCTGTAACCATAGATCCCTGGCACAGCCTATTTTCTATGTGTGGGGATGACTATAGCAGCCGATCACACACTACATGCCAAAAGCAGAATATAGGGATAAATTAAACCTCTCATCAGTCTGCACCACTGTTCCTCAACCTGCACTACGCGTACCCCAGGGGGAACGTAGCTGTGTTCAGGGGAGCACCAACAAGGGGGGTCTGACAGGTCTAGTATACTATTTAACATTCAAACATCACTTCTTGCTTTCAAAGGGCTACAAAACTAGTGATCTACTCATTTTGGTAACAGTCAGGAGTAATCATCTCCTTGGGGGTACTTGGAACTTTCTGTCACTAGGGAGCACAGGGAGAATTCCCGTTGGGCAGCGCTGATTTGGGACCAAATGGGCTGGCACTCTCAGACCCTTTGTCAGAATTCACTCCATACCCCCCCTGTACCATCAATGTATAACCATTTCAACCCCTACCCATGATCTGCTGGCAAAGGCACTTGTGGACCGGATGGGAAGCCGGATTTATCAGCTCATGGGCTGGCCAGGGCCAGTAAAGTCCCGGGTTGATTTTTGGACCAAGTCTGTCCCTACAAGGACCAAACCCCAGGATAGTAAGCGGTTTTGGACCACTTTATGAACTCTTGGGTGAAGTCCTAGATTCTTTTCACATTCAAATTATTAAGCCTTTCTTGGTTGAAATCTACATTAAGCAAGGTAAAGAGTTCCTCTTTAATATGAAGCACGTGCATCTGCGCTGCTAAGGGACAGGTTGCACAACCTATCAGAGCAGACAGCAGCTGAGCACATCACAGTGCAGCCACTGGCCATGCAAGCTCATAGGCTGCTCCACGGCAACCATAGAAGGATCGCGGAAGAGGTGAGTATCATACGGCCCCATCCTTTACTATTGCAGTGCTGATGCCCAATCTGGGCTGCCCTACTGCTGCATATTAAATTTCTGAATGAAGTTCCGATTTAAGAATTTTGCTTGGGGTATTTCCGACAGTGGCATCAAGTGGACCAAAACCAACATTTTTAATTTGCACCCTGTGAATTGCTCCTCCCATGAAGAGCATCTTTTGCTCATTTTCACTGCTCCCACTTCACTCTAATCCCAGATAATGGCGCCTGTTTTAGCTGGAAAGCTCCGCCTCCTCCATTCACTTTCATTGTTGTGTGTGGCAATGATGTCATTGCCACACCTATGCAATGACAAATCACCTGGCATCTTACAGAGACGGACAAAAAAAAAAATCAGTTTTCCAGGACAAATCGAAAAGCAGAAATATTCATTTCTAGCTCTACACCCTAAGAAGGCTTTGGCCAAATGTATTTCACAAGTTTAGTGGGTTTTGGTCGCTTTAAAGTGGACCAACACCCAGGATTTTCACTATCGGGGGTGCCCCGCTGTGTGAAACCCCCCAGAAAGCCCCAAAAACTCACCTGACCCCGCTCCCACGTGAGTCGCTCCACCAATCACCGCTGATGGACAAGCGAGGTCCGTCGACGGACAAGGTGAGAGCGTCCGCCGCAGCCTCTCGCGCGTCCCTCTTACAGAGAGCGCGCCCGCGCCGGCCATTCACAAACGGACGGCGCGGGTGCGCGCTCTGCTAGAGGGATGCGAGAAAGCCGGCGGTGGCCCGCGCATGCGCTGTTGGAAAGAGGAACAGGTAGGATTTGCGGGCGTCCTGGGGGGTTTCAGGCAGGGAGCTGATCGGCCTGGGAATCTTATAGATTCCCGGGCCGATCAGCGGTGGGTGTTGTTAAATCGGCTCCTTGCTCCTTTTTAGTCCACTCAATGCTAAAGGGCCTATTTAGCAGCTCCGCCTTCTCTTGATCCCAATTACCATAGGTTAGGACACGTATCTGTTCTGATCTTGTTTTCTTTGAATTCATATATTTAAAGAAATGTCACCTGATTTTTCATTTTGTGCTTTTGCCAGCCTTATTTTTTGCAGGCCTAATTAAAGGCATTCAGCATCCAGATAAACAAAACAAAAGAGTACTCACCTTTTGTCCCACACAGCTAATTGATGCTAGTCCTCTGATCAGTAACTCCGAGCCCTCACTTCTCAAGTGGCCCTGGCCTCAAACTTCATTCACTGGCTCTTCCGTGATGGCTTCCTGCCCCCATCATTAGTCACAGGTGCCGGCAATGCCCCCCTCTCTATTCACTATGATGAAGGGCGTGTGCCAGGCTTCAGAACATCCCCTCCATTGCAATGAATGAAGAGGGCATAGCAGCGCTCCTGTGACTGATGGCTGGTCACAAGCGCGACACACTATCAATTGCGACCCAATGTTTGGAACCCGGATGGTGCGGGAAGATCAGCTGCGGCGCAGGCCAGGTAACGGGCCGGGATCAGGCGATCAGGAGAGTTAAAGTGGACCAAAACCCAGGATTATGACCATCCTGGGTTTTGGTCCACTCCCCTGAGGGCACCCTGATTGGGGGTGCCCCGCTATGTGAAACCCCCCCAGATCTCCTGAATAAACTCACCTCACTGCGGTCCTACGGAGCATGCGCGGCTGCTCATCCATTCAGCGCGCTCGGAGCCATTGAGCTATGCTTGTTTAAGAGACGTCTTAGCTCAGCGGCTCCAAGCACGCTGGCGTCCGCATCTCGTGCTTCCTTCTAACAGGTTGCGTGCCCGTTCCGGGGATGGATCGGCGATCCTGCAGGGTTTTGGTCCACTTTAATGATCGCCAGACTAGCACAGATCAGCTGTGCAGGACGAAAGGTAAGTTCCCTTTTGTTTTTTTTATTTGGCTGCTCAATTACTTTAACTTTATCAGATATCTCAGCTTAGTAATGACCAGTAATGACTCATAGAGCTGTTCAATAATTATCAGGAAGCCTTTAAGTATTTTATATTGGAGAGCAGCAAATATAATCCACTTCCTAGTTCCACCTGGTGCCATCCCTTAGCTGCCTGACACGGCCTCCCCTCCCATCTTATCTTTATTTATAGAGCTCATTGCCACCCACACTCTGCCATCCGAAGTACACCTTCCTCCACCAGTCTGACCTTTCACACCAAAGCACAGTTACTGTCCTATCCAAAAACAGGCTAGAAGAGGGCAACATATATCTGACAGTGTTTTTTTAGTTGACATTTTTAAGGTGCTGCTGTGCACTAAGCTTTATTCTTTGCAATCAAATGACTGCAATCTAAAGGAAAACTCCAGCTAAAATGTTTTGGGTATGAACGGGTTATAACTAAGTTATTATTAGGGAAGTACACTTTAATGGACTTTCTGTAACAGTGGCGTAACTAAATGTGACGGAGCCCTAGTGCGAACATTGAAGTGGACCAAAACCCACCCTGGAATCTACCGATTGGGGTGCTGTGTGAAACCCCCCAGTTCGCCCGAAAGCTCACCTTCGTTCCCAGTCTAATGGCGCATGCCCGAGCAGGGGCTGCATCCCCGCTATCCCTTTAGCAGGACGCATGCCCGCCCTAGGCATTTGTGAATGGCCGGCGCAGGCACGCTCTCAGTTAAAGGGTAGTGGGGGATGCAGCTGCCAGCGCGCTCGGACCCCCTCGCATTAGACGAGCTACTGGATGAAGGGGTTCGAGCGGATCCGAGTGTGCTGATTGGACGAGAGGGCTGCGCATGTGACGTAGAATCGGGGAAGGGTAAGTGAGATCGGGCGACCTGCGTGGTTTCACACAATGGGGCATCCCCGATCAGGATGCCCAGGGGGCAAAGACCCAAACCCAGAATAGTCAAAATGGTTTTGGGTTTTGGTCCACTTTAGATGGGGACACAAAACTTTTTTCTGTTTTGTAACTCAATTGGATGCAGCGAGACAACTAAAGAGGGAAACATCTTTAATGAATGGTGCTTTTCTCTAAATAATGCCAAATATGATAAGAACGGTGGAGGAGCAACAATGACTTCTGGGCCCACTGCTCTTCATACCCCTCAAGTTATGCCCCTATTCCGTAACATACCCTGATCTCCTGAGGGCCTGGTGTGTCTAGTGAGTTCCCCACAGTTCTGGTTTGCAACATCAAAGTGGGCTTGTGTTTTAGTACAAAGCAAGGTGGCCCCATTATGCTCACGTATGGCCATTAAACCCTGGCTATGTTCATGACCACACTTTCTGCTTGGGTGCCCGGAGGACTGATTACTCGTTGCTGACTATAAACACCTTCACTGACGGCGGTCCTAGGGGGCATCCTTCTTTGGCATACCCTGCTGGCCATCCAGAGTGGAGGGAGCAGGGATGCCACTGTTCTACAGACCTCTAGGGATCCTAGGCAGTGGACAAAAAAATGTTTTAAACTTTTGGTCCACTGTATGAGCAACCTGGTCATGCTTTGTTGCATAACAGTTTGGGCAGTCCACTATTAATTCTTATTCATTATACAGAGGGCACTTTAGAATAATGTGGAACCAAAGGCTCAACAGAAAGTGGCCCTTCCAAATTGACTGACCTTTATACCTTTAAGTAAAATCACCAGGAATGGTGAAAACTTGGAAGACTTTGGAATGGTCATGTGAAATCGCTGATCTAAATCCCACTGCATGCAGCTTCACTTACCTGCTCCCCGTTCCAGCGGAACGGACCGTCAAGCCCCCTGAAGTGTCTCTGATGCCGACTCAGCTTTGGGTGCTCTAGCGTGCGTATTCTTCTATAGTTATTGACCGTGTATGACCCTGTACCTTGCCTGGACCCTCCTGCACTGTGCCTTTAAGACCTCCTGTGATTGACCTCGAATAACCTCTCAATTCTTAACTGCTGCCATGCCCACCTGTGTTTGACTTTGGCTTGACCTTTGACCCCAAAAACTCCTTGCCATTGTGCTACATCATTTGTTTGGACCGATCTTACATGTATAACTCCTGGTTATGTTTGGATCTGTTACCTTCCATTGGATCTCACCCACACGCAGTCCCATCTCTCAGAGCGTATTGTTTGCACTAACAAGTCCTGGGGCAACCGTGTCCGGTGAGGGCTTAACTCGCGTCTTGGCAAATGGGGGCTTGGCTATTAGGGAAACAGCGGTGGAGATTGGGCAATGCTTTCTGATTTGGCGAGTCTGGCCCCCACTGAGACATTGTAGGAAAATTTGAAATGAGCTGTGCGTATAAGAATCCCCCCAAACATTGCACAGCTGAAAAAATCAGGGATGGGGAGCAGATTGTGCAGCAGAAATTGCTGCTGTAAAACATCCTGTCCCCTCCTTCCATGGCCGCTGCTCCCCATGACTGAGGACACTCCTAGTGCCAGCACTGCCAGCTCACTCATGGGGAGCGGTGGCCATTTTTCGGTGGCCCCGGCCATGGACCATTTCAAAGGAACACTGCCACACCCAGGAAGGCGGTTGTGAGGTGCAGGTAAGTTTCAGCTTTGCTGCATCCTTTAGATGAAGCTGGTTGATGGGTTGCTGAGGAGGTTTTCTGTGCTCGGGCCGGACACCAAACTCTAACACGAACTTCTGGCTGAAGTCTGTGTTTGGGAAGATGAACTCGCAAAGTTCGATAACGACCCAAACTTCGGGTTCGCCCATCACTACTTAGGATCCTTTGTGGTGCCATGGCCATGAACGCTGAGCATACAGGGGCAGATACCATGGATCAGGTAGGTAACATTTTGCTTCTCATGGCAAATCAGGGTAAACAATGGTGATGCAAAGAGGGGGATGTGAATTTGCACTTTCAGGCCTCTTTGAAGAGGAACAAAACCCGTAATTTTCACCATCCTGGGTGGGAAGACCTGTGAGGTGAGTTTATGGGTGGTTCCAGGGGTTTTATACATCAGGGTATCCCAAATTGGCATGACCCACAAAGAGCATGAGACAACCGGCCCTATAGTTTTTTAGACTCTAGGTCGGTGGTTGCTCCTCTATAGTGTATAAATGTAAAGGTTAACCAACATAGATTATCTAAAGCGCTTTCTTCTTAATATTTTGTATATATTCAAGCAATGGTAGGTGAAATCTGAACCTTTGTTAGAAACAAACAAATCTATGACACGGGAACCATTACTGTTTGAGGTAGCAAGCAACTAGTGTTATCATTCTGCTATGACGAATAATTAAATCCTGTCTGTCCTTCCAGGAGATCTGCCCCTCTCCTCAATTCATCTGTGAGAATATGAAATGGACTGATATTTGTCAAGGAAATCTTGGTAAGTGAGCTTTCAGTTTCACCCATGCAGCTCCTTCACTTTCACTTATTCAGTTCTTAAAGCGACAGTTCAGGCCATAATAAAGTAGCAAGGATAAACTGGACAGATGTCCTGTATTGGTCAAAGTATTCTGTCCCGCTGTCCTCATTACGAATCATGCTCATAGTTCCCTGCAACCCCCATGACTTAATCCCAAGACCTCATCGCTTCTGCGCTCCTCTTCCGGTTTCCAGATCCACGTGACCACCAGGGGCCAATTGCTGTCCCCAGCAGGGCTGTAGCAACTGGTCACCAGCAGTTATGTGGGTCTGTGATCAGCTGCCGGTGGATCCAGTTTAGGAAAAGGTAAGTTTTTAGGCTGCTCAGGATGCCCCTCAAAAAGGGCAGCGATCCCAAACCCCTCCCAGCAGGGTGCTGGACCTTTTTCAAAAGACCAGTGTGAGCAGGTTATCCATTTTTCCCTATTTATCTATTTATCTATAAAGCCAGCCTTTTATGTACCCTTATTTACATCTTTACCCCCCTGGGCAACAGCTCTAATCATCCGTACCCCCAGGCTTACCCACAGGCTTATTCATCTGTGACCCCAGCTTGACCCACAGCCCTATTCATCTGTACTCCCAGGCTTACCCGCAGGCTTATTCATCTGTACCCTTAGTCTGACCCACAGCCCTATTCATCTGTACTGATGAGCGATGCCCCGCTGCCCTTGCCGTGTCTGCTCACCGCCTTTTGATCCCACTGCGCATGTGCAGGCTCTAACCAGCAGTCTATGCCGTGTATATTCATGAATGCCATAAAATGCTGAATAAATGGGAGCGAGAGACATGCCTTTCGGCAGCCCCACTCTGGCTGTGCCTACTTAGTTAACAATAAACATAAATGTAGTGTCCAATGCCAGGTTCATGGGGGCATCAAGAAGGCATAGGTGCCCCTGACCAGAGTATAATTTTACTTCTCACTGCTCAGATCCCATTGGGAATGTTGTGCACAGTTCTGACACTAGTGTATAAGAAGGGTCTAACAGAACTTCAGCTTGTTCAAAGGTGGGCAAATAAATTGGAATGGGGAACTATAGTACCCTAAAAGATTGTTAACATTTTAGTTTATTTAGTTTGGAATAGAGACACCTGATGGGTCATCTGATATCTATGTATAAAATATCTGGGGTCAATAAAAAGATCTACCCCATTATCTATTTTTACCCAGGAGTGTTAACTAAAACAAACAGGTATTCAGTGCAGTGAGACTATGCAACTCTGAAAGGCTTAGGCCCTTATTTAAGAAGGGATAGCGTCAGGTAGCGCCTGGTTAATGAGAGGTAGCGACAGATAGCGACTGGTCAACGCCGGACACGGCACGCAATTACACATTTATCAAGCAGAATCTGTTTAGAGACTGGGATAACGCCATGTAGTGTCTGATTCATCATTTTCACAGCCTCAGCGAACAGCGCCAGCGTTCAGCCTTGCACAGCGCCAGGTATGACCTCTCGCTACCTGGCGCTCTCCTATACATTTCAATGGACGATCCTTTTCTTCTCTTTAAATGGGTTTTTTTTCAAAAAAATCACAAATAATTCTGTGAACTCTTCTGGCATTGAAGTAGCAGTTTTTTCATAATTTTTTCAATTTTTATATATTTCCTCAGAAATGACATTACAGGTCTGGCATTAAATTGTTCATGTTACAATGTTGTTACAATGTAATTCCATATGTTTTCGCTTTGTTACTAGTTGATAGATGCTGAAAAACAGACTTTAAACACACCGCCTCCTGCGCTCTGGGCTTCAAACAAGTATTTTTCAGAGCCAGAGATTTGTGAGGCTGTTTTTTTTCTGAATATGGTGTGAGTCGGTCGCTATGAGCAGTTGCTAACATGCGCTCCCATACAGCGCTGTACTGGTGAAATAGCGACTCCTCACAATGTATTCAACATTACTGAACAGCGACTGAGTCGCTATAAAGTAGCGACTCACGGGCGAGCACTGCAACTACTAGCGGGCGCCCTGAAAATGCCGCTACAGACGCTCATCTGTCGCTACCTGCCGCTAATGATGAATCAGCCTGCCCGATAGCAGCGCATGTGAAGGGGCACAATTCTCTTCCCAATTTGAGCAAGGTGATGCAGTCTTAAAGGTGTGCAGAGACCCTAAAAGTATTGCCAACAAATAAGGCTTATAAGAGCAAGTGGAACAAGTTAAGCAAATATAAAGAATAACAATTCAACAATACAAACAGAAGATAAGAGGAGAAAAAGGAAAGATGTGGAGAGCGGAAAAAGATAAGAAATACAAAGAGGATCAATTTTATCTGCATCAAATGTATTTGTAATTTAAGTAATTACAGACCTAATAATAATAACACACTCATGTAGCTATGAAAACCTTTGAAGATCTATGGATATTACATTTGCATATTGGCTTAAAGTGGATCAACACCCACGGGTGATCTATAAGATTCCCGGGCCGATCACCTCCCTCCCCGCGGGACATCCGAGATCGGGATGTCCCGCAGGGGGAAACCCCCCCAAACACCCCAAACCCCCTTACCGCCGCCGCCTCCCTCGCGCCCCTCTATGCGTGCGCCCGCGCCGGCCATTCACAGACGGGCGCGTGCGCGTCAAGAGGGACCAGCGGGAGGCGGCGGCGGAGGAGCCGCTTGTCCGGGACTGTCAGATTGCTTGTCCGTCGGCGCTGGGAGCGGGGAGAGGTGAGTTTTTCGGGTGATCGGGGGGGTTTCACACAGCGGGGCACCCCGATCGGGGGTGCCCCACCGAAGTGGACCAAGACCCAGGATAGTCAAAATCCTGGGTGTTGGTCCACTTTAAGACTGTGTGAACATTGCCTTGCGTTACACTGTGGAGTATCTTGCAATGATTCTGATTTCAGCTTGGCTTTTGATACCATCAGCTCATCCTCCCCAAAACCATTTGCACCTGGTTCCTCAGCTTTGTGACAGAATGCAGCAGGTCAGATTAGGAACAGTGAAGACCAGTGAGCAATCTATAAGCACAGGTGCCCCTCAAGGCAGTGTGCTGTATAGGCCTGCAGTGTAAAAGAACAAGTGTGCCAAAGAGAGGTGGAGAGGCTTAGGCATTGGTGTAAGGAAAACACGCCACACTTCCCATCACTTTATGTGACAAAAAGACAAAAAAATGCTTTCTAGGAAAATCATCACCATAGATCTATGGGGGGTTCGGAGAGGGGGGCAGGCATCACTTTAAGTGTCGGGTTCTATTCAGGCTCCATTTGCATCAGGCACACAGGGAGTTAACTACCTTTGCACAGGATCTAATAGGTGTGCACCTACTGAGCATGTGCAAATTAATCTTCCTGCACATGAGTTAATGGGTGCACATCTAATGAGCATGCTCTTTTGACCACACCTCTTCACCTGTGTGTCATCTGGATTCAGGAACCAGTGCCTTCCTGCCCGCCCAGTCCCTTGAATGCCCAAGGACGACCTGGGACATCCCACTCAGTAAAGCCCATGATCCCTTGTAGGGAGCTCTAGAGAAAACCGAGAGGTCATTAGATTCTGGACTGCTGGATTGAGTCTTGAGTTCTGGGCAGAAAATACCCCTCCATTCCCCTCCAGTGATGTATATATTCACATGTATACTACAGGGCCTTTGTAGTATAAAATCTTTCCTCTCTGGTGGCTGGGAGCCGGCTTGGAAGGGGCTTTGTCCCTCTGTTCAAGAGATGACAGAAGGGCATCTGCTTTATACGCTGCTGCTGCCATTGAAGACCCCAGTCAATGTACCAGATGGAAGCCCCGTCCCCTTAGCAACAGTAGGAGGACGCCACCCGACTGGGGACAAAAGGAAGAAAATACAGATCAATACGTACTGTATAACTTAGAGTATTAAATGTTTTTTTGGATCACATCTTTTTTAAACTACTTTTCGTGAGCTGGTAAGGGGTCCAGCATCCCGGACACTTGCTGGGACTGACAGGTGGCATGCCGGTACCATCGCCATATTACCAGCACCCTCTTGGGCACAGGGAGTATTGGAAGACCTTAGAACCATCATTATTGGCCCAATATACTTTCAGGAGTGCCCATGCAAAGAAGCTGGTGAATCAACAGGCCCAGGGACTGGCCCTTTGACCTTTGAGCTCTGGGTTAGCAGCCCCTATGCCTGGTGCCCGGGCTGGGTGGCTTACAGAGGGCTTTAAAATATTTTTTTATTTAAAAAAAAAAAGTACAGGTGTCAATACAAAGATCTCTCCCACAATCTATGTATAGGTGTTTCCTCCAACGCTTTCTCCAATGACATAGGAGGAGATTTTTCTCTGTAAGAGCAGTGAGACTATGGGACTCTCTGTCAGAGGAGGAATTCATGAAGACATGAACACTAAAAGAGTTCAAAAGTGCCCTGGATGCCTTCCTTGCATGCATAACATCACCAGCTATGGCTACTAGACCTTTTCTTTTCTATACAAGATGAACTGAATGAATGAAAGTTTTTATTCAGCCTTACATACTATGTTACTATGTTACAACTCACCTTTCAAAACAACTATTGACTTTGAGGGAGAGAGTCAAATGTGGGAAGTGATTTGTGAGCATTGTTTACCCTGCCTTTATACTATATAACTTTTCTTCTGTTCTCAGGTAACTGTTGGTTTCTGGCTGCTGCAGCGTCTCTGACCCTTTACCCCCTCCTGTTGGAGCGAGTGGTTCCTTCCCAGCAGAGTTTTCAGGAGAATTATGCTGGAATATTCCATTTTCAAGTGAGAATATCCCTGAAACTTATTTTAGAGTTTTACTATACAGTTAGCTATAGAGAAAAATCAACCCAGTGGTATAACGTGGTAGTAGCCTAAAACATGTTCAAAGTGGACGAAAAGCCAGGATAGTCAAAATTTCTGACCATCCTGGGTCGGGGTCCTTTCCCCGGGGGCACCCCGATCGAGGGTGCCCCATTGTGTGAAACCGCCCCCAGATCGCTGCAGCAACTCACCTCGTCCCACGGCGTGTTTAAGAGCACACTCCCTCTAACAGGAAGCGTGCCCACGCCGGTCATTCACAAATGCCTGGCGTGGGCACACGCACTGCTAGAGGGAAGTGGAGAATGCGACCATCAGAGCCGCTGCTCTTAGACGCGCCGTGTGACTGGGATAAAGTGAGTTGGCTGTGGCAATCTGGGAGAGGTTCACATAGCTGGGCACCCCTGATCGGGGAGCCCCCGGGAAAAAAACCATAACCCAAGATAGTCAAAATCCTGGGTTTTGGTCCACTTTAAGGCATTTTTAAAAGCCAAATAAAAATAAAAAAAAGCTACCTAACTAACCACCTTTAGGCTCAGTCCCAGTTCTGCAGACTGAATCACTCCTGTTCCTGTGCTGTCAGATCTTGTTCTGGCAACCACACAAACAAGTGGGCACAGCTATAATTCTACAAAAAAAAGGGAGCGTGCACCCCTAGACACTATAACCAAATGAACACCAAAACAAAAACAAAGGTCTAGAAACAGGGCACAACTCAGAAATAATATAAAAATATATACAATTTTTATTTAATCAAAAACAAAGATACAAAAACTACAAACTGGGACAACAACTGTTAAAAACACAATTTCCCAGACCAGATGATAATACATCTGAATTAATAATAATCTATGCAACGGCACAAAAAAGTCACAACAGTCTAAAAAAACATATATAAATACAGAGCACAGAGCTTAAAATGTTCATGAATCATCAACTGTGTCAAGTGATCTTCAATAAAACTTGTATCCACCAGGTGTTCCAAATGCACACTTCGTGATCCACCACCATATAAACTGGAGGCTTACCAGATCCACTTAAGTAAATGCTTGTCACAACTTCACAGACAAACTGAGAATCAATGACAGATCCAATTCACTCCAGGGATGGAAGCCACAGATTTTCCACTTTATCAATATAGGGCACCAACATATATCCAATATTCATCAGGTCCTAAGATCGTGCTCCAAACACATGGAAAAAAGTAGAACAAAGAAATCTAGTGCAACCCAGTCAGTCTAAAAAAAACAATCAATAAAATTAATTAATGGAAAATCTTAAAGTGACTATAAGTGCTATAAAGATCACAAACCAACTAATCTAATCTGCAATAGCAATAATATTGCACCAACCAAAGTAACACAATTATAAAGTGCTATACTACACAATTATCTTCTGCGCAAAAAGTGCAAGCAAGTATGACAATAAAAAGACACACAGAGTTACGGTAAATGGCAGGAAAGCCCACAGTGCTAAGTCCCCCTGAACAATTTATAAATACGAACACTATAGACACACAGAATACATGCAAAGAGACCTGGAATAATAATAAAGTATACTGCCCTGGTAGATGAATCAAATAATGATAAAGGACTGGGAGATAGGATGAGTGTGGGCGATCATTCATCCTGTCTTCTGGACTTTGACTATTATTTGATTCATCTACCAGGGCCCTGCAAAAGGTGAGTTTGTTTTTTTACTAGCCTATATGTTCATTAGGTGTCTGTGTAGGTTCTAATTCATCCAGGTCATGGCTTAGAAGAAGCCATTTATGTTAAAAGTCATGGTCCCGTGGTAAGGTACAGATCTTGTGGCCCTAGATTCCCATCTAGTATATGACTAAAGTTCTCTTAAGCAAAGCACCTAACCCCCCCCCCCCCCTCCCAACTGCTCCCTGAGCCCAATGATTTGGAGAGCCCACCGCTCCGGGCACATGTGCACTCACTGCTTGTGCTTTCCTTCGCATGACACCTATAGTGTCTTTAAATAGGCAAATGAATCATTTATTGATGCGGATCTGCATGTTACACCTCAAAATGGAGGTGTAACATCTCGAGAACAACGAGGGGCAAGGGGACATGGACTCAAAAGAGGACAGTCCCTCCAAATCAGGGACACTTGGGAGGTATGCTAAGGCAGGAGGGGGGCCTCAACAAAAATGCCTGCATATTTACTTAAATGGTTAAGGGGCACCTGCACAGTGGAAAGCCATCGCAGGCATTCCAATGATAGCACTGGATCCTGGGCGAGGTAAGGATTTTTTTTAGTTGTGACTGCTTGCCTCAACCCTAGGGGATGATGACAGGGAGAGGGGGGTTACACCTAGACTGGACATCCACTATAACACCTCTCCCAGTGCAGCTTCTAAGTAAACCTGTAACACCTGGGGAAACCCACAAGTTTTAGGATGCTCCCAGGGTGGATGTAGGTCCACATAGGAGGAGGTAAGAGAAGATCGGGAGCTAGAGTCGAGTTCCATGGAGGGACTTTCTAGTGGCCCAGGGAAAGTGGAAATGTTGCTCGGTCAGTCTCCCTGTGTTCAGGCAGCTGTCCAAGACAGGTCCGGACTGTAGGTAGAAAGCTGAACAAACACAAATCAGTCCCTCAGTGCTTTTTAATGGGAAAGTTGCTCCTTTTATTAGCCAACTTGTCAACTTTCAGGCTGAGAGTCCCTGGCATGATCAAAGGATAACCCAGGAGCTTATCTCACCTCATCTGAAGGAAGTGACCTGACTTAGACCTTAACCCCCGGTGTCGCTGCCTCCATCCCAAAACAACCCCCATATCCTGGAGTACACTATCAATTTGCCCCTTAACAGGATGGTGGCTACAAACCTTATATTTCCAAACATGACTTACCACCATGAGGTTCTTGAGGTGTTGACTGCAGTTACATCCAGTGCTATTTATTGTCAGAGAGTCAAACTGAAGTCATTTGGAATTCGACTAACAAAACATCTTCGGGAAAGATAATTTTCCTGACTTATTACCACAGTTCATTAGTTGGAAAAAGACAAAGGAGAAAATTCCAGGAGATGGGGATTTGGAAACAGGAAGTAAACCTAGACCCAGGGGGCGTAACTTGAGAGGATGCAGGGGTGCGACCGTACCCGGGCCCAGGAAGTGAGGGTGGCCCCATCATTGTTGCTACTCCACCTTATTTATCATATTTGTGTTCACTTGGCATCATTTATATCAGTCATTAGCTGCTTCAAAGACAGAAAAATGTTTCCCATACGAGCTGTGAAAGGGACTTATTTAATGTTTGCACCAGGACCTCATCACATTTAGTTACGCCACTGCCTAGACCATTATAGTCAAGTCAGGTCTTTATCTTTTCTTTCTACAACTATAAAAAAGAAATTGTCTAGAGTTAGGCTTTAATTCAAAGAGGTTGATGGGGACAAAGGTTTGGGAACTGGGGTCCAAACTAAGCCCGTTCTAGTAATTTCTATTTAACACACTGGTTGTGCTGTGCAGAGTCCTGTGTGCTTGCATTGTCTTGTCTTGTCTTTTAGTTCTGGCAGTATGGCGAGTGGGTTGACGTTGTAGTCGATGACCGTCTTCCAACCAAGAATGGCGAGCTGGTGTTTGTCAGTTCGGAGCAGAAAAGTGAGTTCTGGCCCGCCCTGCTGGAAAAGGCCTATGCCAAGTGAGTAATTACTGCTGGAATAAATAGTATTTGTTGGTTCACCTTGACGTGTCGCCATGACTTGGAGAGTCGCCGCCAAACCTGCAGCAAATACATAATACGCAGAGTAAAGGCAAACAACTGGACTGACAAATAGCACCAACCCTTTTCATGTGTACAAACCTTTCTATACATATTAAAGCCCAACTTCACCTTATTTAGAATTCTATGAGACAAGGCAGCAAGCTCATGAACTTTACAAATGATATGATGTGATGCCCTGAGTCCCCTAACAAAGTTTGTTTGTGTTAAATAACCTAAACTTCTTCTTGTGGGCCAAATCAGGGGAGTGAAACCATGGGATCGAGGCTTATGTTTTTGCTGTCTGAAAAGGGACCTTAAAGGAGCGCTATTGCAAAAAAATATGACCTGGTAATGAAAATACACCCTGCATAAAAAAAATCTACCAAAACATGTTTCAGCCATGTTTGAAGCCACAGCGATGGGATAAAGTCCATTGACCAAGCATGGCCCAGGCAGGAGAATAGCCAGCAGCTCAGAACTTAAACTCTCAGTGGCAAAGCTGAACAATGAAATTATCAGTTATGGAAGTTTAAAGTGGAAATCCTATTATGTAGAGATGACTTGTGGGAGGTTATACCTACAGAAAGGCCACAGGATAATAAATCAGGACTCGGACAGAAAAAACAGACAGGCATGGGCCACCATAAGCTTACTAGTAGAAGATGATCAGCTTATTCACATACACAGTGAGAATACAGCAAAAGGCATGAGGAATGTAATAAAAAGACTGCATGAGAGATCATGTTTAAACAGCAAGTTGTTTTTGCTGAGGAAACTTTACAAAATGAGGCTTAGCAGAGAGCAGGACATGCAGGAGCATATAAATGCCATGCTGAAATTGATGGCACAACTCAGATCAGTTGGTGAGAATATAACAGATAGTCATGTCAAAGCCATGTTGTTGTGCAGCTTACCTGATAGATGCACTGCAGTGATTGATGCACTGGAGACAAGGACTAAGACAGATCTGACACTAGCATGTGTAAAGACCAGACTCATTGAAGAGTATCAGCAAAGAAAGAAGCTTGTGCAGGACTCCACAGAAACGGACACCAGAACAGCTCTAAAAGCTACAGAAAAAGATACACTGGAAGGAATCCAGGGAGTGCTTTACATGCCACAAACAGGGACACATAAAGAGAGACTGTACTATACAGAAAGCAGAGCAAATGAGACAGCATCCCTCTTATACTAAACAGAAATTTATCATCTCTGATCCATGTGAAGGGAACTGGAATGCCACATTTAAAGTGACAGACAACCATACATTTCAAGGCTGGTGTATTGACTCGGGAGCAACCAGTCACATGACAATTGATAGAAGCTTTTGATCTGAATAACAAAGAGACTATTTACCTTGCAGATGAAAGTAAAATACATACATAGGGATATGGACATGAACCCCTCCTATGCCCCAAAGATGCAGGACATAATTTAATCATATCAGTGAAGGATGTGCTTTATGTTCCTGACTAGAGATGAGCAAACTCGAACCACAAAGGTTCATACTGAAATTTTTAAGTTCGGGTTCCCAAACCCAAATACGGTCAGCCAGAAGTCCGTGTTCGAGTCCAGCGTTCGGCCTGAACACGAAAATCTGGTTGATGGGCTGCTGAGCAGCTCATCATTCAGATTCATCTAAGGTTGCAGCAGCATGAAGCTACTTTAACTCACCTCTGTCCATTCCTCTTCTGTCAGCCTGGCAGAGTGGCGGCAGCAGCAGCATTTAAAACTAGCCCCAGCTGGGGCTAGAAAATGATGGCTGCCGGCTCCCATGAGTGAGGGCACTCCTAGTACTAGTTTTTGTAGCCCCGGCTAGTCTCCAACACGGTCCCAGGAATAACTGGGCCACCGTTTGCCCTATCCCCAAGCCAAATACTTGAACAGAACCAGGAGTCAAAGACGCATTCACACATAATTTTCTCATTACCGTAATGAGCCCAAACTCTGAGATATGTAGATCTCTGCTTCTGATACACCCATCAGTTTTTGCACCCACCAGATGTGCTTCATTGTCCCAATCTGTCCGGCACCAGACCCAGGACCCTTTGACCTTTCCAGCAAATGTTATGCCCCAAAGATTAATCTGACAGTTCTGATGCAGCAAGCTAGGAGGGGAGGGGTGAGTTGGAGACCGGAGCATAAAAGAAGTCTCCAGGGCCAGCACAGTTGTCACTATCTGGGGGAGGTCACAGTAATGTGCTAGACGGATCAGGAATCACAGACTGCCCCCAAACCTTCCTGGGGTGCCTTTATCTATTTCACATCATCCATTTGGCTAAGGTAAATCTGCTTATCTCTATATTTTTGTTTGTAATTACATAACTGTATTTTTCTTTTTAGACTTGTATATACAATATCCCATGTTGCTTAGTGTGTGTGTGCTCAATCGGAACACATACGTCCATGTCCCTTGGCTAAATAATAAGCTATTGGCTATTAACCAAGTGGGATTAGGAAAGCCAACTGCGTGATTCCAGAAGCAATGGCGTCAGATAGGCTCACTTGTTGCACGTTTTTCCCCACAGTAGATAAGAAAGTGTTCAGAATTCTGCCCCTGCCCACTAGTTCCTTTTAAAAGTAACAATCAGAATTTATTTTTAGATCTATATCTGCTGCAACATGTTTGTTTTTCTTCAGGTTAAATGGCTCCTACGAGGCCCTGAATGGAGGATGGGTGAATGAAGCCTTTGTAGATTTTACCGGAGGTGTGGACGAGAGTGTGAACCTTAAGGTTGCCCCTCCAAACCTTTTCCAGTTGATTCAGAATGCTGTGGAGAAGAGATCCCTCATGGGAGCTTCTATTAATGTGAGTTAAACGACGATTAAGAGGTTACAGCAGACAGCAGTAAATATGCTGTAATGTTCAAGTTATTGTATGACAACTATTATTAGCATCTGTAAAAGATGAAATACTTTTATATGCTAATATACTAATATGCTTTTATATGCTAATATACTTAATATACTTCCCCGTTGTACTTTTTCCCACTTGAAGTTTTGAAGTCAGAGTCGTCAGAAAGCGACAGGGCTGAGCAACCTAACCGGGGGAGGGGACAGCATGTGTCTGCTCAAAAAGATATGAATTTTCATAGTTGATCATAGCTGTAACTGATGTGTTTAGGAAATGGCAAACCCCAAAATTAAACTTTTAATTAGGTATATTAGTCAAATACTAGCATTTATTTTTCTATAGACCAATTAGACATCAAATGCATTTTATTTTCACAGATGTTTAATGATAGTTGTCCATTAACAATAACCTGAAGCTTCCAGTTGCTACCTCCTAGGTGGTGAAAGATGTGTGAAATACTTTTATTAATAGTCCAGTCCTAGATCAATGGTTTCCAAATACCACTTTCTATTTTCTAATTTTCTCAGGTACCACCGGGTTGGTGCATATGGGTTGTCAATCACCTAAAACTGTGTTACCAACACACAAGACAACCATTTAAAATGCATTAAGGGCACATAAATACTTTTCAGCAATGTTTAGACAAGTTCGGATGCACATCAGACTTGAGTAAAATCTAGATGGCAGCAGATCAGGCTGGGGTAGAGATCATTGTGTACCACCAGTGATACCAGTGGTTAAGAACCACCTGCTTTAGATGATGAGTCAAATTATCTTGTGAAATGCCAATGCTCTACCTGACAGGGTGATCTTTCTTTTTGTGTTCACCAAAATTGTTTTTACAGATCCAGAATCCAAATGAGACTGAAATGAGGACCCCGGAAGGGCTGGTGAAAGGACATGCATACTCTATTATTGGGGTGGCTGAGGTGAGAGCATAATTTTTCTCTTAGTTCTATAGCTTAGGGGAGACTATGTAAACAACCTGCTTATATAAAATTAGAGGGGATAGGAGCCATGGAATTCGTAATATATTAAAGCGATCCAACACCAGTTTTCTAAAACAATGGGTGCTGGACCACATTACCACATAATTGGATGGGGACATCCAGATTGCGTTGGGGTATTCTGGGGCCCTAAGGTGTCCTGTGGGTGCACTTCTGGGAATCATGAGCCAACAGGTTCTTACATTCAGCAGGCAGGAGTACTGATGCACACAGATGAGTCCTTTAGGATAATTCACGTTCTTTCTTGGCTACGAGTATTGATTTGTATTGCTCCACTGTGCCATCTGCATTGTGCTTCACTTTAAAAATCCATTTACAAGCTATGGCTTTCCTTCCAGGTGGTGGTTCTGTAAGTGCCCATGTATTCTTAGTATACAGTACGTCCTGCTCCAAAGGTAATACTTACAATTGGGTTATCCTCCGCCAGATGGCGCTGTACTGCAGAGACATAGAAAACAGGCTCCTCCCGGCCCCTGAAATACCCAGGGACCTCCCACAAATTCCCCAGAATTTCTCTGCAGTGCCACTGCGAAGGACAAGAATATGGCTCTCTCTTCTTGCAGGTGAGCGGGGCTATTAGCCTGCGGCCCTGTAGGACATGCTCCACCGCAGTCCCCCACCAAAGGATAGGCGGTATAGGCTTATGGTGAGACTCTATGGGATGCCCCTCCCGCACTTTTGCCCCATGCCCCGCATATCGGTGGGTCCTATATAGATGGGCCGCCGTCCTCCCTCATTCTCCCTGCAGTCTTCAAGGGGGAAAAAGGGGGGGGGTGTGTATGTGTGTAACATTATATGTGTTTGTGTGCCTTTGACTTTATTTATGCTGTGTCAGCCGCCGCGCTGACTTGCTTTTTCTTTACTATTGTCATTACCGTCGCCACCCCGCGCGCTCTTTTTTTCATATTGTTCCGCGCTTGGCGGCGGCGTTACCTCAGGCGCTCTCGCGCCATCATTGGCTGCTTGTCTGGTTGGCTTCATGCTCTTCGGAGGGCGGGGCCTGGCTCTGCCGTGCTCCGCGTCATGGCTCGCACTGGCCCGCCCCTCGAGGTATACCGACGCCATTTTGTCTGATTGTGGGCTCCTGTGTGACGGTCTCTACCTACCGCGGTCCATAAGTGCCCTCGCGGGCGACTTTATTATCATGTTATATTGAATGTCTGCTTACGGCCCACTCTCATTGTGCCTTTCAGACGGGCGAATCCTTTGGCTTCTCCTGGCCCTCTGTTAATTTTAACTTGTGTGGCCTAGTGTAATTACTCCCACTTCCCTAGCGGGTTATTGGGGCATCCAGGGTTGCTTTATAGCATTAATCCCTACTGGCATATTGTGCCTTGTAATCACCATATGGAGGCATCTCAGGATAATGTGACTGGGGTTCCTTCGGGACAAGCCCGGCTGTGTGTAGCTTGTGGGGTCTCACCTATTAGCGGTGACAATGCACGGGTCTGTGTACCTTGCGCCCAGCAGGTGCTAGCGCCGCAATCTGGCCTTCCTGTGGCTGGGCCTGCACCTCGTTTCACTTCACCTACTCCCCCAAGCCTGAGTCTCACTACCCATGACTTGAATACAAGTGGGGACTCTCAGCCTGATGTGTCTGCTAGACTGGCTAGCGTCGAGAAGTTAATTGCTAATACCCTGGCGCGTAATGCCACTGCAAAAAAGCAGCCCTTAACACCTGATGTCACTCTTTTCCCTATGGAAACTGATGAGTTTTTGCATTTATGTGGCTATACCCCCTCGGACGAAGGGGAGCTGTTCTCCGATTTGGGGTCATCTGATGAGAGACCCATGGGTCATGACGATTCTGGCTCTGACCCCTGGGCCCAGGATGATTCTGACAGATTGCTGGCCCAGATTTTTGAGGTTCTGTCCATCTCTCCCCCTGCTGCGGCTCCTAGGCAAAAGGGTGAGCTTTTTCATACGGCTAGATCACGTTTGGAATTTCCCGAGCAAGCTCATTTCAATAATCTCGTGCTTAAGGAGTGGGAACGTCCCAGTAGACTTCCCAGTGTACCTCAAAGTTGGGACAAAAAGTATCCCTTTCCCGCTGATGTGGTTAAGTGCTGGTCATCCCCTCCCGAGGTGGATGCCCCTATTCTAGGGTTGTCTAACACCTCTGACATGCACTCCCCTGACTCTACTACCCTGCGGGATGCTGAGGCCCGGCGCATTGACTAACTGGCGTCCCATGCCTTTGCTATTGTGGGGACGGCTCTGCGCCCGGTCTGTGCCTCGGCCATTACATCCGTGGCTCTTAGGTCCCTGATCAGAAGTGTCCTTGATGGTGCCCCTGATGATTTGCCTCCTGATGTGTTTAATGCACTATCTAGCTGTGATGTCTTTGTAAATTTTGTCCTCTCTGCCTTGGATGACACCATTAGAATGTGTGCCAGAACTTCTGCCCTGGTGGTGGCTATACACCGCTCGGTTTGGCTGCGCCAGTGGGCTGCTGACAACGCTGCCAAAAAAGCCCTCACTGGTTTTCCCTTCAAAGGACTACGCCTGTTTGGGGACCATCTGGACCTTTTTGCTAAAGGATGTAGGTTGCCCCAGCACAGGCGGTAGTCTCGGCCCTTTCGGGGTCAGGGCTCCTTTTCACTCCTCTACCGTGGTGCTAGACAAGGGAGGGGGGTTTTCTTCACTGGGGCCCGAGGAGACTCCTGGGGTAGGAGCAGAGGACGTGGTCGTCCTGGCTCCTCCTGGGGTACTAAGCCCAAGTCCGCTCCCAAGCCCCCTCAGGCATGATAGGGCGCCCTCTCCCATCCGGGTGGGGGGACGGCTGCAGCACTTTGCTCACGTCTGGAGGCGTCAGGTCTCAGACCGGTGTATTCAGGAGGTAGTGTCCTCCGGTTACAAGATAGAGTTTGCTGTCCTGCCCCCCCAAGATTCATCAGATCCCGGATTCCTCAGGACCCTGTCTCAGCTCAGGATCTAGTTCAGGCTGTGCGAAGCCTCCTGGAGCTGGGGGTCATTTGCAAGGTCCCTTTAAGAGAAAAAGACAAGGGCTTCTATTCCAACCTTTTCACAGTACCCAAAAAGAATGGGTCAGTCAGGCCCATCCTGGATTTGAAGATCCTCAAAAAATTTGTCAGGAGCAGGCTTTCGCATGGAAACTCTGCGCTCTGCCATCAGTTCCCTGCACCCAGGGGATTTCATGACGTCTGTGGACATCAAAGATGCTTACCTTCACATTCCTGTGTTTCCAGGTCACCAAAGATTCCTCAGGTTCGCATTGGAAGATCAACTCTACCAATTTGTGGCCAGGGGCGGACTGGCCATAGGGCATACCGGGACAAATCCCGGTAGGCCGCTGCTTCCAATCCAGCCGTCGGGCTGCCACACCGAAGTCTCCGCGGCCCCTTGCCCACCTGCTTGTCCCTGCTGCCCCTCGTCCTCCTGCTTGTCCCCGTGGCCCCTCATCCTCCTACTTGTCCCCACGGCCCCTCGTCCTCCTGCTTGTCCCCGTGGCCCCTCGTCCTCTTGCTTGTCCCCGCGGCCCCTTGCTCGCCTCCTTTTCCTCCTGGCCTGACGCGGCCAGCAAGGTGTGAGGCCTGTGTGCAACTTCTTTTCCCTGCCGGGTGGGGACAGGGCTGCATCATCTTAGTTCCCACACACGCTGTCCCCGACCAGGCAGGGAGAGAAGAAGTTGCTATTGCTCTGGCCATTTTCAGCAGACTAGCAGCGTGATCCCTGGGGGGGGTCATGGCACACAGTAGAGGAGGCAAGAGGCGACTGCTGGAAAAATGATCATCGATGTCTGGTAAGTACCACATTCTTTTGTGTTTTTTTTAGCTGTGGCACTGGCATCTCTGGGCTCTGGCATGGTGGGGATATGTGCTCTTATGGACCAATCACCTCCACGGCTGGCCAAATAGGTAATTTGGGATGCCCTACTGTGTGAACCCTTCCAGATCATCCAGGAAACCCTTTACCTTTCCCTATGGCTGAAAGGTGAGTAGAGTAGGAGATCTGGGGGGTTTTCAGACAATTCGGCATCCCAAATCAGGATACCCCGGGGCAAAAGCTAATGACATAGATAGGCAAAATCCTGGCGATTGGTCTACTTTAAAGTGGACCAAAACCCAGGATTTTGACTATCCTGGGTTTTGGTCCTTGCACTCCGAGGCACCCTGATCGGGAGCTGTGTGAAGCCCCCCAGGTCGCCAAAACTAACTCGCCTCTTCTCAGTCTCAAAGTTGCCCCGGCTGGTGCCAACCCTTGTCAGCAGTGTAACGCCACATCACTAGGTAGTGATAGCAACATTGCAGCGACGGGGCCGGCTAGAAGTGGAGCTACCTGCATGTAATGTGACATACTTTATGGGGCCGGGCACAGTACAGAAGGGCCGGTGTGACCAATAAAGTCCAGGGCCGTTTTTGAATCCCAGTCCGCCCCTGTTTGTGGCATTGCCCTTTGGTCTCACTTCAGCTCCCAGGGTGTTCACCAAGGTGCTGGCTGGGGTGATGTCTCTGATCAGGTCTCGGGGCATCCGCGTGCTGCCCTACCTGGACGACATACTCATCACCTCCCAGTCTCTACATCAGGCAGCGTTGGACACTCAGCTGGTGGTGTCCACCCTGGAGTCTTTCGGCTGGGTGATCAATCACCCCAAATCCTCTCTGTCTCCTTCCTCGGTGACTCCATTCCTGGGAATGATTCTGGATACAGTTCAAGCAAGGATCTTCCTTCCTCAACAGAAGGTGGAGGCTCTGATTGCGCAGGCCCGGTCCCTGCTATTGTGTCACCATCCCTCCATCAGGCAGGGAATGCAGCTGGTGGGCCTGATGGTGGCGGGCTTCGAGGCGGTGCCTTATGCTCAGTTCCACTTGAGGCCTCTACAACTTCACCTTCTGTCAGTATGGGACAAGTGCCCAGCGTCCCTGGACGGGGTCTGTGTGCTTTCCCACCTGGTCAGGTGGTCCCTCTCGTGGTGGCTGGACTCCAGGAACCTGCTGGGGGGCAGATCCTTTCTGGCCCCCTCCTGGGAGACGGTCACCACGGATGCCAGTCTGTCGGGATGGGGGAGATTCTGGAAGTCCCTGCGGTTCCAGGGGAGGTGGGGCCATCAGGGGGCCCACACACCTATCAACATCTTGGAACTGAGGGCCATCAGGTTGGTTCTGGCTCAGTTGACCCATCACCTTTGGGGTCTGCCTGTTCAGGTGCGCTCGGACAACCGGACGGCAGTTGCCTACATCAATCATCAGGGAGGGACCCGGAGCAAGGAGGCCCTCCAGGAAGTATCTCGGATTCTGATTTGGGCGGAGGCCAATGTTCCATGCATATCAGCTGTGTACATCCCGGGAGCAGAGAATCTCCTGGCAGACTCTCTGAGCAGGGGGGCCTCTCGTCAGGTAGAATGGTCCCTCTGCAACAGGGATTTCCAATCCCTGTGTCACCGTTGGGGTCTACCAGATGTGGATCTGTCTGCGTCCCGTCACAACCACAAGCTCCCGGCTGGCCTTGTCCACGGATGCTCTATCCATGTCATGGCAGGACTTTCAGCTCCTGTATGTCTTTCCTCCATTATCTCTGCTGGGCAGGGTTCTGCGCAAGATTGCTCTGGAAGGGGTGCCAGCAATTCTGGTGGCCCCCAGGTGGCCAAGAAGAGTGGGGTTCGCAGACGTGGTGCAGCTGCCAGTAGATCAGTACGTTCTACCCAGGGTGCCAGACCTGCTCACTCAGGGCCCCTTACGCCATCCCAATTTACAAACTCTGGCTTTGATGGCCTGGCTGCTGAAACCTCTATCTTGATGGAAAAAGTTTTGTCTGCCTCGGTGGTTGATACCATGGTAAAGGCTAGGAAGAGGTCTTCTTCTTCCATCTATTACAGGGTATGGCGTGCCTACATTGACTGGTGTGAATCTAATCTCTTCCCTGTCGTGTGTTTTCTGTTTCCAGGGTTCTGGAGTTCTTACAGCATGGTTTAGAGTTGGGGCTCCGACTCAGTACTCTGAAGGGTCAGGTTTCTGCCCTGTCTGTTTTCTTCCAGAAGTCTTTTGCTCAGCATCCTTTGATCAAGACTTTTTTCCAGGGGGTTACTCATGTGCGTCCCCCTCATAAGCCCATGGTGCCTGTTTGGGATTTAAACTTGGTTTTGTCTACCTTGCAGGGTGCTCCCTTTGAACCTCTGCAGGACACTGCTTTGGTCATTCTTACTCTCAAGGTTGTCTTTTTGGTGGCTATCACTTCTGTTAGGCGTGTGTCTGAGTTGGCGGCGCTTTCAATCCAGCCCCCCTACTATGAGAGACACCAGGACAAGGTGGTGTTCCGCTTTAAACCAGATTTTCTGCCTAAGGTAGTGTCTGCTTTTCATTTGAATCAGGACATTGTTCTGCCTTCCTTGTGCCCTAATCCTAGCAACGATAAGGAGAGGGTTTTGCATTCCTTGGATGTGGTTAGGTGTCTGAAGTACTACCTGGTGGCCACTGCGTCTTTCAGGAAAACTGATGCTCTTTTTGTGGTCCCTTCTGGTCCCAGGAAGGGTTTGGCTCCGGCCAAGTCTACTATTAGCAAGTGGATTCGTCAGGCTGTGATTCAGGCCTATTCTGCTAAGGGGAAGGAACCTCCCTTCTGCCTTACTGCTCATTCTGCTCGTGCTGTTGGTGCCTCTTGGGCTTTCCAGCACCAGGCTTCGGTTGAACAAGTTTGCAAGGCCGCTACTTGGTCTTCTGTGCATACCTTTTCAAAGTTTTACAAGGTTGATGTTAGGGCCTCAGCTGATGCTGCTTTTGGCCGCAAGGTTCTGCAGGCGGCAGTGGTTTAAACTGTCTGCTGTTACCTTTTTGTTGGGGATCCCACCCTACTTTATGGACACTGCTTTTGGATGTCCCAATTGTAAGTATTACCTTTGGAGCAGGACGTACTGTATACTAAGAATAATACAATTCTGTGATTACTCACCTGTAGAATTGATATTATGAGTATACAGTATGTCCTGCTCCACCCCACCCTTGGTTTTGCATTATCCTGGATCCCCTGTATGGTGATTGTTGTCATTGTTATAGTTACCAGTTTGGGTGGTTAAATTCTCCCGACTTCTCGTTCACTGCTTTTCAATGCTGGGGATTTGTGGGAGGTCCCTGGGTATTTGAGGGGCCGGGAGGAGCCTGTTTTCTATGTCTCTGCAGTACAGCGCCATCTGGCGGAGGATAACCCAAGTGTAAGTATTACCTTTGGAGCAGGACGTACTGTATACTCATAATATCAATTCTACAGGTGAGTAATCACAGAATTGTATTTTTGGTGTCATGCATGGATTTTATCTCTTCCTTTGCAGTATTTATCCATTTACTGGTTTTCACTTCGGAAAGCTGAGATATGTCTTCCCAAGTTGCAGGTTCATTAGTACTGGCAGTGCTTGCCTTGTATGAGAGACCTACAGTTGGTTTACCTTTGTTTTCTCCTGTTGAGCATCTTGGTTCTGTGTCTGAGCTTGGTTGTGTCTGCTCTTCAGGATTGGTAGGTTTTGCATTCCCTTCAACTGCTTGTTCAGAAGTTACAGATGATGGCTAATCGATGTCCATTTTCTCTTCTGTTCTTACTTCCTCTGTTGTCCTCATATTGTCTCTCAGATCTTCAACAAAAATTATGCTGTTACTATGGTAACCTTGTCTGTTTTTGGGATTTAGGATTCTTTGACCCTTTACACTGTATCCAACAAAGATCTCCTCAGATGCCTCTGCTTTGGAGTTTGGTGCGTTTTTCCTCTGAAATGTAGATGAATTCTTTGCATCCAAAAACTCTTGGGTGTTTTACACTTGGCTTCTCAGTCTACCACAGTTCATATGGAGTTTTCTCTACTGTTCTTAATAAAAATCTGTTCTGCAAATAAGTGGCCATCATTGCTGCCTCACCCCAATATTTTTCTGGTCTGTCAGCATACACCTTATTTCAGTACAGTCCTTTCAGTCAGTAACCCCTCTTGCTCTGGTGTGTATGACACTGTTTTTGATGCTATATTCTGCTTTAAATTCTCTTGTACTTTGTGTCCTGTGAATTCACCTCCATTATCACTCCGAAGTTTAAAAGGTTTCCTCTGAAACTTGTTACCAGTCTTTACTATATAGTCCTGTAATTTGACAAGAACTTCACTGTGTGTTGCATTAGGTAAGTTACTGCGTATCTTGAATAGTAATTTATGAAAGTCACTATGTACCTGTTGCCTCTAGGTGTAGGTGGGTTTAGGGGACAACATACATCACTGTGAACTAGGTCAAGTGGTCTTGCAGCTCTATTCTGACTGACTTAGGAAGTGCTGCTCTTGTAACTTTGGATTTGACTGGACAAATGGAAACTGTTACATCCTTTATCAGATCTTTTCTGTCTTAGATCAGATTTTCTGTATTTATTACGATCCCCACACTGGCTGCACTGTCTCCCGTTCTGGGCTTTGCTCTGCCTGGGCCGCATCTGGTCACTGGGCTTTATCCGGTCCCTGGGGTTTCATTCAGTCACTGGGCCTATAAGCTTTTGCAGAGTGTGAGTGTTGGGTGCAGCAGAGTCAAATTCGCATAGCCATTTATGGTGTAACAGGAACTGGCTTTACTGGAACATAAGTGCAGTAAGAGAAGTCAACTTAAATCATGAATAAGTCACCTCAATGTACAGGAAACACAACATGCAACAGAGAACGTACAACAGAGACTACACATAGATATATGTAACAACACCATCTACTGTCATAAATGTAAACTGCATTAACCTAGCAATATAGATGCAGATCAAATACAAAGACAAGCTCTTGTACAGTATTTCTAACATGATTTAGTTCTATCTTAGGTTTCCCAAAGCTCCTGGCTGCTTTCTTCTCCAATCCCCTTCTGGTCTTATACCCTCTGGCACAGATCTGCTTGCTAGTTCCATTACAGCTTCAACAACAACTAGATCCTACTTTTTATAGGTTCCTTTCCCTCCAAGCTATAAACACTGTATCAGCTCAGGCACATGTTCTATCAAGTAAAGAAGACACTGACTGGGAGGCCTGGCACAGGTTTTATCTATTTCCTGGCTGACTACTAAATATAGTGACAGATCCCTCTTTGTGCTTATGACTATCAGTCCCTTGGAGAAGCAGAACTTTTAAGACATTACTTCTTCTTTTAGAATGTCTGCACAATACAACGCACTAGCTGCCTCTCGTTTCACAGATTACCCAATTTTTCTAGGTAGAACAACATGGACGCAGGATCCCTCTGGTTCGATTGAGGAATCCATGGGGGAAGGTGGAGTGGAATGGGCGCTGGAGTGACAAGTAGGTATTCAAAAATTAAAAGTATTCAAAAATTTAAGAATTATTGTGCTGTCCCACTACCATTTTATTGTCTCTTTCTCTTAGTTGTTTTTAGCTTAAAGTGTCCACCCTGAATAAGAGTCTATCTTATATGTTTCCCCCACCCTGTACATACAGATTGCCCACATTAAAAATCAGCCTACCTGCATCTACTGCATATGAGCCTTTAAACATCCAAGATGGCGGCTCATGGAACATCAGGCAGCTTGCAAACAGGAAGTGCCTTCTGACTGTGCTGCTTTGCATTCTGGGATTGCTGACATTTTCCTGCTCTGTCTGAGCAAAGCACAGCTATAAGTGTGATGCTTTTGAGTCAAGATGGCGGCGCTCGTATCCTAAAGTCCTGAGAAAAGTTACAGCCCAGTGGGGGAAAGAATAATAATTAAGTGACTAAAAACTTAAAATATATTAATTTTAGATGCTGGGGGATCATTTTTTAAGGGTTTGGGCTTTTCAATAAATCATGGTGAAGGTCCAGTTTAAAGGGATAGTCTAGGGAAAAAAATAAAAATCTGATCACCTGTTCTATCTTATGCAGCTCCTCTGTCCAGCTCTGGTGTTTTAAAACATACCGATAACATGCCCCTCTATTGAAATTAATGGATTGGGCGTGTGGAGGGGCGGAGAACAGCAAGTTTTAAAATACTGGAGCAAAATTGAGGAGCTGCCTTAAAACGAAAGTGAGTAGTTTTTTGGGGGTTTTGTTTTTTTTTTTTTTTGCCTGAACAATCTCTTTAATAACCTTGAAATATACGTTGACTAGAGTTTACAGAATCAAACAAGAAAGTATAACTTTGAAAGGAGCACTATCGTGAAAAAAATTGTCTAATAATAAAAATCAATATAAATATGCTAGATGGCAGGAGGAGAAGTCACTCAATGCACTCATTATTTTTATTAATGTAAAGAAGAGGAAATCGGGTGTCAGGTTCTGTCACCCCTGATACACTTATTCCTACCAGGAGAAGAAAACCACAAGCTTGGCAGGAGTTTTATTCTGTTCAGGTGCATAAGCGACCCCTCCTCATTTTCCACTGTATTTATATGGGTTTTTAATATTACACATTTTCTCGTTTATATTAAGAGCCATAAGTAAACCTATGGAGTGTAGGTCCTATATGATAATGGTTGTTCTGACTTCATTGCTACTTTGGTTTGCTTCCTCAGAAAAGGCAGTTGTCATGCAATTGAACTTTTCAATGCCAGCAAATGATAGAGAATTCATGCAATAGTTTAACTGCGAATGTTGAATAGTCCGGCTATTTGACATACACATTTACAATACCTTATATGAGAGAGCAATGGACGCCTTTAGTAACTGTGTAATTCAGCACACCATGTGACATTGAGAGTAATTATATGTAAAATATTATTTACAAAAAGTTTTTATATTAAAGTTGGGACTTTACTCCAGATCATCAAAGATTATAACCATATAAATAAGTACTCCAGATCATCAAAGATTATAACCATATAATAAAGTATTAAAGAAATAGGTATAAACCAAAAGGGACCCCCCGCCACTTAAAGAGGACCAACAGTCAAAAATGACTTAAACCAGACCAACATAACAAACAGTTCTCATATTCATCCCTCCCCAGGGCAATTTAGATTGCTGCACATAAAAATACATTTACCTTTTTGTAACTCTTGCTGTAGTAAATTTTATACACAAAATGGCGGCTCGTACATTTGGAGGCAGCAGAACAGGAAACTCCCCTTACTGTTGGTGATCAGAGCAAAGAGACAGCATGGGAGTGACACTAAATTGGATAAGCTGCCATTAAAATGATTTTAATGTTTGACTGGTCAATAACTTTAAATGCTTTTTAGCTTGCCAACGTTCCATGCCATGTCAATATAGTTGTTTTAAATAACTTCAAAAGTTTCTAACATTAATATCTCCCATATAAACTACGGAGACCAAAAAGGAATAGACAAAGGAATAAAAAGAAAGTAAAAAGAGTAAATGGCAAAAACAAATAGTAATGTTTCAAAAACATTTTTCAAACATAAGTTTCAGAATCAATTCTCAACTTCTGAGTAATCAGAATGTAGAGGAAATAATTGCCCCAGGTCTCAAAATGTATATCTGCACTTCAGACACCAAATAGCGAATTATAAAGCTCAAATGAAACTAGTCTTCTGTTTCTGTTAGTAACATGGAGAGTTGACGAACATAATTTGCATATATCTAAAGATTACGTAAAATGATTATATGTTCCTATTTGCTCTTGCTAATTAACTAATAAAAAGTTTCTCAACAGAGCTTGAAATGTTTGTGTACTAATATGAGTTTACCAACAGCTCCCACCTATGGTCACTACTGGACAATGCCCTTAAGGACGACCTCCATGTAAACCGTGAGGATGGGGAATTCTGGTAAGATACTGGCTGCCGATATCTGGTAATCATATGCACATCCTCTGATGTGACTTTGAGAGTAATAATATCATTCTCCTTCCTTCAGGATGCAGATGGATGATTTCATGCGATTTTTTGACAGCCTGGAAATATGCAGCCTGACCCCAGATGCAGCTTGCAGTGATCATGCTGAGCTATGGAACGCTAATTCTTTTAATGGTGGATGGGTGAGAGGGCACAATGCCGGAGGCTGCAGGAATAACATGGGTGAGGACTTCTTATATATACACAGGGTGTAACTACTAAAGACAGGGCCCCATAGCAAAGTATCCATGCTCACCAACCAGGACCCTCTCTTTTCTGTGAAATTGGACCTAAACCCGGGTTTTCACTGTGCTGGGGACACCCAAATTTGGGATGCCCTACTGTGTGAAACCCCCGGATTGCCCGCTTTTCTTACCTTTCCATGAACCCACACCATGGCTCTCCTCCAGTCAACTTCTCCGACCTTGAATAGTAATGCGCGGGTGGCGTGCTGCATCAATCATGGCTATAAGCTGCACAGCCATTCAGTTATGGTGGGTGTGACCATGCACAGCCAAAAAAGGAATAGATGATTTAAGTCAACCGATTGCTTCACATGGATACAAGCCAACAACAGCACCGACACCTCAAGCCCCCTGGAGAGGGCTTCACCACCGTCTGCAACACGTTACGCCCCAGAGCGACATCGGCAGAAGCCCTTACATCAAGTCGCCGACCTGTTCCACCAAAGCTTTGTGTTGGAAAGCCCAAGACATGGCAATCGCCCTGGTGGAGTGAGCGGTGACTGGGAAGGGCACCTCCTTCCTCTTGCAGGCATAGGCTTGTATGACCGCCTACCTGATCCATCTGCTAAGAGGAGACCTGGCAGCCGCCAGGCCCCTCCTTGGCCCTTCTGGGATCACAAACAAGACATCCATCTTATGTACCTCTTGAGTAGCGGCCAAGTAATAATTTAAAGCTCTGACCACATCAAGGGAATGCAGGAGTCACTCCTTATGGCAAATGGGGAGTGGGCACAATGGGGGTAGTGGGGGTAGCATCTCCTGATTAAGATGGAAGCGAGAGACCATCTTGGTGAAAATGCAAACTAACTTATGCTCTGCAATAGTTCGCTGGAAAAAGATGCACAAGGTTGAGATCTGGCCCTTAGGGGTGCAGAAGATCTGGGCGGTTGGGGAGTTGCCACGCGGGCTGCCAGGTTGACCAGATCCGTGAACCACATCCTTCTGGGCCAGTGTGGGGCGATCAGGATGATAGGAATCTGCTCACAGTTGACCATCTTTAACACGCGACCTAGAAGTGGCAGTGGCAGGAATGCATAGAGGAGGCTGTGCCCTGACCAGCAAATGTCCAGCGCATTGACCGCCATGGCTAGGGGGTCTTGCACCCTGGACACGAACCTCTGGACCCTCTTATTGTGCCGAGAGGCAAAGAGAATCACCTACAGCACTCCCCACTGGTCGCAGAGGGTTTGAAACCCGTCATGGTGAAGGGACCATTCCCCCTGGTCCACCGTCTCCTTGCTCAAATAATCGGCCTGCAGATTCTACACCCCCAGGATGTGAACTGCCAAGATGCATGTGAAGTTCCACCCATCTTTTACTGCAACTCACTTCCTGGCTGCCAGCTCCTGGTACCCCTCTGATGGTTTATGTAGGCCAGAGCCTGTACCCTGACTGGAAGGCCTGGAGCTGGGCAGACCAATGCCTGAGAACCAGCAGAATCGCCCTCAGTTCCAACACATTGATTCGAAGACTGCGCTTCCACTGGTTCCAGAGACCCTGAACCGTCTGGCTGTCCTGAACACCACCCCAACCCATCAGACTGGCGCCTATGGTCAGAATGACCTACCAGACTGGCAGGAGAGATTGACCCACTGCCAGTGACTGCTGGTCCAGCCACCAATTCAGGGATCGCCATGGACGTTGAGTATCCACGGTCATACCTAAATAGGTCACTACCATGGAAGGAGCCACCAGGTACTTGGGGTAGTTGATCACCCATCCGAAATGTTCCAGCGTGGAGAGGACTATCCGAACATCCCACAAAGGACACTGCCATAGATGGGGCTCAGATAAGCAAGTCAGTCATTCAGGTATGGGGTGATGTGCATATCCTTCCTCCGCTGGCGCCTCCTTCTTGCGCTTCTAGGGTTCAGCACCTGCAACTAAACTAAACTAAACTGAACTAAAGCTTGAAATTTAAACCCTTAAATAGGTCCTCGGCATAGGAGCTAGAATCCTTTGTGGACTACGTTTGAATATGCCTACGCTTGGAAGTAGCCTTCCCACCTGGGCGGGCAGAGACAGACTCTGGTGATGAGGGCCACTCACCATGCTCTACAACTGAGCCAACCTGTTCTCCACGTCCGAAGGAGCAATCCCATCCATGGGCTGACCCTGGGACAAAAATGGATCTAGCAGCCCCTTCGATGAGTCGAAGCCTGAAGCTGCAGGGGAAACTTTACGATCCGACTGAGGCACGGAACCTGCTAGCTGCACAAGGCAGAGCAGGACTGTAGTGCACCCAGTGCACAGGGGTCCCTCTGCACTTGGCACATGGGACACACAGCACCATTCTCCGTTAAAATACGAAACCCCAGTGCCTCTGATGCCTCAGACATGGTAAAATGGCTGCTCTATCTGCTAAGCAATACAGCTGGAGCACTGGTCCCCACACCCTTCTGCCTGTAAACTACTGGTCAAACCTGCCTGCACTACCGGAAATGCACCACCCTGCAGCCGAAATCAACCCACTTGCCAAGGATGCAGCAGCTTCTGGACCCCCACCCTGCAACAAGAATAATGTCAGATTCAGAAAGAATCTGTAAAAGTCAAAAGGCTAAACTCCTGAGAGGGGCCTACCTGACCAGGGAAAACAGTGGGGCGGAATTGATCCTCAGCTCAGGAGAACCAGAGGTTGCCAGACAACGATCTGGAGATGCAGCAGGGACCTCCAGGCACCACACAAGATGGCGGTGCCTCATGCTGCTACCGCAGGCCCTTTCAGAATTAGCCAATCGGCAGGTCGCATGCCCAGTGGCCACGCCCCCTCGCAGCGAGAACGCCTGCCCCCCCAAATGCTGGCAGTCAAGCTCTGAATGAGCTCTAGCCAGCACGGCCACCCAGTAGTAAACACCAAACACTCTGATAGCAGGGAGCCCGGCCCATATCCTAGCCCCCCCCCAGCAGCCCTGAGGAAGCATGTCTCTTGCGGGGTGTCATGGAGCCATGGGGGTGGATGACCCAGGGGGCAGAGGGAACAGGGCTCAGTAGGAGGCACACAGCTGGGCCACCATGCAAGGCCCATAGATCAGGGTCCTGATCTTCGGGGCTCAGACCCAGCCGGATGATAGACGTCGGAGCCCCCACTCCCGGTCAGCACTGTGCTCAAAACAAAAAAATCCCGACAGCTTCACAGTCTGCAAATGCAAGATAACTGAGGCTATCCTGTCACAGCCTGCCCTATATTGGCCGGGAGGAGCTAGTGGCTATGACTCACCTATGGCTGAGATTAACCCGTTGCTACTGGTGGTGCCTCGGAATAGAAGAGACGAGTAAGAAAGAATAGTTCCCAGTCCTGGTTACTGCACAGGTCTGCATAGGGGATGCCCAAGGTGGATGGAGTTATGTCACATATCACTAGGAAAAGTTGTGCGCCACATGACAACCTTGTAAAGTGAGCCCTCCAAAGATGCAGGTGCCCTTAGTAGCTGAATGGACCTTAGCCACTGGATCCTCCTCTCATTCATGCGGCAGCCATTCAAAAACTGGGATGGTCATGCGCAGAAGCCAGAGGGGCGCCACTGGGGGAGCTGTAGGATTGTGGCAAGGTAAGTGGCAGCAATACACGTGGGGATTAACAATGCAAGGGATGCCCCTGGGGTGGGCTTTCATATGTCTTTTAGAGCCTAGGGCTGGATATTATTGTACTCTTATATTATTGTACATGGACCAAAACCCAGGGCCGCTTGATTCCCTCCCCTGGGGTAACCAGATTCGGGATGTCTGAAACCCCCCAGGTCTCCCAGTAAACTCACCTCCCCAATTCAATGGTGCAAGTAAAAGCAGCGGCTGCTCCCTGATATATAATTTGCAGTGGGCGCACCCAAGCAAGGCATTTGTGAATGGCCGGCGCAAACACGCTCGGATAGACTCGGCTGGCTAGACTTGGTTAGGCGGTTAAAGTGGGTGGTTTACACAGCGGGGCATCCCGTAATGCGGTGCCCCAGGGACAAGGACCAAAATCCTGGATAGTCAAAATCCTGGGTTTTGGTGCACTTTAAACATGGGGGGTTTATAGTAAATGTTTTGTAAGTGA
Organism: Gastrophryne carolinensis; assembly: GCA_027917425.1. Taxonomy (NCBI): domain Eukaryota; kingdom Metazoa; phylum Chordata; class Amphibia; order Anura; family Microhylidae; genus Gastrophryne; species Gastrophryne carolinensis. The sequence continues at coordinate 49,982,586 of CM051235.1, read as the reverse complement.
CCTGATAAAGAGAAAAAAGGTTTCAATTGTATACATGTATCAACAATATAACCTGAGCCACAGAGTGTCCTCATGGGCTTGCCAGTTTGAGCCTCAGTTGAGATGGAATACAGAAAGCAGAGGGGCTTGGCCCTGGTATGAAGACCATAAAAGATTTATTGGGGCACTCAGCTATAATATAAGATTCCCAGGCCCATCGATTCCCTCCCCCGGGGAATCCGAAATGAGGAAGCCCCGCTGTTTGAAATCCCCCAGGTTTCCCCACACACCTATCTTGTTCCCGGTCCAATGGCGCATGCGTGAGCCACGGATGCATCCCCGCTATCCCTTTAGCAGGGTGCATGCCCACACCAGGCATTTGTGAATGGCCGGCCCGGGCACGCTCCCTGTTAGAGGGAAGCTGTGGATGTGGCCGCCAGCTTGATCAGAGCTGCTCTCCTTAGACGAAGGCTTAGCCAATGTGGTGTCAGTGGCTCAGAGTGCGCTGATTGGACGAGCGGCCACGCATGCGCAGTAGGATAGGGACGAGGTGAGTTGTGCTTGACGATCGGGGGGTTTCATGCAGCAGGGCACCCCCCATCTGGGGGAAAGGACCAAAATGATAGTCAAAATCCTGGGTTTTGGGCCACTTTAAATGAAATCCATACATGGTAAGCATGGTGGCTGAAACAAATTGGTTGTATTCTTAACACTAAAAATGAAATCTCTTTTTTAGTTACATTTTGGACCAATCCGCAGTTTCTGGTGTCCCTCGAGGGAGAGGACGGGAAGGGTCCCTGCACAATCCTGGCATCCCTTATGCAGAAGGACAGACGGAAAGAGAGAGCCATTGGGAGGGACTTTCTGGTCATTGGTTTTGAGATCTTCAAGGTTCAGTATTCTTTAGAATTAAGCACCTATATTATTGACTATACAAACAGCCCGATGTATGTAACCGAGATTTCATTTCTTGCAGGTGCCAAAAGAGGTGAATTTCCCATTTTATCATCATGGTGTCTTCTCTGACCTGTATTCATCTGATATATATAGTTACATAGTTAATGTGGTTAAAAAAACACATGTCCATCAAGTGTAAACAAGGGATAGGGTTGAGGATTGTTTAATTATTTACAATAACAGTTAATGTTATTTTTTTCTTTAAAAATCATTTAATCATTTTTTAAGCTGTCAGCTGTTGATGCTGTTGAGGCTATTTCACGGATTTATTGTTCTTATTGTAAAAATTGATTTTTGAATCTTAAAGATTGAATGCTTTTTTTTTCTCCAGAGATTGGCAGTGACCCCCTTATCTTTAGAGAGGATTTTACATGAAATTGCTTACCCCATATTTTTTGTATTGGTCATTTATATATTTATAAAAGTTCATAATGTCCCCCGTTAGACATCTCCCATAATCTTTCATCATAACGAATATTCTTTATTCCCCTTATCAGTTTGGTGGCTTTCCTCTGCACCCTTTCCATAATCAGAACGTCCTTTCTATGAAAGGGTGTCCAGAACTTAATGGCAAATTCCAGATGAGGTTGCACCAGTGTCTTGTAAAGAGGCAATATTACTTGTCTATCCCGTGATTCCAGGCCTCTTTTAATGCATGATAATATCTTGGTGGCCTTAGAAGCAGCTGCTTGACATTGCATACTGTTATTTAGCCTATGGTCTACCAGTGCCCCCAGATCCTCCTCAACTAGTGACTGTCCCAGCTTTACTTCCCCAAGGACATATGTAGCCCTCGGGCTATTAGACCCCAAGTGCATCACTTTACATTTATCCATATTGAAGTCTATTCATTTGCCAAGTGCACCCAGTGTCCAAGTCAGCCTTTAAGCTTGTGAGCATCTTCAACAGACTGCACTGTGCTACATATCTTGGTGTCATCTGCAAAAATATAGACAGTGCCCTTAAGGACATCTTCTATATCATTAATAAACAAGTTGAATTATAGTGGGCCTTTTATTGCATATCTAAATCTATTTATTTCCTTGCCATATATTGCATATCTATATCTGTATTTTTTGGCCGTAATTGATTATCTTCTATAGCCAGGACCGGATTAAGTGTACCCCCATAAGTAGGTGAGGAAGTCTCTGGGTGAAATCCCCCCCCACTTTAATCCGGCCCGGTCTTTACCCTTTACACCTTTCAGTAGGAATCTTCTAGTTTCGTCCTTATAAAACTTACCTTGTATGTCTCAGTTTGGTCACAGCATGCAGGTGTCACAGAGAGCGGGCGCCATCTCCGGTCTGGTCCCCATGGTACTGACTCCATACATAGCTAAACGCGATGTCACTGGACGCTACGAGCTGCCGCCTGGACAGTACCTCATCATCCCCAGCACCTTCATGCCTTATGAAGAGTCTTCCTTCATCCTGAGGGTCTTTACAGAGACCAATCACATGCTCACGTAAGACAAAGTACCACACAGCAACTGGGTTCTCTTGATAAGAATATTCAAAGGGTGGAAGTGGCCCACAGGATAAACAGAAACTCTCCCTGGTGAGACCCTGGACTCAGGGGCCTCTTTGAGTGCCCTCATCATTCACCACAGACAGTAATCTACTGTTCACCCTCAATCCTTCACCCACCTCAATGAGACAAAATATTTAAAGAGGAACATCAGGGGAGGTTAAAACCTCACCGATCTGCTGCCCCCCCCTCCGGTTTTACCTTTCAGCAATTGATACTCACCTCACCAGTGCATCCATCTTCTTGGTCTCTCGGATTTCGGGCGACGTCCCGACGGGCGCCGCCATCTTGCATCCCATCAGGCACTGAGCACGGCCCCTGATCTTGCACCTGCGCAGTGCCCATGAATGGGAGCCGCCTGAAATCACGCAAGACTTCGTTGACCTGCAAGATCGCCGTAGGACATTGGCGAGCATGTCTAAGGCCATGTCAGTTTGTTTGTGCTTGTCAGTTAGGGACGGCTAAGCGGACACTGAAGCAGTCAGCGGTGACATCCACTTGCCACCTTTTTATTTTAGGTCCGATGTTCCTCTTTAATTTACTTACTAAGGTTTTTTGGGTGAAGGATTAAAAATGACTGCCAATGGGAGGAAGAGATACTCTAATAGGTTACTCTTGTCCGAGTTTTGTATTGCCTCCCCATGAAGCAAAATGTAGAAGGGTTATCGAATTGTAAGAATCCCTCTTAACATGCTGGATTCTAAGAATAGGGGTTATTTATACACTTTAACTGAAAAAAAGTCCCCCAAGCATGTAGTTTTCTTCTACTGACTGGAATGAAATCCAGGCGTGACTGTTGTGAAATATTCCCTTATTTGTTTTTAAATAGTTTAATATCTCGGCTGAGTTGAAACTGAAATATTCATGAGAAGTCCAGTGAATATGCTAATAGTAATGAGCAGTTGTTTCTCAGCCTAGCCAGCAGGTAACAGCAGCTGCAATTGGAATTCACTGGCTGATAGTATAGTTCACTGATTCAGCACAATTCAGACAGAACAGAACAGAACTAGGTGGCATAACCACCTAGTAAAATGTCTTCAGATACCGGTCACTGATTTGAACACACATTTTCTTTTCTCCTTCAGGGAGGTCGACTATGAGGTCCGAGCAGAAGGGAAGGTGTTTCAGGTATGTTTACCCTATTGCTCTCTGCCAGAAGCCCACTCAGTGACACAGGGCACAGATACCAAAACAAGGGTTAATTTAGGCACCTTCATGTTCCATTCCTCCAAATCCACTAGGTCCATCATCAGACAAGCCAAGGTATAGTGTGGATGTGGCGTGGGATCACCGATGAGGTGAGTGTCAAGGATACACACAATTCGGGGTGAACCATAAAGAGGGCGACACCCCCCTGCGGGCCCTTATTAGGTGTGCACAACTGTGTCCCACCCATCCTTGTTCCATAACGAGAGCCCCCTCCCAGTAAACTAATAGCAAGTAGCATAGGAAAAAAAACCTTACCTGGACTCCTTCCCCCCACGTGCCCACCGTCTCTGCTGCTGCTATGGTGCGAAAGCTGCTTGAATGATGGGGGCGTGGCAAATGGCACAATGTAGTTGGAGGAAGGAAAGGCCCCCCCAATGCAAAGCTGCAGCCCACTGGAAACAGTGTATTTTGCAGCCATGATTAAAGGGTCGCAAGCAGTTTAAATCATGTCCGAATTAGAAGGAGCAGACGCAGAGCCGCACCCCCCCCCCTCCCCATTTTGCAAGCAGAGCCTATCATAGGGTGATGTGAGCGGATGACATACCTTCAGCCACTGCCTGTCTGGCTGTTCACACCCACCCCAGCCATAAGACTGGCCTGCCACTGGCATGATTCAGTAAAAAAAAAGCAGATATGAGCATGTTTTGCCCCGAAAGCTTTAACTACAATAAAGTGTCAGCTTTTTTTTTCACTTGCTTTTTTAAATTCAATTGTAAATAAATCTTAACATTTACAGTCAGTGAACAGGTGCTAAAGAGAAACACCCGGGATTTACCTGTCCTGTGTGTTCCTCTCCTGTAGGGCATCCCAATCTGGAATGCCCCACTGTGTGTATCTCCTTGGATCCCAGGTCCTGCCCCAGGAAGAGGTACAAAAGGTCAATGTTCCTATTTTTTACAAACAGATGTGCACTTATAGGCCATTATAAACTCCTGTAATGTTCTCTCTTCTTTGAATCCCTCCTTTTTTATCTCATGTCTTATTTTGAAATAAAGCATGAAATGCCCATTTTTATGAGATATTTTAAGGCAATGAATTTAGCCTTAGTTGTACTCTCCTGGTAAACTGCTGTGAAATAAACCGTATGTGTTTGCTTTCCTTGTAGTGGCCTTATCATGGATGTTATTCCTTTGTTTTTAGGAAGGTGAGCTTAGGATCAGCATGGAAGACTTCGGGAGACATTTCAGACGCCTATCTGGACAGGCAAGGACCCTCTTCAAAACCATTTAACTGTAACACATGGACCTCCAACCTTCCATAAACCGGACCAACACACATTTCACAAAAAATTGTTGCTGGTCCACTCTGGGGGTGGGGGGCCTCCAAGGCCAGGCACTCAGGCTACCAAAGCACTGAGAGATGTTCAGGAGCCACTTTTGACCTGAATCGATAAAAGGAACCCCCTGAATACATATCCTAATGTCAACGTAGAAAAGTACTCAAACCGGACCTTCACCCTGAATAAGATCCTATCTTATATGTCCCCCCCCCCACCCTGTACATACAGATTGTCCACATTAAAAATCACCCTACCTGCATCTACTGCATTTCCTGAGCCTTTAAACATTCAAGATGGCGGCCCATGGAGTCTTGCTGTCTGCAAACAGGAAGTGTCTTCTGACTGTGCAGCTCTGCATTTTGGGATTGCTGTCCTTTTCCTGGCCCCAGCTCTGCTCTGTCCCTGACCCCTGCACTTTTGCCCCCTCTCCTCTCCTCAGTATGTGAGGCAAGATGTTTAATCAACAAGGAGAAATGGACGGCACCAAAAATAATAGGCGTTATAATACCCAGGTGCCCTGCTCTGGTATAGCCCAAGGAGGGAGCTACAAGTAGAAAGAAGGGGGGGGGGATGCCCCAAATCCCCTAGACAGGGGGTAAAACCAGAGACTAACACTGGCACTCTGTTATATATAAATCATATTAAAGTTTATTTGAAAATCTAGGTCACATACTAAGACACATTAAAAAAGATTTGCTTATAAAAACACATATAACAATTATATACATACTGCCAACAAAAATTGAGGGGGGAGGGGGGGGGGTACAGTTGTCTCTTAATATATACCAGTGGGGGACTCTATAAACTATAAAATGAATAATATATATTATATAAATATACAAATATAAAAAAAGTGTCAGGTGCTATTAAAGTGCATCAAGATCAAGTACAACTAGGTAGAGCCGTGTGAATAACACTAAAAATATGAAGAAAGTCCAAATCACAAAATAAATACACCGTTAAATACCTTGCTCATCCATAAAGTGCTAAGTGCTTGCCACCACTGGAGACCCCCACAAAAAGCCCTGCAACGCGTTTCGTGACGTCACCATCACTTCCTCAGGCAGAGTTACCCCCTGTCTAGGGGATTTGGGGCATCCCCTCCTTTCTTTCTATGTGAGGCAAGATGGCTGCACCCATATCCTGCAGCCCAGTGGGAGAAAGTGTAATAAGTAACTAAAAACTTAAAATATATTAATTTTAGATGCTGGGGAGTTTTTTAAAGGTTTGGACTTTTCATTAAATGATGCTGAAGGTCTGGTTTAAAGGAAATTTCCACTTCTGTGGACTTTTCCTAAAATTACAGTGCCTGTGCCTAAGATTCCTGGGCCGAACTGCATAGGTTTTGGTCCACTTTAAAGCTGAACTTCAGTCAACTATGACCCACCCTGCCACTCTACCCGGGGGCTGAGGCAAGACCGGGGGGGTCCAAAGTAAAAAAACTCTACCTTAGCCCGGGGCCCACTCTGCTCCATTAGTGCTCCGGGTCCTGGGCGATGCCCTGGCTCTGTGTCTTTTCCTGCGTTGGCCGTGGAAGACCAGGTGGACAGCCAGCTCGAGCTTCTATATAAGGTAAGGGTTCTTTACTTTGCAACCCCCCCCCCATCCTGCCTCAGCGCCAAGGTAGGGTGGCAGGGCAGACGTGGTCATAGTTTAACTGAAGTTCCAATTTAAACCGGACCTTCACCATGATTCATTGAAAAGCCCAAAACCTTAAAGAACTGTTCCCTAGAATGTAAAGTTAATGTATTTTAAGTTTTTAGTCACTTAATTAATATTCTTTCACACACTGGGCTGCAACTCTGTTCAGGACTTTAGGATATGGGCGCCGCCATCTTGACTCAGAAGCATCACACTTACTGAGGAGAGGAGAGTGGGATAAACTACAGGGGGGCGGGTTATAGCTGTGCTTTGCTCAGACAGAGCAGAGCTGGGGTCAGGAAAAGGTCAGCAATCCCAGAATGCAGAGCAGCACAGTCAGAAGGCACTTCCTGTTTGCAGGCTGCCTGACGTTCCAGGAGCTGCCATCTTGGATGTTTAAAGGCTCCTAACATGCAGTAGATGCAGGTAGGATGATTATTAATGTGAGCAATCTGTATGTACAGGGTGTGGGAAACATATAAGATAGGCTCTTATTTAGGGTGAAGGTCTGCTTTAACTAATGTGCAATAAAGGAAAAGGGCAAGTGCTTTTTTTGTGAATCCTTTTTGGCCATTCCATTATAAGGCAGGATCTAAATATAGATGAACACAGTTGCTTTTAGCTCATTTAATGTACAAGGTGCCTACAGCAGGGAGAGAACAACTACAGAAGAAAGCAAACCTACAGAACAAACAAAGGCAAATAACCACACAAAGCACATTTCTACTGTATGGCCTGTAAAATGTAACCAATACATAACATTGACCCTCCTTTAAACTTCAGTAGTTAAAAGGAAAGTCTGATCAAACCGCTCCTTAAACCGGACCTTCAGCGTGATTTAATGAAAAGCCCAAACTCTTAAAAAACGGTTCCCCAGCATCTAAAATTCATATATTTTACGTTTTTAGTCACTAACTTATTATTCTTTCCCCCACTGGGTTGCAACTCTGTTCTTGACTCAGAAGCATCACACTTACTGAGGAGAGGAGAGTGGGATAAGGTACAGGGGGCGAGTTATAGCTGTGCTTTGCTCAGACAGAGCAGAGCTGGGGTCAGGTAAAGGTCAGCAGTCCCAGAATGCAGAGCAGCACAGTCAGAAGGCACTTCCTGTTTGCAGGCTGCCTGATAAGATGGCGGCTTCCATAAGCCGCCATCTTGGATGTTTAAAGGCTCATAACATGCAGTAGATGCAGGTAGGATGATTATTAATGTGAGCAATCTGTATGTACAGGGTGTGGGAAACATATAGATAACATAAAGATAGACTCTTATTCAGGGTGAAGGTCCGCTTTAACCAGGTGCAAGATTTCTGATAACAGCTTTACAATGCTAAATGCTAAATGCTAAATACAAACTTTCTTTCACTTATTGTATTTTCATTTCCAGGACCAGGAGATCTGCCCTCAAGATTTACAGAGGATCTTAGTACAGACCACATCAAAACGTAAGTGCTGGGTTATTAGCAGGGTAGACAAAATAAAGCGCTCCAAAGAAATGCTTCTTTTTAAAGTGGACCAACACCCAGGATTTTCACTATCCCCAAAAAACGTACCTTTTCGGCGACGGACAAGCCGCCGCCGCCACCTCCCGTGCGTCCCTCTTACAGGGAGCGCGCCCGTGCCGGCCATTCACAAACGGCCGGCGTGGACGCGCGCACTGCTAGAGGGGCGCGCAGGAGGCGGCGGCTGATCCGTCGACGATAAGGTAAGTTTTTTGGGGGCTTTTGGGGGGGGGGTTTCACCCCGCGGGACATCCCGATCTCGGGTTTCCCGCGGTGAGGGAGGTGATTGGCCCGGGAATCTTATAGATCACCCCTGGGTGTTGGTCCACTTTAAGAGGGCACGTCTACTAAATAGAAACAAAGAGGGTTATTTAAGAAGTGATAGCGCCAGGTAGCGCCTCATAGTGGCAGGCAGCGTCTGGTGAACGCCGGGCACTGTACCCAAAACCACATTTATGAAAACTAATCTGGCGAGCACCTCTAACAGCGCCATGTAGCGTCCGATGTATTATTACAGGCGGCTAAGTGTATAGCGCCGGCGCTCTAGCTTCCAGAGCTCCAGGTATTACCTTTCGCTCATTGTCGCTCTCCCATACATTTCAATGGGCGTTCATTTGCTTGTGTTTAAGCAGCGTGCTTGACATTTTTTTTTCTCAAATCATTGTGTGACTCCTGGCTGCAAACAAACTTTTTTGGAAACTTTTTGGACTTTTTATATTTTTATGCAGAATTGTCATTATAGGTCTGGCACTAAAGTGTTAATATCACAATGTTATAACAATGTAATTCCATGTGTTTTCACTTTGTTACTGGTGGATATGTGTTCAAAAACAGACTTTAATCACACAGCTGGGAAGACAATTGCCAGCTCTGATTCATCTGATCTGAATCAAACCGCCAAAGCTGCACGGCCAAGAGTGCTCACCTCTAATATGGTCAGTCCCATAGCAATCAGAAAGGCCAGCCGACGTCCGGTTTGTAAATTAAAACGTCCAATTTTATTTGAAGTAAGAATTAAAATATTCCAAATCAGGAAAACGATACAGCAGGCATTAAAATTATGAAAAGCGTCGACGCGTTTCGGGCAGCATGCCCTTAATAATGACAAATTTTATATGGGAAAACCCCCCAATATATACAAAAATGCTCAAGCAATAATTAGCAATCACAATCACCTAATTGCATAATTCTAATCATATGGGGAAAAGAAAGCCTACCTGTGTATCGTCATGTGCACGGCAGCCGCAACTTTCTCCATATCTGTTTTGTATACCCGTGCGCTCTCCTCCATCCGGTCTCAGACAAGCTGCAGACCAATGGTATGAATGAAATGACGTGTGCGTCTCCCATTCGCCATCAACACACAGTGTCATAGGAATGGCAGAAAGCACCATCATGTAGATAGGAGAGAGGGCGGAAGTAAATACAGACAACCAGAACTGGAGAAAAAATGCCGCTATACAATTAAAAAACCATCGCCCAAAAAAAACAAAATTAAATAAAGGGCGGTGACGTCTGGCGCTCTATGCTACAGCGCCCAGATTTAGAGCGCCGACGCTGTGTGTGTGTCCTTTTTTTGATAAGTATGGTGTGTAGCGCTGAGAGTCGGTCGCACTGAGCTCCCAGCAGCACTGTGTTAGAGCGCCCAACATACATCACATTCATCAATGCCGGCCAGGTTACTACAGCGACTGAGGCACTTTGTTACAGCGCCCGATACCCGCTTACAGGGTCTACTAGCGGTCGCTCTAAGCGCCGCTATACAGACACTCATCTGCCAATACCTGGCGTTAGTAATGAATCAGCCTCAAGGGGGGTCATGCTGAATATTTGGTGAAGCCAGTGTGCATTGCGGATGGCAACCTGCATCCCCGTGAGATTTTTAGAGATAACGCACAAATAAGTGCAAAAACAAAAGTATGTATCCTTCATTTTCACGCCAAAAATCACCTGTACATGTGATGGCACCTTTATTCTAAGTGTCACACACCCCGCTTCAAGATAATCATTACATGTGGGTAGTATGGTCTGAAGAGGGCGATCTGCAGAGATGATTGGAGGAAAGAAAGCCCCTCCCAGTCCATAAATACCTGGGACCTCCCACTCATTACCCAGTTTTCCATCTCTGCAGACGGCGAGCAAGTCAGAAGATGATGTCTCCTCCTTGCACAGGGGGATTTCAGGTAGCCGGGTTTATTCCCGGCCCGCTTTTCTCTCTATTTCCACCCGGTTCTGTTTTTTATAAGTCCCAATACACATGCCTCCCAGTCTAGGCTGTATCCCGGGTGAGGGTAGAATGGCACTTTTAGTGCTCTGGAGCCATGCTCCACCGCGAGACCCTGTACCAGAGGGTAGGCGGTTATCCGGGCTGGTGACCCCGGTTTGGGATGCCCTGTCCCTTGGCCCCCCTTTCCTGATGCCCTTCTCCTGTGGTGGTGGGGATAAAATGTCGGGGGCCACCTTTTTTACCTCAGAGTTAGGATTTATTTATTGTGCATTGTTTCACTTTAACAGCGGCGCTTGCTGCTACTGGCGCCAGAGCTGAGGAGAACTTTTCTCCTCAGAAGTTGTAGTTGGGGGGTGGGGCCGGCTGTTGGCGCTGGCTTGTCCCCCTGGCTTTACTGTTTTTTGTTGCGGTGACTAACGCAATGGCCGCGGCGCGGTTATTTGCGCTGGCGGTTCCCTTAATCTTGTGAGGGGAGATCTCCCCTCACACGCTGGCCACAGTGGGCGGGGCCGGGCGATTGCGCGTCGCCGCGGCCCGCACCCATTACATCCCTGGGGTCTTTGTGGTTACCGGCGCCGCGGCTGCTGTTCTTGCCATGGCGCCGGTATATGTGTGCGCTATAGTGTTTTTCTGAGGTAATTTACCTCACACATTTTGCCATTAGGGGCGGGGCCGGGCTGTTGAGCGGGACGCCACGGCCCGCCCCTGTTAGGCAGACCCACTGCGGAGCCCGCTTTCCGCTCTGTAAGGGGGCGGAGCTACGCATATCGTGCGCTTCGCGCTGGCCACGCCCACAGGATCCTCTCTGCCTCTGTGAGCTGCGTGTGTGGTGGACGCCATTTACCTCACGCAGGAAGGCACAGTGAGTGGCCCTATGGGCCCCCTATATTTCTATATATATATATATTTACTTATATGTAACCCTTTATATCCGGCAGTCTTTCAGGTAGAACGCCTTAGGTTTTAAGGGGTCTTCTTCCGGTCCTTGGGTCCCTGGGTTAAATTCCATGTTAAAATCCTCCCACTTGGGACAATTATAAGGGCATCCCGGGTTGCTTACTAGCGTAATTCCCTCGGTCATTGCGACTATATATAAGTTCACCGTATGGAGGCATCCCCAGATACCGGGCTCCCCTCGGGGCATTCCCGGAAGTGCATGGGCTGTGGGGTATCCCTAACAGGGGTGACGTATTTCTATGTATACCATGTGCACAGCAGACTATTACACGGCAGTCAGAACCCCAGGCGTCTGGGTCAGCACCGCCGGCGTCATCCCCTTCCCACCCCGTCTTGGGCCGTGTCCCGTGTGACGTTGTCACGGGTGGGCAGTCGCAATCTGATGTGTGTGCTAGATTGACTAATATTGAAAAATGTATTTCTTCTGCGGTTGCCAAGAAGGCTCCAGCTAAGAGAAAGCATTTGTCACCGGTCCCACCGACATTTGAATATGACGATGAGGATCGCCTGGATTGGTCAGATTACTCCCCTCTGGAGGAAGGGGAGCTATTTGACGAATTGGATTATTCGGACGACCAGCAATTTGTTGGTGCGGACTCTGAGAAGGGGTCAGGGAGTTCTTTGGATACTCCTAACGTCCTTGCTCAGATGTTTGAGGTTCTGGCTATTTCTCCTCCGGAGGTTGCTCCTCATCAACAAGGGGAGTTTTATGAGGAATCCAAGCCGCACTTGTAATTCCCTAATCAAAGGCATTTTGATAAGATTATTTCTAAGGAATGGGAGAGGCCGGCTCGGCCCCCAGGCATTCCTCAGAGTTGGGATAAAAGATATCCTCTCCCTTCGGACACGGTTAAGCGCTGGACGTCCCCCCCTGAGGTGGATGCACCAATTCAGGGGTTATCCAATTCAGCCGTTTTTGAATAACCCCGATTGCTCTTCTCTTAAAGATGGAGGGGATAAACGAATTGACCAGATGGCTTGTCATGGTTTCGCCAGTATTGGGGCAGCCATACGGCCTTTTTTGCGCTCCGTCTCTGCTGGTGGTGGCTACCAGGTCGGTGGTCAGAGACTTGTTGTCATCTTCCGGTTTGCACCCGGACAGTGACGAATTTCTGGGACTTAAACGTTGTGAGTTATTCTTGTCTTTCATGTTAGCTGCCTTGGGGAGCTTCTGCTCTGATGGTGACTATAAGGCGTTCAGTTTGGTTGCGCCAGTGGGCGGCCGACTTTGGGTCAAAAAGGTCGCTGACGTCTCTCCCATTCGTGGGGCTACGGCTTTTTGGAGAAAAATTGGATTCAGTAGCTAAGGGGGGTAAGTTACCTCAACGCAAGAAGCAACGACGTCCCTTTCGCGGGGCGGCTTCTTTCAATCATTCCTTTCGCGGATCCAGAGCAGGAAGAGGTTTCGCCTTCCCTTCCACTAGAGGAGATTCCTGGAATAGGGGCAGAGGACGTGCCCGCTCAGGATACAACTGGGGTTCAAAACCCAAAACCTGCGAACAAGCCTGCTCAGCAATGAGGGGGCACCCTCACCCGTGCGGGTGGGGGGACGGCTGCGACACTTCTCTCTGATCTGGATTCGGGAGGTTTCGGACAAATGGATCCGGGAAGTCGTGTCTTCCGGCTACAAGTTGGAGTTCGAGGCCCATCCTCCTCCGCTTTTCTTCAGGTCTAGGGTGCCCCCGGACGCACCTGGCGCACAGGGGCTTCGGGAGGCGTTTTCAAGTCTTCTGGAGATAGAGGTCATCTCGCCAGTGCCCCTATCAGATCAGGGTCGGGGATTTTACTCAAATCTGTTCATGGTCCCCAAAAAGGATGGCTCTATCCGGCCCATCCTGGATCTGAAGATCCTCAACAGGTTTATAAGGCTGCGAAAATTTCGCATGGAATCGCTTCGTTCAGCTTTCCGCGCTCTCCGTCAGGGGGACTTCATGACGTCCATAGACATCAAGGACGCTTTCCTCCATGTTCCGGTTTTTCCCGCGCACCAGAGATTCCTCAGGTTTGTGGTGGAAGATCGGCACTTTCAGTTTGTAGCTCTTCCTTTTGGTCTCACCACAGCTCCAAGGGTTTTTCACCAAGGTGCTCGCTGGGGTGATGGCTCTTCTTAGAGCGCAGGGAATTCGCATAGTGCCATATCTGGACGATCTCCTCATCATGGCATCATCATTCAGCCAAGCGGAATTGGACACCAGGACGGTAATATCCACTCTGGAGAGGTTCTGCTGGGTGATCAACTACCCCAAGTCCTCCTTTTACCCGTCCAGGATAGTATCCTTTCTGGGAATGTCTCTGGATACAGATCAGGCCAGAGTGTTCCTTCTTCAATCCAAGGTTCTTTTGATTCAGGAATTGATTTGGTCGCTCATGTCCATTCCTCGTCCGACCATTCGACTAGGAATGAGACTGGTGGGGTTGATGGTGGCCTCCTTCGAGGCAGTCCCCTTTGCCCAGTTTCACACGAGGACGCTACAACTCCATCTATTGTCTGTCTGGAATAGATCTCCTCTGTCGCTGGATCAATTCTTTCTGATGTCTCCCTGGGTTCGCTGACCACTCAGGTGGTGGCTGAACTCAACCAATCTGTTGAAGGGCAGGTCTTTTCAGACTCCTCGTTGGGAGGTGGTCACCACGGATGCCGACCTCTCAGGATGGGGGGGCTTCTGGAAGGATCTGCAATTTCAGGGGTTGTGGGGACCCCTGGAAGCCCACGAGCCTATCAACATTCTGGAATTGAGAGCCATCAGAATGGTTCTTTTTCGTTTGACTCATCTCCTGCAGGGCTTGCCGGTCCAGGTTCGGTCGGACAATCGGACGGCGGTTGCCTACATCAATCACCAGGGAGGGACTCGCAGCAGGAGTGCCCTCAGGGAAGTGTCGTTGATTCTGGACTGGGCGGAGAGCCACGTCCCGTGCATCTCGGCAGTTCACATTCCGGGAGTAGAGAACTCGGAGGCGGACTCTCTGAGTAGGTGGTCAGCCCGCAAGGGGGAGTGGCCTCTCAGTCCCAAGATGTTTCGTTCGATTTGTCTCAGGTGGGGTTCACCGGTGGTGGACCTCTTTGCCTCCCGTCACAATCACAAACTTCCGGCATCTGTGTCTCTGGCGAAGGTTCCGCTAGCCTTCGCGACGGACGCCATGTCCCTGAACTGGAGGGATCTGGGGTTTCTGTATCTGTTCCCTCCGTTTCCCATGGTAGCCAGAGTAGTGCGCAAGCTGGCTCTGGAAGGAGCGTCAGCAATTCTGGTGGCTCCAAGGTGGCCAAGACAGGTTTGGTTCGCAGACGTGGTAAGGTTAGCAGAAGATCAGTTCGTTCTGCCCCTGCTGCCGGATCTGCACACACAGGGTCATCTACGTTGCCCCAATTTACCAACGCTGGCTTTGACGGCGTGGCTGCTAAAACCTCCATCTTGAAGGAGGAAGGTCTTTCTGATGCGGTTATTCAGACTCTTATTAGCGCTAGGAAGAGGTCTTCTTCTTCCGTTTACTATAGGACTTGGAGGTCTTATATTGATTGGTGTGAGACTAGGGCTTTCCCTTGCAGGTAATTCTCTATTTCTAGAATCCTGGAGTTCCTGCAACACGGTTTGGATATAGGGCTCCAACTTAATACTCTGAAGGGGCAGGTGTCTGCCCTGGCGGTGTTTTTCCAAAGATCTTTTGCGCTTCATCTGCTGGTTAAGACCTTTTTCCAGGGGGTTACGCACGTGCGGCCCCCTAGGAAGGCTCTGATTCCGGTTTGGGATTTGATTTTGGTTCTTTCTGCTCTTCAGGGTCCTCCCTTTGAGCCCTTGCATGATATTGCCTTGTCTTCCCTTACTCAGAAGGTGGCCTTTTTGGTAGCTATCACTTCTGTTCAGCGTGTTTCTGAGTTGGCGGCTCTGTCCATTCAGGTCCCGTATTTTGAAAGACATCAGGACAAGGTGGTTTTCCGTTTTAACCCGGATTTCCTTCCTAAGGTGGTTTTCTGCCTTTTCACTTAAATCAAGACATTGTTTTGCCCTCTCTGTGTCCTAATCCCAGTAACGAAAAGGAGAGGGTCCTGCATTCCCTGGATGTGGTTCGAGTTGTGAAGTACTATTTGGTGGTAACGTCTGCCTTTCGTAAGACTGATGCCTTCTTTGTGGTACCCTCTGGGCCCAAGAAAGGTTTGGCGCCCGCTAAGTCTTCCATCAGTAAGTGGATTCGTCAGGCCATTGTCGGGGCCTTTTCTGCTAAGGGGAGAAATCCTCCCCTTCGTGTTACAGCTCATTCTACTCGTGCGGTTGGGGCTTCCTGGGCTTTTCAGCACCAGGCCTCTGTTGAGCAAGTTTGCAAGACCGCTACCTGGTCTTCTGTTCACACTTTTTCAAAGTTTTTACAAGGTTGATGTTTGGGCCTCAGCGGATGCTGTTTTTGCCCGCAAAGTTCTGCAGGCTGCAGTAGTTTAAGTTGTGCTTTATGCCTTGTTTTGGATCCCCACCCTTTATGGACACTGCTTTTGGATGTCCCACATGTAATGATTATCTTGAAGCGGGGTGTGTGACATACTTAGAATAATACCATTTTGTGAATACTCACCTTGTAAAATGGGTATTATAAGTATGTCACACACCCCGCTTCAACCCACCCTTGTATTCTGGATCCATCGTTTTGTGAACTTTGCGTTGTTATGACTAAAATTTGGCTCTTCCTGGTCCCTTACCTTACTGCTTTCTTTATACTGGGTAATGAGTGGGAGGTCCCAGGTATTTATGGACTGGGAGGGGCTTTCTTTCCTCCAATCATCTCTGCAGATCGCCCTCTTCAGACCATACTACCCACATGTAATGATTATCTTGAAGCGGGGTGTGTGACATACTTATAATACCCATTTTACAAGGTGAGTATTCACAAAATGGTATTTTCCAGTTTACGTACATAATTTTTCCAGTGATGTAAGGATATATTTTTAAAGTTTGGAAATAATAACACCCTATAAGATATGCTAAAGATTTCACCATTTTTTCTGCATAGCCCATAGGGTTCTGTTGTTTCCAAACTTCCCTCAGTGGAAAAATGATGTGTCTAACCTGTAAAAATGGTCATTTAGGGGGAAAAGGTAGAAAAAATATTTTGTTTGCACTTTTTTGTGTCTAAACGTTAAAAATCTCAATGAGATGCAGGTTGCAATCCACACCACAATGCATGCTGCAAATCACACTGGCTTCACCAAATATTTAGCATGACCCCCATAGAAGAAGAAGGAGACCATATGGCCCATCTAGTCTGCCCTTATGTGTATACTGTATGTTCTCTTTATCTTAGGATAGATGTGTGCTTATCCCAGGCATGTTTACATTCAGTGACTGTTGATTTCTCAACTACCTCTGCTGGAAGTTTGTTCCAAGCATCTACTACTCTTTCTGTAAAATAATATTTTCTAATGTTGCTCCTGATCTTCTCTCCAACTCGCTTCAGGTTGTGCCTCTTTGTTATGTCATGGGCAGGCTGATTCATTACTAACGCCAGGTATTGCCAGATGAGCGCTGTAGTGCGGCGCTTAGAGCGACCTCTGTGAGCGGCTATCGGTCGTTGTAACTGAGCGGCTCAATCACTGTAGTACACTGGCCGGCAATCATGAATGAGATGTACGTTGGTCGCTGTAACACCAGTATTACGCTATAAGGAGCGAAAGGTAGCGACTGCTCAGAGTGACCGACTCTCTTAAAGTTTTAACATTGTGACATTAACACTTTAGTGCCAGACCTGTAATGACAATTCTACATAAAAATTTTAAAAAAAAAAGCTTTTCAAAAATGACTTTTTCGAAGGCCAGGAGAGGCCACACAATTATTTGATAATAAAAATAACAAAAAAACTAAAAGTAGAATCAGGAAAGGGATTTGAAGGAACGTCCATTGAAATGTATGGGAGAGCGAACTGTAGCGCTCTGGACGCTAGAGCATCGGTGCTATATGCTGAGCCACCTGTAATGGTGAATCGTACGCTACATGGCGCTGTTCCAGTCGCTCACCAGATTCGCTTTGATAAATGTGGTATAGCGTACAGCGCCCAGCTTACACCAGACACTACCTGCCGCTACGAGTCACTAGTTGGCGCTAGGCCTTGATGAATAAACCGCTAAGTTTCTTCTTAAAGTGGACCAAAACCAGGGGATTTTCACTGTGCGACACTCTGGGGGTTGCCCAATATACATTCCCGCGGTGCAGGTGCAGCTCTCCTCCAATCAGCTTTTTCAGTAGTACATTTAATTGTGCAGCTGAAGAAGCTGAATGGAAGCCTAGCTGCACCTGCATTCCATGCGCGGCACTCCCTGCATCCCTTTAAGGCTGTACGTGGCCACGTAAGCCATTAAGTTATAATGGGCGCAGCCGCAAACATCACAAGACAGATGCAAGAGATGCAGCAGCCGGCTGCACATGCACTGTCAGCTCGTTGGCAATATAAGAATATTGGGTGATATCAGTTGGGGTTTCACACAGAAGCATCCCAGATCAGGATGCCCCAGGGGGTGAATATCTTTTGGTCCTTTTGTTATTTATTATTTTTATTAACACTTAATAACATTTCCCTCCTAAACTCTAATCAAGCCTTTCACTTCTTTAAAGGTATCAATCATGTCTTTCTCTCCCATTTTCGCATCCTTGGGCTGCAAACGTTAAGTTCATTAAAGCCAAAGTGCACTTTGGTGGACTTTCCCTTTCAGGCAGATCAGGATGCTCTCGGACTCGAGACTACCCGCTTACCTTCCGCCCAGAGCGCTGGTATGGGAAGCGTTTTTAAAGAGGACCAACCACCTGGTAGAACTGTGCTTAAAAAATTATTTTTTGTCCCGCACTGCTAAATTAAAGTGGACCAACACCCAGGATTTTGACTATCCTGGGTTTTGGTCCACTTCGGCGGGGCACCCCGATCGCTGTGTGAAACCCCCCAGAAACCCCGAAAAACTCACCTCTCCTTGCTCCCACGTGACCGCCGCTGGCAATCCCCGGCGACGGACAAGTGAGCGCGCCCGCTGCCGCCTCCCGCACGTCACATTTACAGGCCGCGCACCCGCGCCGGCCACTCACAAACGGCCGGCGCGGGTGCACGTCCTGCTAGAGGGACGCACGGGAGGCAGCGGCGGACGCCGCTGGATCAGGGATAAGGTAGGGATTTAGGGGTTTCTGGGGGGTTTCACACAGCAGGGCACCCCCGATCGGGGGGCCCCACAGTCAGGGTTCTGATCGGTCCGGGAATCATAGATTCCCAGGCCGATCATGGGAGGGTGTTGGCCCACTTTAAGTATACTAATCTATGGAAATGCTGGTGCTGGCTGATAAAGGGACATCTAAATGTACACAAACAGAAAGGTGGTGGGGCTGCCAGCACAGTCCCAAAAGCCTTTATCAATGTGAGCCGCACTCAGTAGTTTAGAATTGATATGCCATGCCTTTATTGAAAACATATACATATACAAGACTAACAAAAGTTTAAAAAACATTTTAAAAAGTGTTGGAAAAGGGGGATTTAATTTTATGGCTCTAATACAACAAATACAAATATCATGATGAATGCAGTCAATTAAAGTGAAAATAAAGACACAAAAAAATATATATATTCTCTGGTTCTGCAACAACTGTGCAATGTGCACGGTAAAGTGCAAATAGTGCTATCCAAGGTGCAACCAAATAAAGTGTCAAGTGCTGTATAGATACCAAGTGCTATACAACATACATTGTGATATGACTGCTAAAAATAAGGATAACAATGGTATCACCAGGTCAGTGGAAATGGAGCCAAGTCTCCTCACCAAACAGCCTCATAGACCGTCAACGCGTTGCGCGCGGGGTCACCCAGCACTTCGTCAGGACGTCCTGGTAGAACTGGACAATTGAGTAACACTGGGGCATCCCTATTCGCCACAAATCACTTACCTTTGTGGCGTTCCACGTTGTTGCCGCATATCTGGTCTCCTTGCGGCTGAGGCGCTCTCCCGCAGCCCACCTAATTGGTAAGGCATGCCCTTATGCGCTATACATTTACAGATGTTTGGATAAGAACTGTATTAAGAAGATTGGAAAATGTGTGGCCAGGTAAATATTTTTGGGATGTAGGTGATAAAAATGGCCGCATCACATAAACAATATATTATATATATTTTATACAATATAAAAAGAAATGTCTTTTCTTTTTACAGACACTCACCTGAAGACAGATGGCTTCTCTTTAGAGACTTGTGCACAGCTTGTGAAAATTGCGGATGTATCCTTAGCGGTTCTAAATGACCCAATCAGAATGCAGCACTACACCTACATCATTGTCGGTAGATTTTGTTTCCCCTCTGGGAGACTTGCACAACTGTATGGAAATCCTATTTTAGATTAAAGTATACCCTAATTCAGAAACTTGCCTCTTAAAGTGGACCAAAACCCACATTTTTAACTAGCATCCCATAAAGAGCACCTTTTGTCAATTTTCACTGTTCCTGCTTCACTCTAATCCCAGATAATGGCACTTGTTTTAGCTGTAAAGCTCCGCCTCCTCCATTGATGGCAACTGTTGTGTGTGGCAATGATCTCATTTTTTTTACAACAAACAGACTTGGTGTAGGTTGCCAATAGCAACAGGCTGCAGATAGTTGCACAGAACACTGCTGCTGGCCGTGTGTAAGGTTGCGTGAGCTCCCTCACCTCTGCAGTGGCCATAGTGTTCAGGATTTGCGTTTCTCTCCTTGGTTGCCGGTAGCAACTGATTGCAGTTAGTGAAAACTGCTACCAAAACATAATAACATAAGAAATAATAAAATAAATACTCGATCAGATCAGCTTGAACACATCCCTTTAAAGTGGACCAAAGCCCAGGATTTTGACTATCCTAGGTTTTTGTTCCTTGTCCCCAGGCACCCTGATAGGGTGGGTGAAACACCCCAGGTCGCCCGAACAAACTCACATCTTCCCGGTCCTATGACGCATGCACAGACGCTTGTCCAACTAGCACACAGGCACCGCATCCCCAGCTACCCTCTAACAGGGAGCGTGCCTGTGCCGGCCATTCACAAATGCCTGGCACCCTGCTAAAGGGATAGTAGGGGATGCGGCCGCAGATCGTGCATGCGCCATTGGACCGGGAAAGAAAGTGAGTTTCCAGGGGACCTGTTGGGTTTCACACAGCAGAGCACCCCAATTCTAAATGTCCCCAGGGGGAGGATATCCAGTGCTCCTGAAATCTTATAGATTTCAGGGACGATGGGGTGTGGGTTTTGGTCCTCTTTAAAGTGGACCAACACCCAGGGGTGATCGGCCCGGGAATCTTATAGATCACCTCCCTCACCGCGGGGCATCCGAGATCGGGATGTGAAACCCCCCCAAAAGCCCCAAAAAACCTTACCTTATCGGCGATGGATCAGCCGCCGCCGCCTCCCGCGCGCCCCTCTAGCAGTGCGCGCGCCCGCGCCGGCCGTTTGTGGATGGCCGGCGCGGGCGCGCGCCCTGTAAGTGGGACGCGCGGGAGGCGGCGGCGGAGGCTTGTCCGTCGCTTGTCTGTCGCCGAAAAGGTAAGTTTTTTGGGGGGGTTTCACACAGCGGGGCATCCTGATCTCGGATGCCCCGCTGAAGTGGACCAACACCCAGGATAGTGAAAATCCACTTTAACAAAAAATAAATAAATTCCATCAAAAGTGGACTTGTGGCTGTAAGTAACATTTCAAAATTTCAAAAAGTTCAATGGTCTAATTACTTTTCAATGCAATGTGCATGAAGATGAAATGATTTGTCACATGATGCCCTCTATAATGCTACATGTGCCCGGTTCATGGAATGCTAGCCAACCCTGGAAGCTCTCTGTGAGCCGCACACAGTCCCCTCAGTAACACAAGCTTCAGCTTTCTTTAACCTGATTTGCAGTTTAGCCGGAATGGAAACCTGCAGCTCAATGAGTTCCACTATCTCTGGAGCAAGATCAAAGAGTGGGAGGTAGGGCTTGTTTCTTTGTATTCTATGTACATTGCAGTGACTGTGCGCTGCTCTTATCTGCATCCTGCTTATTGTGAGAGCTCTTTCATTAGATGTCCACTTAAACCGGACCTTCACCCTGAACAAGAGTCTATCTTATATGTTTCCCACACCCTGTACATACAGATTGCTCACATTAAAAATCCTCCTACCTGCATCTACTGCATGTTATGAGCCTTTAAACATCCAAGATGGCAGCTCATGGAGCATCAGGCTGCCTGCAAACAGGAAGTGTCTTCTGACTGTGCTGCTCTGCATTCTGGGATTGCTGTCCTTTTCCTGACCCCAGCTCTGCTCTGTCTGTGCAAAGCACAACTATAACCCGCCCCCCTGTACTTTTGCCCCACTCTCGTCTCCTCAGTATGTGATGCTTCTGAGTCAAGATGTCGGCGCCCGTATCCTAGAGTCCTGAACAGAGTTGCAGCCCAGTGGGGGAAATAATAATATGTGACTAAAAACCTAAAATTAGATGCTGGGGAATAGTTTTTGAAAGGTTTGGGCTTTTCATTAAATGATGCTGAAGGTCCAGTTTAAAGAGGAACCCGATTTTCAATTTTCGGGGTGTTGTTCCTATCAGTGGGGGCATCCCGAATTGGGATGTGGGTATGCCACTATGTCATTCTCCTTCCTGTTGTTCCCACGACGCAGACTCGGGCAAGAATGAGAGCACTGATTGGCTGAGCGGCCTGTTCAACCAATCAACGCACTCGCTTTCACTCAGCTCCATTACGGCTAAGCCGAGTGCACCGCCAATCGCATCCCCTGCTCAGCTCCTAGCTGCCGCAAGCCCACACCACCCATTCAAAAAGGTCGGGTGCGCACACGGCTAGAGGTGAGCCGGGATGCATTCGCAGCACAGAGACATGGCAAGGGCTCCGGGACAAGGTGAGTGAAACAGGGCTTCTTGGGGGTTTTACATAGTGGGGCATCCTGAATTGGGATGCTCCAAAGAGTGGAACTCAGATGGCCCTGGTGTCTTTTAGACTCCAGGGCCTCTGCCGTTCCTCTTTAAAGCGGACCAAAACCCAGAGACACAACATGCATCCATGCCTTCCATCCACCCACATCCCAAACTTGCCCAAGTGTGTGTGTGGGTGTGTGCGGGGGAGTGTTTGGATACATGTTATGTCCCATGATTTTGGTCCACTTTAAACTCAGATAGCCTGGGGGCAGGAGCACACCACACACCACAGGGAGACTAAGGATGTGCCTTCTCCCTATGTCTTTTCAAAACATTAGTATGCACAGTATAAAGTGTATAAGGTATATATTGGACACGAGCCTGGGCATGTGCATGGGGTTGGTGGAAAGGGTGCGTTGGTGATCCCAGGAGATACACACAGCAGGTCATCCTGATTTGGGAGGAAGGTGAAATTTTTGGGTTTTGTTCCTCTTTAAGGGTCCTAAATGTGGGCAGGGATGCATAACCTGCAGCCCACATGGTGGGGGGGGGGGGGCATGTGGCCCACACTGCCATTAGTTGTGGCTCTGGCACTTCTGCCTACCTCTGCCCACCTGCCTCACCTCTAATAATCTCACCTCTTCCTGCCTCACTACATTCAACCTCACCTCAACCCACATCACCTTTCCCTGCCAGAACCTACCCAATTCTATTCAGCCCCCTTTTTTCCACCTCACAATGAAAGTGAATTGCCATTGCCTTGGGGCTGATTCAACATCCAGGTGCAAATTTTCACCTGCTGTTGAATTAATGCCAAGATAGACATTGACAGTGAATGGCAGTTTTCTCTAAAAAAAAAAGTAGTGAGAATTCTCACCAGACTCTGAATCGACCCCAGAATGTGGAAAAGAGAAAAGGAGGGAATGTGGATGAGAGAAAGAAAGAGGAAATGTGAAAAAGAGAAGAAGCGAGTGTGTGTAGATATATATATATATATATATATATATATATATATATATACAGGTCCTTCTCAAAAAATTAGCATATAGTGCTAAAGTTCATTATTTTCCATAATGAAATGATAAAAATTAAACTTTCATATATTTGAGATTCATTGCACACCAACTGAAATTTTTCAGGTGTTTTTTTGTTTTAATACTGATGATTTTGCCATACAGCTCATGAAAACCCCAAAATCCTATCTCAAAAAATTAGCATATTTCATCCGACCAATAAAAGAAAAGTGTTTTTAATAAAAAAAAAGTCAACCTTCAAATAATTATGTTCAGTTATGCACTCAATACTTGGTCGGGAATCCTTTTGCAGAAATGACTGCTTCAATGCGGCGTGGCATGGAGGCAATCAGCCTGTGGCACTGCTGAGGTGTTATGGAGGCCCATGATGCTTCGATAGCGGCCTTAAACCGGACCTTCAGCGTGATTTCATGAAAAGCCCAAACTCTTAAAAAACGGTTCCCCGGCATCTAAAATTAATATATTTTACGTTTTTAGTCACTAACTTATTATTCTTTCCCCCACTGGGCTGCAACTCTGTTCAGGACTTTAGGATACGGGCGCTGCCATCTTGACTCAGAAGCATCACACTTACTGAGGAGAGGAGAGTGGGATAAGGTACAGGGGGCGGGTTATAGCTGTGCTTTGCGCAGACAGAGCAGAGCTGGGGTCAGGTAAAGGTCAGCAGTCCCAGAATGCAGAGCAGCACAGTCAGGAGGCACTTCCTGTTTGCAGGCTGCCTGATAAAATGGCGGCTTCCATAAGCCGCCATCTTGGATGTTTAAAGGCTCATAACATGCAGTAGATGCAGGTAGGATGATTTTTAATGTGGACAATCTGTATGTACAGGGTGTGGGAAACATATAAGATAGACTCTTATTCAGAGTGAAGGTCCGCTTTAAGCTCATCCAGAGTGTTGGGTCTTGCGTCTCTCAACTTTCTCTTCACAATATTCCACAGATTCTCTATGGGGTTCAGGTCAGGAGAGTTGGCAGGCCAATTGAGCACAGTAATACCATGGTCAGTAAACCATTTACCAGTGGTTTTGGCACTGTGAGCAGGTGCCAGGTCGTGCTGAAAAATGAAATCTTCATCCTCATAAAGCTTTTCAGCCGATGGAAGCATGAAGTGCTCCAAAATCTCCTGATAGCTAGCTGCATTGACCCTGGCCTTTATAAAACACAGTCGACCAACACCAGCAGCTGACATGGCACCCCAAACCATCACTGACTGTGGGTACTTCAGGCATTTTGGCATTTCCTTCTCCCCAGTCTTCCTCCAGACTCTGGCACCTTGATTTCCGAATGACATGTAACATTTGCTTTCATCAGAAAAAAGTACTTGGGACCACTGAGCAACAGTCCAGTGCTGCTTCTCTGTAGCCCAGGTCTGCCGCTGTTTCTGGTTCAAAAGTGGCTTGACCTGGGGAATGCGGCACCTGTAGCCCATTTCCTGCACACGCCTGTGCACGGTGGCTCTGGATGTTTCTACTCCAGACTCAGTCCACTGCTTCCGCAGGTCCCCCAAGGTCTGGAATCGGTCCTTCTCCACAATCTTCCTCAGGGTCCGGTCACCTCTTCTCGTTGTGCAGCGTTTTCTGCCACATTTTTTCCTTCCCACAGACTTCCCATTGAGGTGCCTTGATACAGCACTCTGGGAACAGCCTATTTGTTCAGAAATTTCTTTCTGGGTCTCACCCTCTTGCTTGAGGGTGTCAATGATGGCCTTCTGGACAGCAGTCAGGTCGGCAGTCTTACCCATGATGGCGGTTTTGAGTAATGAACCAGGCTGGGCTTTTTTAAAAGCCTCAGGAATCTTTTGTTTAGAGTTAATAAGTTGATTCAGATGATTAGGTTAATAGCTCGTTTAGAGAACCTTTTCATGATATGCTAATTTTTTGAGATAGGATTTTGGGGTTTTCATGAGCTGTATGGCAAAATCATCAGTATTAAAACAAAAAAGACCTGAAATGTTTCAGTTGGTGTGCAATGAATCTCAAATATATGAAAGTTTAATTTTTATCATTTCATTATGGAAAATAATGAACTTTAGCACTATATGCTAATTTTTTGAGAAGGGTATAACAGAGAGCATAAAATAATTGGGAGATGGATAAAGTTTAACACGAGAGAGAGCAATGAAGAGAATGTGAAAAAGAGAGGACACAGAAAGAGAAAAGAATGGAGAGGTCTCATAATCCATCTGACACAGAGAAATTGTAAGGCAAGAAAAAAAGGAGGAAAATGCTGGAGAAAGAGAAAAAAGTGAGAGAATAATGGAGGAGAGGAGAGACCTGTTGAGCCAGCTAAGAGCTTCCACCCCTATGACATGTCTGAATAATGTCTCCCGCAGCCAGAGTTAGACTGGCCCACCAGAGGATTTTTCTGGGTAGTAACCTAGGGTCACAAACAGGGATATACACAAGATCAGAGACGAAAATTGTGTCTTAATATTGCCTGGGGTGTCTCAGTAAGTTCCATTTGTTGTTTGGTCAATACAAATCAGACATTATATGATTACAATCTAATTTTGATTTAGCTAAAGGGTGGTCTCCAAGGAAAATGCATCTGGTGGGAACCAAGAACGATTTCCTCTGGTGGGCCCAAGGTGCTCCAGTCCGACCCCCCCCCCCCCCCCTTACAGTGAGTATGGGGTGGCGCAACTCGCACACCCCAAAGGCCGGCCATTCATTCTCTAGATCTACAAAGCATCTCAGTTGCCTTGCTTAATGCTGCCACCTGGTGGTAAACAAGATTAATGATAATCTAAAATTGAAAAAAAATCTTGCTATTATGGTAACCTCATCAGTAGCCCTGTCATTCTTGTTCCAGCACTTATTCACAAAACATGACCGCGACCAATCCGGGACGATGGATGTACAGGAGCTGCGTCTGGCCCTGGAGTCAGCCGGTAAGATTGTCTTCAGTGTGTTTCTTGACATTGGACTGTAATGGCTCTGCAGATGTGGGCTTAAGACAACAAGGGCTGGTTTATTCCATAATTGGCCTCTAAATTATTTAAGCTTTTCCCTTTTGTTCCCAGATACGTCGGGCAGCTCAGCCTGTGAAAATGTCTCTTTAGGGGAGAGAAACCCCCCCCCCATTCTAAGTGCAGGGTGTTCTCCATGTAAAGTCCTTTTGCATAGAACTTTCTGAGCTCTTTTGTACTTTATCTTTTGTTTCTGCTGAAGATGGTCTGAGTGTTAATAAATCACAGAGCAAATGGGTAGCAAGGACTTACACCAGCAAAGTGACGTCCAGGATATGTTACAAGAGTGAACCTGTGCTGCAACTCGGGGAGGCCGATTCATTAATAGCGGCAGGTAGCGACAGTTGAGCGACTGTAGCGGCATTTTCAGAGCGCCCGCTAGTAGTCGCTGGTCTTGACCGTTGTTCGGTTGCTGATAGCGACTCAGTCGGTTTGCCGTAATGTTGAATATTGGGTGAGGAGTCGCTATTTGACAGGTTCCGCGCTGTATGGGAGCTCATGATAGCGACTGGTCAGAGCGACCGGCTCCCACCATATTCATTAAAAAATCACGCTCAAAAAATTCTCGCGCTGTAAAATGCATGTTTAAACCCCAGAGAGCTGGCGGCGATGGGTTAAAAGTAGTTTTTTAACCCCCAAACCACCATATTTTTGGAAACCAAAAAAAACAAGTTTTTTAAATAATTTAGTAATATGAATACATTAATATCAGACCTGTAATATCAATTCTGTACAATTTTTTTTTTCCCTTAAAAATCTAAATCTAAAATGGCAGAAGTGGTCACAGAATTTTTCACATTTAAAAAAAAAAAAATGAATAACAACTAATTATTAATATTTAAAGATTGTTCCATTGAAATGCATTGGAGAGCGCCAGGTAGCGAGAGGTCATACCTGTCGCTGTTCAAGGTCGGACGCTGGCGCTGTGGGCTGAGGCTGGAATAATGATGAGTCGCTATATGGCGCTATCTCAGTCGCTAAGCAGGACTGGCTTGATAAATGTGTGATTGTGGTGGGGAGCCGGCGTTCTCGTGGCGGGGCCCGTCATTACCGGCCGCTCACCAGTCGCTACCTGTCGCTATTCCTTCATAAATAAGGGCCTAAGTAACCTGACCCGATGTCCCACTATCAGCGGGACAGTCCCGCTTTGAGGTCCCCTGTCCCGCCGAAAACTCTGGGGACACCTAAATGTCCTGTTTTGCTGACATGGGGGCAGGGCCGGATTAAGTGTGGTGGAGGCCCCAGATACAGTATAAAATAATAGTCCAGCCAAGTAACTGATTGGTGTTTGTCTGGGACCCGCCCACTTACTGGAATGTCAGATCGACTCCCTTGTGCCACCCTTGTGCGGGTGTGTGCTGCTCGGGAACTCCTGCTTTGCCATTCTGGGTGGGGGGGGGGGGGGTGTAGTCGCCCAGCTGGTCCAGCAGAAAACAGTTCCCTGCATTGAGCTGCCAGCGGCTGTGCTTGGTGGCTTATGTGCAGTGACAGCTCTGCACCCATCACTGTAGCGTTGCTGGTGGCGGCTTTGCTGCTCTAGACTCTCCGTCCTGCCCTGTGGTGGCTTTGGCTGCAGGTTTGCCCAGGCACGCCCCCACTGCTGCCAATAGCTTTGTTGCTGGCCCCGCGGCTCGTTAGACCAAAGACTGACAAGCCTCCTGGACCAGACCATAACCTAAAAGTTGCTGGAGGCCCCCTTTGCAGGGCAAGTGGTGGAGGCCCTGCATGGGGGAGACTGTCCAACCAAATGCAGAATTCTGGATGTCTGGGTGCAGAGGAGTATCTATGCTTTCTGGTACCCGGGACAAAGATTCCAAATGGCACCCCCTACCTGTGCTCAGGCCCCCCTGACCTGCTGCACCCGGGGCACGTGCTCCCTTAGCTATGCCCCTGTCTGGGTGGTTTACAATTGCTCCAACTTTGGTTAAATTGTGGTAGAGGAATGCATGGACTACTGAGGATTGACTCCATCACCAACATCTTTTAAGGAGCAAACATTCTCAGAGCATGTGACCCGTAATGAAGCCACACCTAAACCACACTCCTACCACACCCATCACCCACAAACTGATTTAATCATTTAATCTATAAGTTTCCCGGGCCGATCGATTCCCTCCCCCCCCCCCCCCCGGCCATCCGAAATCTGGATGCCTCGCTGTGTGAAACCCCCCAGGTCGCCCATACACTTACCTTAATCCCTGTGCCAACGGTGCATCCCTCTAACGGGGGGCGCGTGCCCGCACTGGCCATTTATGAATGTTAGAGGAAAGCGCGAGATGTGGCCGCCAGAGCGCTCTGAGCCGCTGAGCTAAGATGTCGGGTTAGACGTCCATAGCTCAGCGGCTCCAAGTGTGCTGACTGGACGAGCGCCCGCCTATGCGCGGTAGGACTGGGATGAGGTGAGTTAATGCGCGATCAGGGACAGGGAGTGGACCAAAAACCAAGGATAGCCAAAATCCCGGGTTTTGGTCCACTTTAAGCACTGTGACCTTCAGTGCTGACAGTGTGCCCCCTGCCCAGCCTCTGTGTGCATATCCCTGCTCAGTCTACAGGATGGTGTAAGGATAGAGTCTGGGTGGCAGGTGCTTTTTTATTAGCCTGAACTGTTTTAAGAAGGTGGGAATACATTTTAAAGTCCGTGGTCCAGGCAAAAATAAAAAAAAACAATATCCGCTCATCATAGCTGATTCGCCCTAAAAAGGTAATTTGAACCTTTACAGACATGGGCGATCTCATCCCGGCATCCCAGCACCCGTCGCGGCGACTGGCTGGACCTGCTCCATTACTCATCTACTCCTGGGTTCATCTGACAGCACTAGACACACCCAATAGCTCGCTAGAAGCTGTCAGTGAAGTCGAGTGGCAGGGGAACAGAGATGCACTTTCCCTGCTGAAGTGCGGCCAGCAGTTGCCCCTATTCATTGCTACGGTGGGTGGGGGGGGGGGGGGGGGGTTGTAGGGGGTGCTGAAAGGCGTGGTTTATTTTTACAGATCAGGATGCCCTCTAGTGGCTCTTTTTGGCATTTTGGATTAGTCATAAGGTCTTTTCAGCCTTAGGACCACTTTATTGTTTTTGAATATCCTGGGTTTTGGTCCACTCCCCCGGAGCACCCCGATCGGGGATGCCCCGCTATGTGAAACCCCCTAGATCGCTTGTATCAATTCACCTGAACGTGGTTCTACGGTGCATGTGCGGCCGCTCGTCCAATCAATAGCTCAGCGGCTCAGAGCGCGCTGGCTGCCACATCTCGCGCTTCCCTCTAACAGGGATAGCTAGAGGGATAGCGGGGATGCAGCCGCTGACCGCGCATGCGCCGTTGGACCGGAATTTAGGTAAGTGCAGCAAGCGTCCTGGGGGGTTTCAAAAGCGGGGCATCCCGATTTTGGATGCCCCGCGGGGAAAGAATGGATTGGCCCGGGAATCTATAAGATCCAGCTGGGTTTTGGCCCACTTTATGCAGAGCCTGCGGGGAGAAATACGCAGTTGCCATAGCTGACTTCATTGGGAGAATGAGGAGACACCATCTTCCATATCTCTTACTTTCTTGCAGGTTTCCAGCTGAACAATAAGCTGGTGGAGAAGCTGTGCCTGAAATATGGAGATGACCTGAGGCGGGTGGACTTTGACAGCTTTCTATCCTGTCTGGCTCATCTCACCGGGATATTTGGTAAGGGAGGCGCTTGTGACAACAAACAATGGCGTTGAGTTGACACTTACAAAAGTGTCAGATAAGTAATTATAGGGGGTGTGAGCGCCCAGGAGGGCCCCATCATTGTTGCTCCTCCCACTTATCAGTTTTACGCCCACTTATCATCATTTTGAGAAAGGAAGCACCATTCGGCTGTTTTAGTCTTAAGTTGTCTAATGTTTACTGTATGTGTCTTGAAAGGGTCCAATTTAATGTTCGTACCAGGGCCCCATCACATTTACTTACGCCACTGAAAGGAGTCCTCTGTTAATAGAAGTCTGGTTCTGCAGGAGGTTAGGTGAAAAGACTGTGGGAGGGAAAAAAGAATATCACGGGGACTGCTATAAACCACACGTCCGCGAAGAGGGACTGGAAACCCCCGGCAGTTGCACACTATGTGGGTGGGTACTCTCCATTCCCTGGGGCCTTGTTAAAGATGGGGACACACAACGGGTTAATCTATTTTTACAAACAACAAAAATATTGGGCGGCACCAACTAATGTCTAATAAATGTGGTGCATTGCTCTGGGTAAGGCTCAAACTATCCAAACAATATTGCAAATGGGGGTGCAAATAACTTAAACACTTGTTTCGTGACGTATTGTCACTTTTTCAAGGCAGAGTACACCTGCCTTGAAAAAGTGACGATACGTCACAAAACGCGTTGGCTTTTTCCTGGGGGGATGGTTGGCAGCCAGCACTATGGATACTTTGGATATGTAAGATGAGCATTTTTTGATATGTTTTGCACCTACCTCATGTACCTTTTTGCGTATTTTACACTGTATTTGACTGATGGTCTATTGTGATGTGATGCACTTTTTGGAAGCACAGACACTTAATTTATATTTAATGATTATACGTCCCAAGAGTGTTTAGGTTATTTGGGCTTTATTTATTTTACTTTGGCTCCACTTAACATCAGCACCCCCCTTTTAATATTTTGTATCATGGTGATTGAATAAACTTTTCAGAAATACATTACAGGTGTGTACATCTCTGGTTTGTGCCCCATTTGCAATATTGTTTAATCTATTTTTAAGTTTTCCAACTGTGAACAGTATAAGTTCACAGTAACATGATTCTGAAACGGGTAACAGCGGGCACTCTCTTCTAGGTTGGGTGCTGAATAACAGCGCACCTTAAGCATACCTCCAAAGTGTCCTTGATTTGGAGGGACTGTCCCTCTTTGGAGTCCATGCCCCCCTGTCCCTTGTTGTTCTTCTTTGTCCTTCCTTGAGGTGTAACATGTAGATCTGCATCAATAAATGATTAATTTGCCTATTCAAAGTGTTATATTGTTCTCCTATCCATCCCTCAATGAGGGGGCGTGGCCTAATTTACCAAATGTCCCCCTTTCCCACCCTGAAAAGTTGGAGGTATGCCTTTAGTACAACTTTTGGGCGCCAGCCAGCCACAGGCCACACACTGTAAAGTCACTATCCCGGGGATTTCAGTACTAGGTCCTCCTGCTGCGATGGGTCTCATTCTATCTTCCTGGCCACAGCCACACGGGGCTCCTCCACCAGTCATGGGCCACCCCATTGCAAAGTCACTTTTCCCCCTCAACTCCCCTTCCTCAGACAAGGACCCCAATGTTCCAAGCAGGAAGTTCCGGTATCATCAGCCAGGCGGGCACCTTGAGGCCTAGTTCCAATGTTCAGGGGGTCAACTCCCCGCTCTCCTCTAATCTAGCGCAGTCTTCATCTAACACAAGCAGCGCTTGTCTGTCCTTATATAGAGCACTGTCCCTTCCTACTATCCAACCCCACATGTTCTTGCTGCTGGGTTAATTTACGCTGCCCTCAACCAAGATGGCGGCGGTGACATCCTGACAGCCACCAAAACAGCAAAAACTACTTACCTTCCTTACACTGCTTCCAATCAGGTTTTATCTTCTCATCTGGTTGGTTTTTCCTTATTGATGCAGATATAAAAGATTGTCCCCATAGTAGCTCCAATATGGAAAAGGCCTGGATCTGACAGATCTCTTGTATATTTCAGGGGAATGCCAGCAAATGGACCAGAACCACGATGGAGTCATCAGCCTTGGGGAACAGCAGGTGAGATACATGGAGGTGGACAATATGGGCATATATAAGCTTATGGATCATCAATCCCCCTCCTCAAGGGCTGCCTACAGGTCCTGTTTAGTGGATCTCCAGATCCCACAGAAGCAGCAGATTTATAGAGGCGTCTATGTGGAGAAAACCTTACCTGTTGGTGGCCCTTGAGGACAGGGTTGCGACACACTGTTATAGCTCAAATTCACATGGAGGCGGAGCATAGCCTTTTTTAAAGTGGGCCAAAACCTACGGCTGATCGATTCCCTCCCCACAGTGCATCCAAAATCGAGATGGCCCGCTGTGTGAAACCCCTCAGGTCACCCATACAATTACCTTCTTTTCCGGTCCAACGAGCTGCAGCTGCATCCCCGCTATCCCTCTAGCAGGAAGTGTGCCTGTGCCAGGCATTTGTGAATGGCCGGCACGGGCATGCTCCCTGTTAGAGGGTAGCAGGGGATGCGACCGTCGGCGTGCTCAGAGACGCTCACCTTAGACAAAGGGACATTAGCAGATCCGAGCGCGCTGATAGGACGAGCGCATGTGCCCTTGGACCAGGAAGGGGTGAGTTTGTTTCGGCGTATCAGATAGAAGGATTAATGCACACTGGCAAGAGAAGTAGTCACAGGGTGCTCGACCCGGGGCAGTCTCCTAGCCCCACACCAAGACAGGAAAATTTAGAAGAGGGTCCGCACTCCTTAAAAGTCCATAGCTTTATTCAATAACCTTTAAAAACATCTCCAAATAAATGATAATGCAGCCATAAAAGCAATCATACCAGACACGGACAGATTCAGAATTCAGGATTCTGCAAGATACAGTTGCAGAATCCTCTGACGCGTTTCGGGCGCTTTATGGGTCTTAGTCATATATAAGAATCCTGCATGAGCTGTGTGTTTAAATAATAAAAGTTTATTACCCCCTTGCATCTTCTCTTCCAACTGCATCCGAGGTTTGTTTCGGTGACCTGGGGGTTTCACACAGCGGGGCACCCTCAATCCGGGTGCCCCAGGGGCAAGGACCAAAACCCAGAATAGCCAAAATTCTGGGTTTTGGTCCACTTTAAAGTGAAGTCACTAAATTGGCACCACACATGTAGCCCCTCACCTCTTTTCCTGGCACACACAGGTAAGGGCTGTGTAACTTCTAGAGTATTAAACCCACCCAGGGTTTATGAAGATTGGCAGCAGAAAGATGTCCAGTCATTTTATAACTCTCCCCATTCTTCTTATTTGCAGTGGCTGCAGATGACTCACCTACAATGAGGACATCACACTCCCCGCCCGCACTCATCAAGCCTCAAGCCAAGGGGTTTTATTTTCATTTTGGATAAATTGTGGAAGAGTTACATTTTTTTTTCGTGTTTTTTTCTGAGTTTTCAATTCAGCTGAAAAGATTGAGAAAGTTCATCTAGCAGAAGAGTTATGGGCGTAACTAGGACCAGAAATCTCAGAAATCTCAGTCTAGCAGCAACATGCTGAAAACACAAAGATATCTTCAGCTTCTCTCTACATGGCCTGAAGTTTTCTTTCTAACTTACTTTAAATCTCCAAACCCGTAAAATCGTGTAGCATTAGGCAAATATCACAATGTTAGTGTAATGTTTAGCACTATGTCATGGGGTGGGGCTGGGGACAGCAGCTCCCGTGCTGTGTGATTGGCCAAAAACTGCTGCAACCACTGTCTCTGTATTTATAGCAACATTCTCAAATTTGAAAAATGATTTTCCCTATCTATAAAGCTTTCTTTTCCCAGGCTGAGCTGTCACAGAACCACAAATCCCAGCATGCCCTCCTATATGTTGGTGTTAGTAGAATCTTGCCAGCTAAGGTGGGAGAGAATCTGCACCGGAAAGACCTGCAGACAGAACACATTTTGGTAGGAGAGTATGTAAAAAGGACAACTCTTAAAGAGGACCAAAACCCACACCCCAACAGCCCTGAAATCTATGAGATTCCAGGGCCGCTGGATTCCCTCCCCCCGGAGCATCCAGAATTGGGTTGCACCACTGTGTGAAACCCCAAGGTTGCCCGGAACTCACCTTCTTACCCGGTCCAACGGCACATGCGTGAGCTTAGAACGCATCCCTGGTATGCCTTTAGCAGAGCGCATGCCCACTTCAGGCATTCGTGAATGGCTGCCGCAGGCACGCTCCCTGTAAGAGGGTAGCGGGGGATGCGCCGTCAGGGCGCTTGGATCCGTTCGCCTTAGACAAGCTATTAGATGAAGGGATGGGAGCAGATCAGAGCATGCTGATTGGACGAGAGGGTCATGAATGCACCAGGGAAGGGTGAGTGAGATTGAGCGACCTGTGGGGTTTCACACAGTGGTGCATCCCCGATTGGGATGCCCCGGGGGGGGCAAGGACCAAAACCCAGGATAGTCAGAATTCAGGATTTTGGTCCACTTCAAGTGAATACTTGTCACTATTATAGTTTGTGTATCTGATATCAAATAATAAACACTTACAACAAAACACAAAAAAACATAAAGCTTAAAGTGGAGTAATCACCAGGATTTCGACCATCCTGGTAATTGGTCCTTTCCCCGGAGGCATCCTGATGTAGGATGCCCCCCTGTGCCAGCTTTCACTCACCTATCCCCGTTTCCTTGGCACATGTGCGGGTGCTAGTCCAATCAGGATTATGCGGCATATACTAATGCGTGACATAAAACCGCTGATTTGACCTTTGCGCAGGGATAGGTTTGCCCACATCCCTGGCTCCCATGTGGAGGGCGCACTCCCATGCGCTCGGCCTACTTGAATGGTTGGGTGTGGGGAGCGTGCACAGCTGCAGAGAAGCCGGGGATGTGGCAGCCATCGAAGACAGTGTCGCTGGAGCATTGGGACCGGGTAAGATTACTCAATATAGGATGCCCCGGGGGGATCTTTTAAATTCCAGGTCGGCTGTAGGGGGTGATTTGTCCAATTTAAAGCGGAACAAAACCTGGGATTTTGACTATCCCAGGTTTTGGGTTGACCTGCTGTGTGAAACCCACCGGTTTCCCCAGTAAAACTCACCTCTCCTGGTTCCAAAGGCACATGCGCGGCTCTCGTCC
This sequence comes from Gastrophryne carolinensis, assembly GCA_027917425.1. Taxonomy (NCBI): domain Eukaryota; kingdom Metazoa; phylum Chordata; class Amphibia; order Anura; family Microhylidae; genus Gastrophryne; species Gastrophryne carolinensis. The sequence goes on along the minus strand of CM051235.1, from coordinate 49,947,620 downwards.
AATCAGAGCCCTTTGTCGTGTTTATATCATTCGGCAAACAGCTCTCATTGACTTTCAGTGGGGAACGAGAACAGCCACATCCCCAGCAGCGCACGCTCTAGCCCCAGACAAATCATTTATTATATCTATATATATAATAAAAAACAATACTAATATTAATATTCACTTTCAAAAATATACAGCATAGCGTTATATGATAGCTTGAGTAATTAAGAAATTGTCTATCCTTTTCATTTTTGTTTTAACCAAGTTTACTGTTATAATCTCTGCAGAGGACATTATTTATACATTATAAAGTATCAAATTAAAGAGAAACAAAACCCCCGATTTTCGGGCTGTTCCTTCATGTGGAAACATCCTGAATCAGGATGCCCGCTGTGTGTATCCCCCCAAGTCGCCTGATTCACTCACCTTACAGTCGCTCCCACAGTACAGACTCAAGCTGAGAGCCCGATCAGCCAATCGGCGAACTCGCTTCCACACGGCGCCACTGACCGCATCCCCCACTGACTTCCTAGCCATGGCGTGCCTGCGTTGCCCAGTTCGGTATGCTACAAGGACTGGAACTCGGCAGGTTCCTCTTAAAGGAAAAAACAAAAAAACAAAAAACGAAGGGGAATAAATAATAAAAAAAGAAAAACAGAAAAAGGAGGGAAAAGAAAAACAAAAGTGGGTGTCTTGATAATTATTTGGCAAAGCAAGTTTAAAGTCCTATTGTAGCCAAATAAAACCTTTAAACCGGACCTTCAGCATGATTTAATAAAAAGCTCAAACCCTTAAAAAGATATTCCCTGGCATCTAAAATTAATATATTTTAAGTTCTTAGTCACTTACTTATTATTCTTTCCCCCACTGGGCTGCAACTCTGTTCAGGACTTTAGGATACGGGAGCTGGCATCTTGCCTCAGAAGCATCACATGCTGAGGAGAGGGGGGCAAAAGTGCAGGAGGCGGGGTTATAGCTGTGCTTTGCACAGACAGAGTAAAGGTGGGGTCAGGAAAAGGACAGCAATCCCAGAAAGCAGCGCAGCACAGTCAGAAGACACTTCCTGTTTGCAGGCTGCCTGATGCTCCATGAGCCGCCATCTTGGACGTTTAAAGGCTCATAAAATGCAGTAGATGCAGGTAAGATGGTTTTTAATGTGGGCAATCTGTAAGTATAGGGTGGGGGAAACATATAAGATAGGCTCTTATTCGGGGTGAAGGTCCGCTTTAATCCCCTTGCAGGTGATCACTGCTATTCTGCTGTGCTGTCAATTCCTGGAACACCCGATTCAAGTTCTTTGCTGCTTGCACAGCCCCCTCCAAGGTCCCTGGCTCGCTTACATTCAGGGGACCCAGGACCGCCCCGTGCCATCGTCACAGGAACTATGGCACGCCCCCCTCTATTCAAGGCAATGGAGCAGGGTGTGCCATAATTCCTGTGCCGATTACGTGGGTGGTTCATCAGGTATTGATGGATGTGAAGTGAAGATGGCTGCAGCTGTGCAAGCGACGCAGGACTTGAATCGTACGTTGCAAAAAGCGTCTGCGTGGCACAATAGCAGAGAGGAAATGAGGCTCGGTAGTGTGTGTGATCTCCACGTGCCTGTATGACCTCCTTACAACACGTGGGGATGCTCCTGATGAGGGAGCGGATATTCTCATGAGGGATCTCCTCCCATACCTGAATTAAACCATCACTCAACTCCTGGACAGTCTGTGGTGCAACTTGTTGGTGGATGGAACGAGACAATTGGGTTGATTCAAAGAAACATGTAACAGCTTGGATTTGGCTCACGATCATCCTATTTTTCACGTCCGCTCGTGCGTTCGTATGAACTTGCGAGTGATTCAATAAGCAAATACGCTTCTATCCTAAAATATACGTCCGTTCGTATGGCAGTTCGGGAATCAGACCTATGTCAGTTTCCATCCTGAATTTTCCGTTTCATTTCTCAGGTTGCAACATTGGTTTTGCCCTTTTTCCTTTTTTGTCTGGACGTAAATCCTTCTGATCTTGCGGCTGCGCACTACAAACTTAGCTCATTAAAGTGCATTCTAAATATTTGGTCTTATTTTTCTTTATTTCATTCATTTTGTTGAAACCAACCATTAATGAATGCATTTGCATAATAAAATCTTACTTTGTTTAATTTTTAGTTAACTTGCATTTTTTACTTGTGGATTTAATTTTAATATTTTGGCTTCAAATGGTACAACTTAAATTTTTGGTGTGTGGTTACCCACACCCTCTACATACAGATTGCTCTCAAATATTAAAAAACACCCAGCTACTTCTGCATGTTATGAGTCTAGAAACAGCCAAGATGGCGGCTCAGGTATTCTCGGGCAGCCTGCAAACAGAAAGGGCCTTGTGACTGTCCGTGCCCCCAGCTCTGGGGGCAAAATACAGCAGTAACCCACATCCTGCACTTTATCCCGCTCTCCTCTCCTCAGTAAGTGTGATGCATCTGACCAAAGATGTGCTTAACTAATTAAACAAAGCAAAGGTAAACAACTAAAACAATAAATGCTATCTAAAAATATTATTCTAGTACATCAATTTAACAATAAATAACAAAGGACATAAGTTTCTTTAATTAACGCAAATATATTGCAAAATAAAGGTTTACATGCAAAGGACTAATTAAGGTCCACATTAAAATGCTTTTATAAGGCATACATGAATCAGGTATGCATTGCCATACAATTAATGGCCTCGGCCATGCTGATACATGCAGTTCATTGGAGCACAAGACGCGCAGACTCCTCCACATAGCCAAAAAACCTGTTCACGAACAGCAATCCGGCTGCTAAAAGGTGTCGGCTGTGGCTTTCTTTTAAAACGCGTTTACAGGTTTCTCTGAATCACACCTAAACACATCCAATTATCCTAAGTTTTACGTTTTCATCGTAAGTTTTAGGATTTGATCCTAAGTTTTACGTTTTGATCCTAAAATTTAGGAACGGACTTCCGCTGATCGTAAGAGCATATACGCATACGTACGTAGGCTCGTGCGAGTCGGAAATGGCCAAAAAAACAGGAAAAAATGACTAACACCCACCCAAACTTACGATTCTCGATACGAAATCAATTAACTTTTGCTCTTTGAATCGAGGGGAATGTCCCAGATGCGCTTTATTGGATTCAGGTCTGCGAACAAGAAGGATAGTCCATAACATTAATGTCTGCAAGATACAGGACCTGCACACTTCAGCCACATGAGACCTAGCATTATTATGCATCAGAAGGAACCCAGGCCCACTGCACCTGATCTCACAATGGGTCTGAGGATCTCACCCCCTGTACCTAATGGCAGTCAGGGTACCTCTGGCTACCACATGGAGGGCTGTGTGGCCTTCCAAAGAAATGCCTTCCCCACACCATTACTGACCCCACTGCCAAAGCGGTCATGCTGGAGGATGTTACAGGCAGAACGTTGTCACATGTGCTCTGTGTAAACCTGTTCTCCTCCATGAAGAGCACAGGGCAATGCCAGTGTCGAATCTGTTCTCTGGCAAATGCCAATCTCCCTGCAGTTTTTGGCTGTGAACACAACCCTGACATGAATAGGGAAAGATGCTCACCGGCCCATTCAAGTGAAAGTGTAGGCAGGGCTGTGCGGGGGGGGGGGGGAGGGGGGGGACGGGGGGTCCAATCCCAACTCTGTGCAACAGATCCAAGTTGGAAGGTGAACAGTGCAGGATCCTGAGGTGAGGTAGTTTTTATTTTTTTTATTGTAACCCCCATTCCACATCCGGCCTCAGCTCCAGAGGAGGATGGCAGGGAGCAGGTTACTGGTAGACTTCCACTTTAAGAACCCATATAATTGTGTCCACCAACAGAGCTTGATCTTACTGTGCTGTATGACTTTGTTCTGATTCAAAAAGAAAGCAAGCTGAAACACTAAACGATTCCAGGGCCAGCCACTCTCCTTCTCCAAGGGCATCTCAGATCAGGATTGCCACTGGGGGGGGGGCTGCAAAGTAATCTGCTTCCTGGTGCCCCCATGATGTAAACATCTGGCAGGTGCATACCCACATCTTTGGGCTGCGATAGCTGCTTAAGAGACAGATCAATCGTCTCCTTGATGGCGCTACAGCTGGTAGGGAGGAGTATAGGGCCCTCTTGCATTGCTCTGAATTTGTTGCCTTTATCCTTACTGCCATGGATGATGTGGTACGGCTGAGTAAGAGGGCCTCTGCCCTTTTGGTGGCTATGCGCTGCTCTGTTTGATTGCGTCAGTGGGCAGCTGACGCTGCTGCTAAGAAGGCTCTCACTGGGCTCCCCTTTGTGGGGTTGCGGCTCTTTGGTGGGCGTCTGGATGTTTTAGCCAAGGATTGTAGGCTGCCTCAGCGTAGGAGGCAGTTTGCAGCCTGGCCGCCCCCCAGATTCATCAGATCCCGCTTGTCTTACAACCCTCTGTCAGCTCAGGGGTTGCGCCTTGCGGTTTAACATCTGTTGGAGTCAGGAGTCATTTGCCTGGTGCCTCCCCAGGAACGGGGTCAGGGTTTCTACTTCAATCTGTTCACGGTCCCCAAAAAGGACGGGTCCTTGAGGCCCATCCTGGTCCTGAAGGGTGTCAACAGGTTTGTCAGGTTTAAGCACTTTTGCATGGAGACCCTTCGCTCGGCTGTCAGTACCCTTCGCCCGGGCGACTTCATGACCTCCGTGGATGTCAAGGATGCTTATCTTCACGTGCCAATCTTCCCAGGTCATCAGAGATTTCTCAGGTTTGCTTTGGAGGATCAGCATTACCAGTTCGTGGCCTTACTGTTCGGTATAACATCGGCACCTCGGGTGTTCACCAAGGTGCTGGCGGGCATTATGGCTCTGCTGCGGCATCAGGGCATTCGCATCCTTCCTTACCTGGACGACATTCTGTTTGCAGCTCAGTCTCTTCATCAGGCCAAGAGGGATATTCAGGTGGTGACCTTGATCACTCAGCCGAAGGACTAGAGAGTGAACTACCCCAAGTCTTCACTGTATCCGTCTTTGGTGATGTCTTTTATGGGCATGACTCTGGATACCTCTCAGGTCAAGGTATTCCTGCCTCAGCAGAAGGTGGAGGGCCTTCAGCAGCAGGCACGGGCTCTGCTCTTGTGTCCTCATCCCTCCATCCGGCAAGGGATGCAGTTGGTGGGCCTGATGGTGCCCTGCTTCGAGGCGGTCCCCTTTGCTCAGTTTCACATGAGACCTCTTCAGTTGCACCTCTTGTCAGTTTGGGATGGGGACCCTGTGTCCCTGGATCAGGAATTTGCTCTTCCCCCCCTGGCCAGACAGTCCCTCTCGTGGTGGCTGGACTCAAGGAACCTCCTGGTGGGCAGGACATTTCTGCCCTAGTGTTGGGAGACTGTCACCACAGATGCCAGTCTGACCGGTTGGGGGTGGCGCTTTAGGAAGTCTCTGCAGTTCCAGGGTCAGTGGGGCCCCCAGGAGGCCCATGCTCCCATCAATGTCCTGGAACTGAGGGCGATCAGGTTGGTTCTTTCTCAGCTGACATCACATCTTCAGGGTCGGGCTGTTCAGATCCGCTCGGACAACCAGACAGCGGTTGCCTACATCATCAGGGTGAAGAAACAGGAGGCAGACTCCCTGAGCAGGGGGACATCTCGGCTGGGGGAATGGTCCCTCAGCAACAAGGTTTTTCACTCCCTGTGTCACCGCTGGGGTCAGCCGAATGTGGACCTGTTTGCGTCCCGCCACAATCACAAGCTTCCCAGGTTTGTCTCCCTGTCACAGGACCCTCTGGCCTTGGTCACGGATGCGCTAGCAATGCCTTGGATAGAGTTTCGGCTCCTCTATGTGTTCCCTCTGCTGGGCCGGGTGCTGCGCAAGATAGCCCAGGAAGTACTAGCCATTCTGGTGGCCCCCTGCTGGCAAAGGAGGGTGTGGTTCGCAGACGTTGTGCAGTTGGCAGTAGATCAGTATGCCCTGCCCAAGGCTCCAGATATGCTCACTCAGGGACAACTGTGCCATCCCAATTTACAAACGCTGGCTTTAACGGCTTGGCTGATGAAACCTCCATCTTGATGGATAAGGGTTTGCCGGCTTCTGTTGTTGATACCATGATTAGGGCTAGGAAGAAGTCCTCGTCCTTTATCTACTAAAGCAGTGGTCCTCAACCCTGTCCTCAAGGCCCACCAACATGTCATGTTTTTTGGATCTCCAAATAGCCAGCTCTATTGCTCTGCAGCTGCACTAATTACTCCACCTGTGCATCTTTGTGGAGATCTGCAAAACCTGGCCTGTTGGTGGGCCTTGAGGACAGGGTTGGGGACCACTGTACTACAGGATCTGGCATGCTTACATTGCCTGGTGTGAGTCCAAGTCTCTTCCTTGTCAGGTGATTTCTATCCCCAGGGTTCTGGAATTTTTACAACATGGTTTGGATTCGGGCCTTCAACTTAGTACCCTCAAGGGACAGGTGTCAGCTCTGGCAATTTTTTTCCAAAGATCCTTTGCGAATCACCGGTTGGTCCGCCATGTAAGCCTATGCTAACTGTTTGGGACCTGAATCTGGTGTTGTCTGCTCTGCAGGGTCCTCCCTTTGAGCCTATACATGGGGCTGCCTTGTCTATTTCGACTCTTTAGGTAGCCTTTTTGGTGGCCATTACTTCTGTCAGGAGAGTTTGGGAGCTGGTGGCGCTTTCCATCAAACCTCCTTATTTTGAAAGGCATCAGGATAAGGTGGTGTTTCGGCTTAAGCCGGATTTCTTGCCTAAGGTTGTGTCTGCCTTTCATCTCAATCAGGACATTGTTTTGCCTTGTGTCCTAAACCTGCTAATGCCAAGGAGCGGACCCTTCATTCTCTGAAGTTTTATTTGGTTGCTACTGAGTCTTTCAGGAAATCTGACGCTTTTTGTTGTTCCTACTGGACCTAGGAAGTGTTTGCCTCCGGCTAAATCCACCATCAGCAAGTGGATCCGTCAGGCGGTTGAGCAGGCCTACTCTGCCAGGGGGAAGGTTCCTCCTTTTAGGGTTACTGCTCATTCCACTCGTGCTATTGGTGCGTCTTGGGCCTTTCAGCACCAAGCTTCTGTTGAACAAGTTTGTAAGGCCGCAACTTGGTCTTCTGTTCATTCTTTTTCCAAGTTTTACAAGGTTGATGTTAAGGCTTCAGCTGATGCTGCTTTTGGCCGCAAGGTACTTCAGGCAGTGGTGGTTTTAAACTGCTGTTACTCTTTGGGGATCCTACCCTATTTTATGGACACTGCTTTTGGAAGTCCCAGATGTAATGACTTCGTGAAGCAGGCCGTGCCATGCATTGGGAAAATACAATTTTGTAAATACTCACCTTGTAGGATTGTTATTATAAGTATGCAGCACGCCCTTCTCCAGTAATGATTCATTACGTCTGAGATATAGTCCACAAGAGGGCGCTTTACTGCTGAGATGGCAAAAAAGAGGCCCCTCCCAGTCCTTATATACCCAGGACCTCCCACTAAATTCCCCAGTATAAAAAAAAAAAAGCAGTAAGGGAACCAGGAGAAGCCAATAACAAGATTAACAAGATTAACAACAATAACCAGGAAACAGTCACCATATAGAGGATCCAAGAATAAGTACTCAGGGTGGGATGGAGCAGGGCATGCTACATACTTACAATAACAATTCTACAAGGTGAGTATTCACAGAAATGTATTTTTCCAAGTATGCAGCACGCCCTGCTCCATTAAGGATTCATTACGTCTGGGACATCCAATAGCAGTGTCCAACAACGGGTGGGGATCCCAAAAGGCAACAATGCGCAGTTCAAACCACTGCCGCCTGCAGAACCTTGCGGCCAAAAACAGCATCCACTGAGGCCCGAACATCAACCTTGTAAAACTTAGAAAAAGTATGAACAGAAGACCAAGTAGCAGCCTTACAAACTTGTTCAACAGAAGCCTGGTGCTAAAAGGCCCAGGAAGCCCCAACAGCACGGGTAGAATGAGCAGTAACACGGAAAGGAAGATCCTATCCCTTAGCAGAATAGGCCCAAACAATGGCCTGACTAATCCATTTACTAATAGTAGACTTAACAGGAGCCAAACCCTTCTTGGGACCCGAGGGTACCACAAACAAAGCGTCCGTCCTTCTGAAAGGCGCTGTAGCCACCAGGTAGTATTTCAAATTCCTGACCACGTCCAGAGAATGCAGGACCTCTCCTTGTCGATACCAGGATTAGGGCACAAGGAAGGAAGCACAATGTCCTGATTGAGGTGGAAGGCAGAGACAACCTTAGGCAAGAAATCTGGTTTAAAGCAGAAAACCACCTTGTCCTGGTGTCTCTCAAAGTAGGGGGCCTGAATAGACAGAGCCGCCAACTCAGAAACACGCCGGACAGAAGTGATAGCCACCAAGAAGGCAACCTTCAAAGTGAGAATAGACAGTGCAGCCTCATGTTCAAAAGGAGGACCCTGAAGGGCCCACAATATCAAATTCAAATCCCAGACCGGTACCATGGGTTTGCGGGGAGGGCACACATGAGTGACCACCTGGAAGAAAGTCTTGACCAGAGGATGAAGAGCGAAGGACCTCTGGAAGAAAACAGCCAAGGCGGAGATGTGCCCCTTCAGAGTGCTGAGCTGAAAACCCAAATCCAAACCATGTTAAAGGAACTCCAGGATCCAAGGAATGGAGAACACCCGACAGGGAAAGGCCCTAGCCTCACACCAGTCAATGTAGGTCCACCAGGTCCTATAGTAGATGGTAGAAGAGGATTTCTTCCTAGCCCTGACCAGAGTCTGAACAACCGAATCAGATAGACCTTTCTCCGTTAGAATGGAGGTTTCAGCAGCCAGGCCGTCAAAGCCAGCGTTTGTAAATTGGGGTAACAGAGCCGTCCTTGAGTGAGAAGATCCAGAACCAGGGGCAGAGGGTACTGATCCACCGCCAGCTGCACGACGTCTGCGAAACCACACCTGTCTTGGCCACCTAGGGGCCACCAGAACAGCTGGCACTCTTTCCTGAAGCAGCTTGCGTAGAACCTTGCCCAGAAGGGGAAATGGAGGGAAGAGGTACAGGAGACCGAACCCCTGCCAGTACAGAGACATGGCATCCACCGCCAGAGCCAGAGGATCCTGGGACAGTGAGACAAATGCTGGCTGCTTGTGATTGTGGCGAGAAGCAAACAGATCCACATCTGGCATCCCCCACCCGTGACAAAGGGATAGGAAGACCTCGCAGTTGAGGGACCATTCTCCCCGGCGAGAGGCCCCCCTGCTCAGGGAATCCGCTTCCAGATTCTCCGCTCCCGGAATGTAAACCGCAGAGATGCACAAGACATTGTCCTCGGCCCAAGACAAGATCAACGACACCTCCCGGAGGGCAATTTTGCTCCGAGTCTCTCCCTGATGATTGATGTAGGCGACCGCAGTCTGGTTGTCAGAGCGAACCTGAACCGGCAGGCCCTGGAGATGAGGCGTCAGCTGCGCCAGCACCAACCGAACCGCCCTCAGCTCCAGAACACTGATGGGGGCGTGAGCCTCCTGAGGGCCCCACAGCCCCTGGAATTGGAGGGCTCTCCAGTAGCCCCCCCCCCAACCTGACAGACTGGCATCCGTAGTGACCGTCTCCCAACATGGTGTCAGAAATGATCTGCCCCCCAGAAGATTCGAGTCCAGCCACCACAGGAGGAACCGCCGGACCAGAGGAGATAGAACAAAGGCCTGATCCAGAGACAGAGGACTCTTGTCCCAGACTGACAGAAGATGCAGCTGAAGGGGTCTCATGTGAAATTGAGCATAAGGGACCGCCTCAAAGCAGGCCACCATCTGTCCCACCAATTGCATCCCTTGCCGGATGGAGGGATGAGGGCAGGACAGCAAGAAATGAATAAGAGCTTGAAGAGAGTCCACCTTCTGCTGAGGGAGGAAAATCCTGGCCTGAATGGTATCCAGTCATACCCAGGAAGGGGGTCACCCAGGACGAGAGAGGGAGGACTTGGGATAATTGATCACCCATCCGAACCTTTCCAGGGTCGCCACCACCGTCCGGGTGTGCAATTCTGCCTGCTGGAGTGAATGGGATGTAATGAGAAGGTCGTCCAGATAAAGGACCAAGGCGAACACCCCGGGCTCTGAGAAGGGCCATCACGCCTGCCAACACCTTGGTGAACACGCTGGGGGCTGAGGTGAGACCAAAGGGAAGTGCCACAAATTGGTAGTGTTGTTCCTCTACTGCGAACCTGAGGAACCGCTGATGCCCTGGGAAGACCGGCACATGAAGGTAAGCATCCTTGATGTCTATTGACGTCATAAAGTCCCCCGGGCGCAGGGGGCTGATAGCGGAGCGCAGAGTTTCCATGCAAAAGCGTCTGGTCCTGATGAACTTGTTGAGAAACTTTAGGTCCAGGATGGGTCTTATGGAACCATCCTTTTTGGGCACTGTAAAGAGATTGGAATAGTAGCACTGACCTCTCTCTCCCGGAGGGACCTGACAAATGACTCCCATGGCCAGAAGGTTTTGCACCACCAGAAACAGACCCCGAGATGCCCAAGGGTCCGTAGGAACCCAGGACCTTAGGAATCTGGGAGGAGGCCAGTCCGCGAACTCCAGCTTGTATCTGGAGGAGACAACCTCCAGAATCCAATTGTCTGAGACTTGAGCCCAGACCTGAGCGAAGAGCAGCTGCCATCCCCCCACCCGCAAGGGTTAGGGCGCACCCTCATTGCTGAGTGGGCTTGGCAGTAGATTTGGGTTTGGCACCCCAGGAGGATCCGGGCCGGGCACGGCCTCTGCCCTTGCCCCAGAAATCTCCCCTGTGCCCCACAAAGGATACCCCCCTGCCTGACCTAGGCCCACAAAAGGGAGTGAAGGACCCAGAGCCCCGAAAGGGTCGTGGCCGCCTTTTGCCTTGGGGCAACTTACCTCCCTTAGCAAAAAGATCCAAACGATAACCAAACAGGCGCAGCCCCTTAAAAGGGAGCCCCGTGAGCGCCTTGTTAGCACCATTGTCAGCTGCCCACTGGCGCAACCAGACCGAGCAGCGGATAGAGACAACCAAGGCCGAGGTCCTGCTACACATCCGAATGGTGTCATCTAAGGCAGAGAGAACATAGGTGATGAACATCTCACAATGTGACAAGGCTCTAAATTCAGCACTAGAAGGATCCTCATGGGAGCCGTCCAGAAGGCCTAATAGCCACCCCGTAATAGTGGAAGCACAAACCGGGCGCAAGGCCGAACCCACACAGGCAAAGGCGTGGGAAGCCAGCTGGTCAATATGCCGGTCCTCACCATCCTTCAAGGTAGTGGAATCAGGAGAAATGCACCACAGAAATGTTAGACAACCCCAACACAGGGGCATCCACATCTGAGGGGAAAGGATACCTCCTATCCCACCCCTTAGGGATACCGGGGAGCCGGCTAGGCCGCTCCCATTCCTTGAGAACCGGATTGTTAAAATGAGGCTGCTTAGGAGCCGCTGAAAGTACTTCAGAAACTTGAGTCAAAAGTCTATGGGTGTCATCAGCATCCCAATGCTCTGAGCCGGCATCAGTGCCAAGATAATGCTGATCATCAGAAAAATCTGAATCTGAGAATTCCCCTTCCTCGAGAGGAGTATAGTCAGACAAATCAAGGAAATCGTCTTGTTCCATAGTAAAGGCCGGCGCGGCAGGTGCCACATGCTGTCGTTTAGCTGGAGCCTTACGGGCTGCAGAGCTAGCAATCAGTCTCTCAATGTTGGCCAGTCTGATGGAAACATCAGGTTGCGACTCCCCGCTAGTGTTGATCTCACTGGCGGTTATAATCAAGCGAGGGGGGCGATCCAGTAGGTACCAACCCAGATACATGTAGCCCAGATTGCCGCGTAAGCGCCTGCTGGGCACAGGGTACACAGACCCACACATCATCGCCCACATGGGATGCCCCACACACCACACACAGCCGGGCTTGCCCCGATGGGACCCCGAGCACAATATCCTGAGAAGCCTCCATATGGTGATATTAATGTCACAATGACCAATGGGAATTACGCTGTGCAGCTACCCGGGATGCCTCTTAAATGTCCGCTAATGGGAGGATTTAATAATTGTGCCCCTAATTTCAATATGGTTAATATAGGGCACAGGACCGGGAGAAACCTCTAATTAGGTTGTCCCGCCTGAAAGACACAATATAATAAACTCAGTCAGCATGGTATCTACAACAAACATACATAAGCAAATCAAAATACAAGCCCGCTGAGGGCACTCACGGACGCAGCAGAGCTTGCACTCCACAAGCCGCCCCGCAGCCAATCAACGAGCAGCCGGCCCCATTGACGTCACCTGCCCGCCGCCGCTGAGCGCGCGCGGGCGGGCCTTTCAAAAGTGAATCAAAATAAATCAATGAGGAGAGGAGGAAAGAGCGCTGAGCCTATGTGCCAGCGCAGCCGTACAGTGTCACAAAGATAAAAGCTTTACAGTTGCAGTCCCTCACACACATACAAACACAGACACTGACCCCCCCCCCCCCGACTAACCGGGCAAACGGGAGAAGGGGGAAAATAAGCCCATAGTTACATTTGGGGCATGTAAGGAGGGCTAAAGCGGACGGGGCATCCCATATACAGGCTCACCAAACCTGCGCCGCCTACCCTTTGGTGGGGGATTTGCAGTGGAGCAGTATTCCATTAAAAACACCTCTAATAGGTGCTGCCTACGGTCACCCGACCAAGGCTGGGAGGCAAGTAAAGAGTGGAATGGGTGGGAATAGAACACAGGGCCAGGGGCTAAGCAGCCCAGCTTACCTGCGAGGAGAGAAGCCATCATCTTGACCTTCGCAGCCCACTGCAGAGAAGGAACTGGGGAATTTAGTGGGAGGTCCCGGGTATATAAGGACTGGGAGGGGCCTCTTTTTTGCTATCTCTGCAGTAAAGCGCCCTCTTGTGGACTATATCCCAGACGTAATGAATCATTACTGGAGCAGGGCGTGCTGCATACTTGGAATAAAGACAATTCTGTGAGTACTCACCTGTAGAATTGCTTTTACCATGCATAGCACGGCCTGGTTCACCCCACCCTTGTTATCGCTGTTCTTGGTTGCCTCTTTATGGAGATTGTTCCAAGTTAGTTTGGGTTCTATTACCTGTTTTACCTTTATTATCTCCCGGTTTCTTGAAAAAACTGCTTGTCAACACTGGAGAAGTCTATGGTAATTCCATTTTTATATGGTACCGGGAGGAGCCACAACTCTTCTGCAGTACACTGCGCCACCTTGTGGCAGAATAACCCAGATGTAACGACTTCGTGAAGCAGGTCGTGCCATGCATGGTAAAAGCAATTCTACAGGTGAGTACTTACAGAATTGTCTTTTTTATTGAGACAATTCACATATATACACAGTGTAAAAACAATGAGTAGCATTTTCCCTTGCGTTGTATGAGTGTCTAGAGGTTTCGAAGTGTTAATTGTGATCCTATCAGGTAATGTCTGGCTAGTTCATAGACTGACCTGTCCCCCAACCTTTATATGTACAAAGCAAAAATAATAAACTGTATCTTCTTGCTATAATAGTGAATGTGTGGGAGTGTAAAGAGGTTGGTAAGAAAATCCATTATGGCGCTCCCACACCACTTTATGTTGCCACTGCCCTAACTCAAACAGGTGGGAATGGCTTATGTATAGCTGGCATCCATTCATGGATAAGGGGTGGGGGGGGATCTGCCTGTATATGGGGTTGTGGGGGCAGTTTCTTCCACACTGCCTGTTATGGGGCAATGGGGGGGGGGGATTCTGCACATTACCTGACTGCTATTGGGTTTCTGGGTAGTTTAGAACACCTTTGGTTCAGAATCATTTTCCACTCTAAATCCTAGGTGCGTCTTAAGGAGAGAAAATTGCAAGGATATATAATAGTCTTCTTCAAAACTTTGAAAACATTTAGAGACAGAAATCAAAGCATTTTTAAAAAGGAACAAGTTTAATTTACACAGAAGTACTAAATGTACATCATTCTTTTAAAAAAAATCATTCTACATTATAAATACAGTAGAAATTCTTTTATAGTACTATATTTAGACCATAATGTTGGTTTGGGGATCATTAGGGTGAAGAATGATGGGGGTGCGCAGCCATAGGCATGTGGTCTTTCAGACATTTGCGCGTGAAAATAAATACCAAACTGGCGAGAGATTATAACGCAGGTGGAGCAGACTGGAAGCGTCCGTCTATCTGGATGAACCTACGGAGCTTTGACACAACAATGCTAAAATTCCTACCAGCCGTCTCTATGATAAACCAAACACTGGGGCGGGAGGGAGCTTCTGGGCTCCCAATAGTGTTTAATTTGCCTACAATTGGTCCATTTTTTTTGGTACAATGTGCTGTGTTAACCAGGCCACCAATCCAAGGCATCCGAATAGGGATCTGAGGATCAGGAAGGAGCACCAGAGACATCCTGTGCAGAGAATTCCAACGGGCACACTTGCCTAACGGAAACATCTGAATAATAGTGTCCATTCGTATATGTGCTGTGCCACGCTGGGCTCGGCTGTACACAGGATTTGTATTCACAGGTGGCAGAAGCAGATTTGAAGCACCAAAACCTTCTGACAGGAGTTACCATTGTGCTAATTTACAAATCCCCTAAAGTGAACAAGTAGGCAGGTTTAGCATTTCGGTAAGAAGTACCCCCAGGGGTCTGTGTATCTGGTCTGATCTGTTTTAGCAGAGCTTCAGTGCTTTGTAGGGATGACAGGGACCTGAGCCATAGGGTCCAGTTAATTTGGCATGGGCTAGAAAGATGCTAAGGGTCTCCAGGGACCCGCTTCTTAAAGCCAACCTTTAGCCACACTTTGGATAAAGTTGGGGATTGATTTGGATCATGTCCCCGATGGAGGGGGAGAGGGGAAACCTGGGTGTCAGAGGGGGGGGGGGGTTTCACCATCTTCCATTGTCTTTTTCTGCGTGGTTTCCTAGGTCAGTGATTTAAGGAGGACCTCTAGTCACAACCGGCATCCCAGATCAGTTCCCATGTTGCGCACCACTCTTGGGGAAGCCCAATAGCTTGCAACCACTATTTGCCTCTTACACATTCCAGCATTGCTTGCTGCCCTCCATGTGACTATCAGCAGCCTATAGGGCTTGCATGTTACAGCGCACCCCCCAGGCCAGCGAACCTGATTGGCTGGCAGCGGTTACAGGAAGGGTAATGAGAAAACGGAAGAGGCAAGTAGACGTTTCCCAGCATCTGGCGTCCAGAGGGTAATGCACAACAAGGCACCCAAATGCTGCCAGGGTGAAAGGACCTGCAGTCAAGTTTTTAGTGTTCATTAATCACTGTTCAGCCTCATACCACTTTCCTGAAAAATAAGACATATATAATTTTTTGCACCAAAAATAGGTGCTAGGGCTCATTTTCAGGGGATGTCTTATAGCTGGCTGTCAGCTGGCAAGATGGTGGTTGAGTACAGCTGTCTAGTACAGTACATGGACAGAATCGGCTAGCAGAGGGGATTCGGCCATATGCATGGCGGAAGGCTGGAGTAGAGCCAGCAAGAGCATACATTTCTCTCAACAGACAAGCTTACCTGTTTGACCCTCACCCTCCTTTACAGACAACTCCCGTCCATCTGCTGAAGCCCAGCAGCTGGATTATAAATGGATTATAAATTATTTTTGGGGAAACGGTATATATTTTAAGCAAGTTCCCCATTTGCAATCATCTGTTCTGCCACTTGCCAGTTTCAGACATGGGGGAGCAGGCCCTTATTTCTCAGTGGCAGAAGGGGAGTGCACCCAAACGAGGCCCATATGCTCGTGTTGTTAGTGCATGGCCACTGTTGAAGGCAATCTACTTCTGCTGCCATCTCATCTCTAAATCAGCAGGCCCAGGGATAATGTGAGCATAGGCTTTGATGTAGTTTGCAGATCTCCAGTCTCACTTTCTGATTGGCCAGTGGTGACGGTATGCGTATTCAAAGTGTATCAAAAGTCTATGGAATCACTTAATAAAGTCCTTAGGCATCCCTAATAGGGGGCATCAACAGTAAGTGTAAGATTGAGTTACAAAACAACCTAGTTTGGCGTTTTAGCGTCACCTAATGCAGAGGAGCAAAGGAATCCTCGATTTTCTGCTGACGGACCATTAGGTTGCCTGACTGCTCCGCAACACATGGTTCTCTGCTGTTTTAAGACCCTAAAAGGCCGGGCCTCCTGTAGAAGTACACATTTGGAAAGCCCCACAGAGGCCTCATTAAGTCAGCCAAAACTAATGCCAGACTTTTGGTACACTTTAATGAAAATAAAATGATAGGTGTCAGCTCAGCATTTTCTATACTATAGGGACATGCCTGGTTCAAGCTACACTCATGAACGCCCTTTCATGGCAGGAAAAGCAACTGAATGTCCCCTCATTGGGGACACACGTCCCAAACATTACATTGGCTGTAGCCTTCCATTAATCTTCAAAATATAAATCTTTATGATGGGCCATTGTGAACGGTGAGGAACCCAGCAAAGTCTGCCAAAAGCCCATGCTGGCTCCTACCATCCTAAGATTCTCCCAACTGATAGGTCTGGCTTCAGCACTCCCCTCCTGGTTTTTGGGAAGCTTACAGTTTAGCTTCGTGCTTAGACTGTCTGGAAAGAGGGGATCACCCCTAGAAAGCACTGGAGCCCAACTGAGTGCAATGAAACCCCATCACAAGAACAAGCAGCACTTGCTCATATTGTAGTAACCGGACCACAGACTATTCAACCCTTTATGAAAGAAACCAGATGCTGCCACCCTTGTAAAATGCTAGTTAAACCAGCTTCCCTGTGGCATCACTGCTTCTGTAAGTATCTGCCATGCCTCTAAGTGGTAAAGTTGGACAGCATGCCAGGCAACAGTCATATTTATAATGCAATCAGAAATGGCAGCCTCAGGATTTCAATCATAGCAGGGCCAGGACTACCGGCCGACGTAATGCTGAAAAGCACAGGCAGAGATTTGAAGGCTTTGCTTTGCCCAAACAATGGAAAAACTACCCCAGAGTGTTCCCTTCTTCTGATAAAGAAAAGGAGAGGAGACTCTTATCGTTGCCTGTCATGGGGGATTCAGGAATTTCGTAAAGCCCAGAAAGACAGTTAGACCTTCGTAAAGTCCTTAGGGGCAGTCATACCTGTCCCTTAAATCTGAACACAAGACCAATAATCTATGCGGATTGTACTAACATGTTATGTGAAAGAGCTCGCCCTGACCAGCACAGACCTTCCAGTCTGACTCCAAGAGAATGGAAAAGTGACCTTATTCGGACATAATCATCCACCCGCCTCTCGGATATTAACCCTTTATTCTCTGTGCATCCCAAAAAAAAAAAAAAAAAAGAAGAAAAAAAGTGAACATTTTCCATGAAAGCGCCATCCATGTGCACTGTGCATTCATTCGCCATTTTCCCAGATAGGAAAACAATAATAATAAAAAAATACAACACAGAACATAAAAAATCCCCTGACTTTGATGCTTGAATAACTTAAAAGAAATATCATTACAATAAACTTTTAATACATTTTGTTTTGAACCAGTCCCTTTCAGTTTTCTCCTTAAGGGGGCAAGTTTATTCATTTGTCATTTTTTTTTTTTGATAGTTCAAGTTGAGATGAGAAAAAGAGATGAGGAGGGAGGGGGAAAGGAGGGGGGAGGAAAAAAAAAAACGACAAAAATAAACGTTTTGAAGGCAACAGATCAACAGTTGAAGGTGTCCTTTGAAAAGTCTGGGGAGATAGCTCACCCATGCCGGAAGTTCCCAACTTTCCACAGAGGAAGCGGCACATATTTCTTCACAAAACCATTTGTCGCGCCGTGCGGACAAATGCGTACAAAAAAAAAAAAAAAAAAGAAACAAAGTTGAGGCTTAATATGAAAAACGTGTGCCCTCCTGACTCCGTGTATTGTGGCGTTTCACGCCTTTCTCAAGTCACCATCGTCCATCTCCCCCGGTCCATTAACCGATTTAATTCTCATGGCTCGCTCATTCGTTTTTCTTTCCCCCCGTCCTGTTATCTATTTAACGTCCTGGCCCCCAGGCCTCCATTGTGGTTGGGGGTAAGGTAGGAGTCTGTGCGGTGGACTGGGGAGGAGAAGGGAGAGGAAGAGGAGGAGTGATGGCGGTAGGAAGGCTGGGCCGAGGAACGCAGGAGGGTGGTGGAGCTGCCACCACTCTGGGGCTGCTGTAGGTTTAGGATGCTGTCTATGGCACTCTGCAGGTGTTCGTTCAGAGTGTCGTCTTGGGGGCTGTCGCTGGAAAAGCTGGCGTTGTCCACATCAAAGTTTTCAGACTTCAGCCTTTTGGCTGACGGAAGCGGCATTTCCCAGCTCAGCTCCGACTCGTGTTCCGGGGGCTCGTTCTTGATCGGCCGCCTGTAGAAGACCGGCTCCTCGTCCTTTATTTCTCTCTTTAGAGTCATGTCCTCGTTCTTATTCAGCTTGCTCTCCCCTCGGCTAAAGAACACCAGCTTCGAGCTCTCTTCTTTCTTCTCCTTGCCACTTTCCAAGACCCCCTGTGCCTTGTGGGACATAATGACGCTCCTGGATACATCTTCCTGCTTTATGGACTGAGTCATAAGGGTTGCTTGTGCAGTGGGTTCTACCTTTGGGACAATGTCTGCTGGCTTACTGGGTACAAAGGCATCTACATTCTCCCGATATGTCTTACGAAGAGGAAGTCTGCAAAATGTTGCCAAGGGCTTCTTCTCAGCCGGAGAGGAGTGGTCCAAGGTACCGTTCATCTGCCCAGTGGGTGTGGTGGTTGTAGCTGGAGTTGGGTTGACCACAGTCTTGATGACTGTGCTGGCAGGAGCTGTAGGAGGAGCAGGAGGTGGTGGAGGTGGTTGGGGATTGTGGTGCACGGGATCCAGCGCAGTGTTATGGATGACTTTGCTCAGTCCCGCCTCCTGCTTGATCTTCAGCTTCAGACCGATACGACTCCGCGCCTCGTAGGTCTTGATGGGAGGTCTGCTGCGAGATGGGAGGGCATCATCATCGGGGTCAAGTGATGGCGAGGCTTTGGCCCAAGTGACAGAGGGGGAACCCCCACCGCTGTGCTTGATCACCAATTTGGTAGGATGTATTGGTGTGGACGTCTGCAATGCTATGGGCTTCAGGGCCTCTGCTGTAGAAGCAGGACAAGGTGAAGAAGAGACAGAAGCCACAGAAGGGGTTACAATCTGGGACCGTGAAGTAGAGGAGACATATTCATCTGCAATAGAAAAAAAAAAATACTAACGTTAATCAGCAATATACTGAAAATGTGTCACCCTCATGTCTCTTGCTGGATGATCCCTGCAGAGTCCCTCCCCTAGTTCCTTGAGGGTCTCCTCCTTAACCTCCCCTTCCTTGCTGAGTGCCATCCACATTGCTGCCCCCAATCCAAGTGTCTTGCACGGTGCAGGCCCTCTCTCCCCATTTCTGTCCATAGTTGCTTGTACCGCGTTTGTTACCTCCGCTTACCCAACGTACAGATCCCCTCACCTCAAAATTCCTTGTGCGTGCATGTATATACATGGGGACAATAAACCTAATTATGTTATCTAGATGCCACATCCCAAAAGAAAGGCAAATCCACATTTATTTTGGGGTATACTCTAATCCTAATTCCTAATAGGTGGGTGCAGAGGCATTTAAAAGGGCTAAAAGAATGCCAGAACTCTGCTATGCATGGAGGATATAAGTCACATCAAACTTAAACCAAATATCACAACTCCCTAAACCAGGCCCCACACTGCCTTTAGTTGCAGCCCCCAGCACCTCCACCCACCTCCCTTCTATTTACTTCTGTCCACCTCACCTCTGCTCATCACACCTCTTCTCACATGACTTTTTCCTGCCCGATCACAGCCCATTTCTTCCCACCTCACTTCTGCTCTTCTCGTTTTAGCCTCTCCTCTGCCAACCTCAACTCTTTGAACTTTCCCCACCTCACCATTGCCTGCTTTTTTCCATCTCACATTCCCCACCCCTTCCAACTTCTTTCCACCACACCTCTACCCGTCTAACCTCTTCCCCCTCACCTTTCCGGCCTTATCTACATATAAATTAATGCATGAACAATGCTTTAACATTACAGCTATCCTGCAGTAAACAGTCTGTGTTTATGCTGTTTAGGTTTCACTGTAGCCCCTTAAACTGGAACAAATAGACAATGCAGCCCTCAGAAGTAAAACGGTTGTGCACCCCTGCCCAAAACCAAGCGCTACATAGTGTACCTTTAGAGAGAACTACAACCATTGCACACTTATCAAAAGCAACACAGTACTGATCCCCCCTAGTGGAAAAAAATGTGAAAAGCAGATACCTGGTCTGTCTTTTGCTAGCTGTCGGTCCAAAGACAGTGCTACCTTCTCCTCCTGAATGAACATTCGGTCGATCATCACCATCTCGGCAGAAGGGCTCACTCTCTATAATGCAGGGCAGAGTCATCAGAACACAGTAACAATATAGAAACAGCAATAAACAATGAGGCAAAGCCAGGCAGGAAAGTATACTTTGGACCAGGCATTGAAGTGATAATTAACTTTGCTCTAGTGAAGGGGTATTCAACCACTACATGTAAAGGTCCATAAACAGGCATCCGTTGAGAGGTTAAGGTCCGGGCAGGGGGGCGGTCGCAGTGGGATGGATAGTCAGAAATACGCACACTGGGGGGGGGGCGGCTATAGGTTCCATAGACAAAACTAAAAAAGGCTGGGGCGGAGAGTAATGGATGGGGCAGAGTTGGGGGAACAGGAATAGATGGGGCAAAGCCACAAGGCCAGACATGAGCTGAGCTGGGGGGACAGAGATGGATGGGGCTGAGCTGGGGGGACAGAGATGGATAGACAGGGATAGATTGGGTTGAGCTAGGGCAGCGGGACATGATTGGATGGGGCAAAGAGACAGAGAAACAAAGTTTGTGTGTACCCTGCAATGCCACTTCCTGCCCTAGCAGTACTTTATATTGCAATGCTAGGTGCCAGGGAACCATGACACTGGCAGGGAGACTAAGCGCTACATCACTGATCAAGTAAAGGGGGCAGTGCTGAGCAACTGAGTGCAGGGCTGTCAGGGCAGGGGGACGGAAATCTGCTGCCGAGGTCATTCAGACCCTGGTCCACCAGTTGAGTACTGGTGCTCTAGTGCTTGCTGGATGGTGGATGAACTCAAAATCGCTTTGATGGAAGCACTTATGCTGGACATTATACACTAGAGCAGAGTTATACTCACCCGGGACTCTTCCAGGAGCAATAAGCGATACTTGTTCAACATGGCCTGGGTGCGTTTTAGGAGCTGAGTAGACACCGTCTCAAACTCATCATCCACTGCAGAAACATAGGGAAAAAAAAGAGAGCAGTCAACCCTAAGCAAGATTTATGGAGGGGAGTAAGAAGAACCGCACATATAAGATGGGCAAGCAAAGCCAAGACACTCAAAGTGGCCTCACCTTTCCTCAGGTCATGTGGGTTGGGCAGCAGTCCCTGGTACACGTGGTAGGGGAGGAGCCTGTGAAAGGCGTCTTCAAATGAATGAAAGGGCGTCTTGTAATCCGGGTGCAGCACTGAGCCCTGGTGTTTATGTAGCTGCTCCAAGAAGCTGGGAAATAGGAAGAGGTTCGTTGGAATTAAGGCTTAAACAGGACAAATTTTTTTCTTTTTTTTTGGGGGGGGGGGGGGGGGGGGTGCGTTGCTGACCCTATGCAGTCCAGTCAGCTGTGTGGCTATAGTTGAGGAACCGGGTAGCCCTAAGGAAAGCGGAGTATCACCCCATCGTTAGCCATAAAGAGACCCACAAGTATAGCACACCCATGGTGAAGAGGTATATTTTAAAACACAAGTATTCAAATAGATTGTAAAGCAGGACAATATAACCCTTTACACGGAAAGCACTCAAATGTTTATGGGAAAAAAAAGCAATTCGGTGAGTACTCACCTGCAGAATTGTTTTTGTTCTTGCATGGCACGGCCCGCTTCGGTATTCATAACAGTTGGGTTATTCCACCACAAGGTGGTGCAGTGGTACTGCAGAAAGCTGCGGCATCTCCCGGCTCCCTATAAAAACAGGATTAACCATAGAGTTCCCAGCGTAGACAAGCAGTAAGACAAGAAGCCGGAAGAGAATAAAGTAAAAAATGTGAAAAAGGCAAAAAACCCCAATTAACTTGGAACAATCATCATAAAGAGGCAACCAAGAATAACGATAACAAGGGTGGGGCGAAGAGGGCCGTGCCATGCAAGAACAAAAACAATTCTACAGGTGAGTACTCACAGAATTGCTTTTTTCTTTATTGCATGGCACGGCCCGCGTCGGTATTCATATTCATAGTTGGGACACCCAAAAGCAGTGTCCAGAGTAGGGTGGGATCCCCAAAGAGTAACGACCAGTAGTTCAAGTCACTACCGCCTGAAGCACCTTGCGGCCAAAAGAAGCATGCGCTGAGGCCTTAACATCAACCTTGTAAAACTTTGAAAAAGTATGAACAGAAGACCAATTAGCGGCCTTATAAACTTGTTCAATAGAAGCTTGGTGCTGAAGAGCCCAAGAGGCACCAATAGCACGAGTGGAATGAGCAGTAATCCTAAAGGGAGGTTCCGTTCCTTTCCCTTAGCAAAATAGGCTTGAACCACCGCCTGACGGATCCACTTGCTGATAGTGGATTTAGCCAGAGGCAAACCCTTTCTAGGTCCAGAAGTGAGAACAAAAAGAGCATCAGACTTCCTGAAAGTCTCAGTAGCTACCAAATAAAACTTCAGAGCCCTGACCATATCCAGAGAATGCAGAGTCCGCTCCTTGGAATTAACAGGATTAGGACACAATGAAGGCAAAACAATGTCCTGATTGAGATGAAAGGCAGACGCAACCCGTGGCAAGAAATCCGGCTTAAGCCGGACCACCTTATCCTGATGCCTCTCAAAATAAGGAGGTTTGATGGAAAGCACCGCTAGCTCAGAAACTCGCCTTACAAAGTGATAGCCACCAGAAAGGCTACCTTAAGAGTCAAAATAGATAAGGCAGCCTCACGGATAGGCTCAAAGGGAGGCCCTTGCAGAGCAGACAACACCAGATTCAAATCCCAGACTGGTAGCAAAGGCTTACGGGGTGGACGCACATGAGAAACACCCTGGAAAAAGGTTTTAACCAACCGGTGATTGGCAAAAGATCTTTGGGAAAAAATTGCCAGAGCTGAAGCAAGGCCTTTTAGGGTACTAAGTTGAAGGGCCAAATCCAAACTATGTTGTAAGAATTCCAGAATCCCGGGAATAGAAAACACCCGACAGGGAAGAGACTTGGACTCACACTAGGCAATGTAAGCATGCCAGACCCTGTAATAGATAAAGGACGAGGACTTCTTCCTAGCCCGAATCATGGTATCAACAATAGAGGCAGGCAACCCCTTTTCCATCAATATGGAGGTTTCAGCAGCCAAGCAGTTAAAGCCAGAGTTTGTAAATTGGGATGGCGTAGCTGCCCCTGAGTGAGAAGATCTAGATCCTTGAGCAAGACGTGCTGGTCTACAGCCAACTGCACAACGTCTGTGAACCAAACTCTTCTTGGCCAACAAGGGGCCCCCAGTATGGCTGGTACCCGTTCCTGGGCTATCTTGCGCATGACCCTGCCCAGGAGAGGAACCGCAGGGAACACAGAGAAGCTGAAACTCCGTCCAAGGTATTGCCAGGGCATCCGTGGCAAAGGACAGAGGATCCTGAGACGGAGAGACAAATCTGGGAAGTTTGTGATTGTGACGGGACGCAAACAGGTCCACATCCGGCTGACCCCAGTGGTGACAGAGGGAGAGAAACACCTGGTTGTTGAGAGACCACTCCCCCAGACGAGACGTCCCCCTGCTCAGGGAGTCCGCCACCTGGTTCTCCGCCCCTGGGATGTAGACCGCTGAGATGCAGGGAACATGCTGTTCCGCCCAAGACAGAATCTTCCTTGAAGGCTCGCTTGCTCCAAGTCCCTCCCTGATGATTGAGGTAGGCCACTGCCGTCTGGTTGTCTGAGCGGATCTGAACAGCCCGACCCCGAAGGTGAGTGGATAGGCGAGAAAGAACCAACCTGATCGCCCTCAGTTCCAGGACGTTGATGGAAGCATGGGCCTCTTGTGGCCCCACCGACCCTTGAACCTCAGGGACTTCCAGAAGCCTCCCCAGCCGGTCAGACTGGCATCCCTGGTGACCGTTTCCCAGCACGGGGGCAGGAAGAACCTGCCCCCCCCAGAAGGTTCCTTGAGTCCAGCCACCACGAGAGAGATTGTCTGGCCAGGGGAGACAGAAGAAATTCCTGATCCAGGGGCACAGGGTCCCAATCCCAAACTGACAAGAGGTGCAACTGAAGGGGTCTCATGTGAAACTGAGCATAGGAACACCTTGACCTCAGAGGTATCCAGAGTAATGCCCAGAAAGGACCTCACCAGGGACAGAGAAGACTTGGGATAGTTGATCACCCAGCCGAAAGAAACGGAGTGGATGTCACCATTTGAGTGTCCCGCTCGGCCTGAGGAAAAGACTTGGCCACAATCAGGATGTCGTCCAGGTAAGGAATGATGCAGATGCCCTGGTTCCTTAGCAGAGCCATCACTCCCGCCAGCACCTTGGTGAACACCCGAGGTGCCGAGGTGATACCGAAGGGTAGAGCCACAAACTGGGACAAGGACTGGCCAGAAGAAGGCGGATCAGGCCCTGAATCCCCTGCACCTTGGTCTGGGGCAGAAACACTCTGGCCCGAATGGTATCCAGATTCATGCCCAGAAATGAAATCACACGAGACGGGGAGAGAAAAGACTTGGTGCGGTTGATCACCCACCCGAACCTTTCCAGGGTCGACACC
Organism: Gastrophryne carolinensis; assembly: GCA_027917425.1. Taxonomy (NCBI): domain Eukaryota; kingdom Metazoa; phylum Chordata; class Amphibia; order Anura; family Microhylidae; genus Gastrophryne; species Gastrophryne carolinensis. The sequence goes on along the minus strand of CM051235.1, from coordinate 49,922,885 downwards.
ACCTAGTGGGTGTCCAGCTCCGCCTGATGGAGGGAAGAAGCTGATATCAACAGATCGTCCAGATAAGGCACAATGCGAATGCCCTGAGATCTGAGCAGAGCCATTATGCCCGCCAAGACCTTGGTGAAGACCCTCGGTGCCGAGGTCAGATCGAAGGGAAGAGCTACAAACTGATAATGTTGATCCTCCACCGCAAACCAGAGGAATCTCTGATGTGCCTGAAAAATCGGAACATGCAGATACGCATCCTTGATGTCTATGGATGTCATAAAATCCCCTTGGCGAAGGGAATTGATAGCCGAACGCAGAGTCTCCATGCGGAACTTTTTGGCTCTGATAAACCTGTTGAGAACCTTGAGATCTAGAATGGGTCTCACCGAACCCTCCTTTTTGGGAACCGTGAAAAGGTTGGAGTAGTAACCCCTGCGCCTCTCCGAAAGAGGCACCGGACATATAACCCCCATGTCCAGAAGGTTTCTTACTGCTAACAAGAGCCCCTGTGCAGCCTGAGGGTCCGAGGGCACCCAAGACCAATCTTGCGGGCAGCCAGTACTCGAACTCTAGTTTGTACCCGGAGGAGACCACTTCCAAGATCCAATTGTCTGTGACCTCCCGGGTCCAGACCTGGAAGAAGAGCCGCAGCCGTCCCCCCACCCTTGCGGGTGAGGGCGCCCCTTCATTGCTGAGCCAGTTTAACGGCCGGCTTGGGCTTGGAACCCCAGGCAGGCGCGGTACGAGCCCGACCTCTGACTCTGTTCCAGGACGAGCCCCTGACACCCGAGAAGGCCAAACCCCTAACCGCTCTGGTCCCTGGAAAGGAAGGAGTGAACGAGCCCGCCCCCCGAAAGGGGCGGCGCCGTTTCCTCCGCTGGGGCAACTTACCTCCTTTAGCAACAGCATACAATTCATCTCCAAACAGCCGCGAACCCAAGAGGGAAGAGCTGTGAGCGACTTCTTGGCCTCAACGTCCGCTATCCACTGGCGGAGCCAGACCAATCTGCGCATAACCACCAGTAAGGCTGAAGTCCTACTACACACAACAATAGAATCTTCCATCGCAGCCATGACAAAATCCATGAACAATTTGCATTTTTTACGGATAGCGAACTCAGCGCCAGCTGGATCAAACTGAGCGTTATTCAGCCAGTCCCTGATAAGAGACCTAGTAGCAAGCGACACCAGGGCAGATGCACTAACAGGCCGCAGGGCCGAGCCCACGTTGGCAAATGCATGGCACGCCATCTGATCAAGGCGCTTATCCTCGCCATCCTTAAGGGAAGTGGCGTCAGGGGTGTTCAGCACAGAAGAGTTGGTCAAGCCTAAAACTGTCGCGTCAACCTCGGGAGGAGAAGACCAGCGCTTAACCGCCTCCACCGGAAAAATATACTTCTTATCTCATCCCTGAGGCACACCAGGAAGCCAACTGGGCCTCTCCCATTCTCGAAGGATCAGCGCATCAAAATGACCCTGGGTAGGGAATTCCAGACGGGGCTTGCAGGCCCCAAAAAATTCCCCCTTCTTGAGAGGGGGCGCCCCAGGCAGTTCAATATCCAACACCTCCAATAAATGTGACAACAGTGGCCGTATCTACGGCATCCCCCAGTGCCTGCTCGACATTGGCCTTCCCAGGCTGAACATAGTCAGCCTCTGTTTCCTGATACAGTTCCCCCTCCTCTAACGGGGAATAATCCGACAAATCAGCGGAATCATCGTCAACATCCGACACGGGCTGGGACGACGACAAATGTCTCTTTTTAGCCTGGGCCTTCTTGCCCACAGTGCTAGCAATAAATTTCTCGATGCTGGCCAACCTAGCCCAAACATCAGAAAGCGACTCCCCACTGGTACCAATGTCACTTGGGGTACGGATAAGGCGGGGAGGGGGAAGGCGATGAAGCGGGAGGAGCCGACCCAGAAGGCTGGGTACCAGACTGCCGCGTTATGGCCTTTTGTGCGCATGGTATACAGATCAGCACATTCTCCCCCGTAAGGGATTCCCCACACACAGCCCGGATTGTCCCAGAGGGATCCCGAGCCCAGTATCCTGCGGAGCCTCCATATGGTGAATTTTGTGGTCAGTCGCAAGACCGCAGGGAAATTACGCATAAGCAACCCGGAATGCCCCTTAAAAGTCCCAGTGGGAGGATTTTAGGTGGACAATTTTACACTAGGGACCCCAGGACCAGGAGGGACCCCTTAATATGCACATATACAGGGCAATCTGTAACACACAAAACAGGCAACATAAGTGCAGTGCTGAGTAAAAATGGCAATAACCTTACAGTATAAAAGACCACAGCATTTGATCTTGCAGCCATATATATATATATATATATATATATATATATATATATATTTATTATATCCCAGCCAGACATTGTGAAAAACACACACACGCCCGCGACCAGTGGGGGCCCCCGCTAGAGAGGAGCCCCCACATACAAGCTAAGGAAGTGGCCATCGGGCCCTTACCACACCGATCTGCTATGCGGCCAGCATAGAAGATGGCCCCCACGAAGCCTCATGCATGAAGAGGGAGAGCAGGGGGAGGGCGGGCCAGCGCAGAACGCGCGCTTGCCGAGGCCACGCCCCCTCCCAGCAATGCGGACCCCTAGAAACGAGCACAGAAATCGCGCCGAACGCAGCCTGAGGGGGAGAAGCTCCCCCAGGCTGCCACTAGCCCTGTCATGCCAGTAAAGGCATTCCCCGTATGTCACACACACACACACACACACACACAGTAAAACACACCAACCCACACAGGGACATAAGCTGGGAAAACGAAATAACGGCCAGGCAACCCCCCCCCCCCGGAGGGGAATAAGGCACCTGGAAGGGGGGGAACCCTGCCAGAAGCCGGCCATAAGCCTAGAGGGACAGGGCATCCCACACCAGGATCACCAAGAAACCTGGATAACCGCCTACCCCATAGTGAGGTCTCACGGTGGAGCAGTACACCTACTGCACCCGTAGGGTGCTCCTACCTTCACCAGGACCCGCAGCCTAAGCTGGGAGGCTCAATATAGGGGCAATTTAGAAGGGTCCTGGCAGTAATAGGGACAATAGACGGCCGGGCGCGAGCCCGGCTTATCTGTAAGTAAAGAAGTCTTCATATATGGACCGGGAGGGGCTTTCTTTTTTTGCATATTCATCTCTGCAGAAGTTTGCCCTCTACTGGAGATTACCCAGATGTCATGAAGACCGAAGTGGAGTGTATGGCACACTTAGAATATAATATTTTCTAACACTGCTCCTGATCTTCCCTCCAACTAGCTTCAGGTTGTGCCCCCTTGTTCTATCGTTGCCTCGAGCTATGCAGCAGAGCATCCTGCTTGCTTTTCCCACTGCCTGGCTACACTGTCCACTCATCTTGCAGCTATCAGTAATCAGTATCCCTAAATCTCTCTCCTCCGAGTTCCTGGCTAACACAGTGCTGCCCATTAAGGTGCTTAGAGCATGGTTTCCTTCTACCTAAGTACATGATTTTACATTTAGAGACATTAAACTCTAGTTTCCACAGTTTTGACCATCTATCCAGTAAAGTTAAATCATTTTCCATGTTGAATAGTAAGTAAAATACAGTAATGGTGCTCATGTACATAAATAAAGCCCAACAAAACCCACCAGCAGCCAGCCTGAAATCTAAAAGATTTAAAGGCCAGCCACTGTCTTTCCCCCGCTGTTTGAAACCACACAGGGCGCTGGTAATAACTCTCTCTTCCTCCAGGTCAACAGCACATGCGCAGGCTCTCGTCCAACTAGAGCTGTTACAGCCATTTACCAAATTTACAATAGGGAGCGTGCACTGCTGCATCCCCAGTGGCAGGCACATGCTTCTGTCCAAGTCATTCAGATAAGCTGCCGCCAGGGATGCGGCACTGCACGCTCCCCATTGAATGCAATTAGAGCCCTTTACTGAAGGATGTAAACACGGCAAAGGGCTCTGGCTGGAGCAGAGCCCGTGCATTGTGCAGTTGAACAGAGGAGAGGTGAGTTTTAGAGAAACTGGGGGGTTTCACAGACCCCAAATCGGGATGCCCCAGGGGCATGGAACAAAAACCACAAAAGTCAGATTCCCATGTTTTGTTCTGCTTTAAGCAAGCATACAATAAAATGAAATCCCTTTGAATCAATCCCGACTCCTGACAATGCAGTACAGGCTCCACCTCAGCATGGTAGACAAACAGGCATTAATATACTAGTATGAGCACTCTAGCTCTGATGAGCCATTAATCCCTTTTCTATAATTGCACATCCACATCAGGGCCGACTCCAGGTTTATGTGGGCCCTTGGGCAATAGAGCCTCAGTGGGCCCCTTGTCGGTGTGGTATGTTACTCCATAAATAATGATAAAATTTAATGTAAAAATATTAAAAAAATAACAGAACAAAAACATAGAATGAATAACAGAGACAAAGAAAAAATAAAAAGTATGACAGAAAAAAAGCAGGAAAGAAGGGAGAAAAAAAGAAGTGATGGAAAGAGAGAATAGAATAGAGGAACAGAAAAAAGGGAGAAGAAATAACAGAAAAAAATAATAGAAGGGAAAAAGAAACAAAATAGGAATGTCCGAACAAACAGATGAAAGAAAGAAAAAATGGATGGGGAAAAAAATAAAGAATGAAAAAGACTAGAAAGAAAAGAATGAAAGAAACAAAGGATAAAAGGGCTGACAGAAAGATAGCATCTCCCAAGGGCCAATCTGCCCCTGGCTGACCGTCCTTAGTCTTGGTTACTGCACGTCAATGCATCCTGCATAGGGGCTGCCCAGGGTACAGGGAATGAGGTGGGCCCTCTCAAGGCGCAGGGGCCCGGCGGCATCTGCCCCGGTATGCCTAGTGCTGACGCCTGCCCTAATCCACATGCATCTCCACGAGACCCAAATTCTTTTCCATACCTTTCAACAGGGACACTTGCGGTGGGCAATCCAAGATAATATATTTCTCTACAAGAGTTTCTGTTCTGAATATATATTTAAAGAATAGAGCCAAACTAGCGCTACTATACACAACTAGAAGAGGCATAATGGCGCCCCCTGCTGCACGAATACATAGCTGCAGCACAAATATGCACAGGCTGTGCTTACCAGGCTTCCTTGCTTGGCTGTAGTGACTGAAGTTTTTTCAGCGTTCCAAATTTACTGTCATACTAAAAAGGAAAAACAAAAAAAAAAAAAAGGTTAATGAAATTACATTTATGTAACAGATGCAGCAAACCACAGGAATTCCCACAGAAGACAACATCTCCACACCAAAGCTATGTCTCCAACAGTGGCCACCCTGGGCACCCCAATATATGGATGGCAAACCTCAAAAGCCAACAGCTCTGCAACAGGCTGGCTCAGGATACAGGCAGTTCTCCCCTCTACAATGAAAATAGTTCACTGTAGCCCTTTCATTTTCTTTGTACTGTGCCAAAAACATTTTTGTGCACCTTGGATTTTTGTTTAGCAGTGGGGCAACCTTTACATGTTTTTTTTTTTTTTTTTTTTTTTGTCAACTGATTAAGTTTGCTTCCTTGTCATTTTAAAGCGGAACATCGGACCAAAAACAAAAACGCAATTCTGTGAAACTCACCTGTAGAATTGCTTTTATTTCCTATCCATTCCAGGCTGCCCCGATGGTATTCACGGTTGGGTAACTCCGCCCCAAAGGGGGCGTGGACTGCAAGAATAAAGATGTGGCTCCTCCCGGCCCCCTATAAAGGCAGCTGCTTCTTAACCACACCCAGTAACTGGAAAGCAGTAACTCAAATAGTAAGAGGCAGGCCGGGAGGCCCCGAACATAGGAGACCATGTTACTTCACATAGCCTCCGCTTGTACTCTCTCGAACCTAAAACCTACATTTGTGAAACTAGAGTCCTATGAACAATAATGGTTCAATCACCATAAAAAGGCATGCAAGGACATAAAAAACCTCAAAGGGCGGGTTGGACGGCCTCTAATGGATAGGAAATAAAAGCAATTCTACAGGTCAGTTTCACAGAATTGCGTTTTTCTTTCCAATCCATTCCAGGCCGTCCCGATAGTATTCACGGTTGGAACATCCAAAAGCAGTGTCCATATGGGCAGAATCCCCAGTGCGGAACAGCAGGTAGTTCATTTCACTACCACCTGAAGCACCTTTCGGCCAAAAACAGCGCCAGCTGAGGCCCTGACATCCACCTTGTAACTTTGTAAAAGTATGAACTGAAGACCAAGTGGCAGCCTTACAAACTTGTTCAACCAAGGCCTGATGCTGAAAAGCCCAAGAAGCGCCAATGGCTCTAGTAGAATGAGTTGTGATCCGAAAGGGGGGTTCTTTTCCCTTGGCAGAATAGGCTCGTACCACCACCTGTCTAATCCACCTACTGGAGTGTGGACTTGGCTGGTGGAAATCCCTTTCTAGAGCCTTCCATTAAGACAAAAAGCAAATCCGATTTCCAGAAAGGTTTAGTCGCAGCCAGGTAATATCTTATGGCTCTAACCACATCCAAAACATGGAGAGTCCATTCTTTAGGATTAGCCAGTGCTGGACACAAGGAAGGTAAGACAACTTCCTCATTAAGGTGAAAAGGAGAAACGACCTTAGGCAGAAAATCAGGCTTAAAACGAAAAACCAACTTGTCCCTGTGCATCTAAAAATAGGGTGGTTTCATACATAACGCGGCCAGCTCTTATACTCAACGCACAGAGGTGATCGCCACCAGAAAAAACACTTTGAGTGTCAGCATAGTCAATGTAGCATCATTCAATGGCTCGAAGGTGGCACCCTGGAGAGCAGAAAACACCAGATTTAGGTCCCATACCGGTAAGACTGATTTACACGGTGGGCGGACATGAGTGACCCCTTGGAAAAAAGTCTTGATCAATCTATGATTGGCAATAGACTTCTGGAAAAAAATGGATAGGGCCGAGACCTGACCCTTGAGGGTGCTCAACTGGAGGCCCAAGTCTAGACCATTTTGTAGAAACTCTAGAAACAGAATATCTCCGGCAGGGAAGGTTCCTGGCCTCGCACTAACTTCTTCCGTGCCTGAATTATTGTGTGGATAACTGTGGCCGATAAACCCTTCTCCGTCAGGATGGAGGTTTCAATAGCCAGGCCGTCAAAGCCAACGTTCATAAATTCGGGTGCCAATTCTTACTATGTCTGCAAACTAACTCCTCCTTGGCCAACGAGGAGCCACCAGGATGGTTGGAACCCCCTCTTGTACTATCTTGCGTAGTACTCAGTCCAGGAGCGGAAACGGAGGAAAAGCATACAGAAGATTGAATCCTGTCCAGGGAATCGCCAGGGCATCTGTTGCTATGGCCAGAGGGTCTCTTGAGAGAGATACAAACCTTGGAAGCTTGTGATTGTGTCTGGACGCAAAGAGATCCACGTCCGGTTGACCCCAGCGGAGGCATAGAGCCTGAAAGTCCTTCCTGCTGAGAGACCATTTCTTCAGACGCAAGGACCTCCTGCTCAGGGAGTCTGCCTCCTGGTTCTCCACCCTGGGGATGTAAACAGCCGAGATGCAGGGAACGCTCTCTGCCCAACTCAGAATCCTGCTTACCTCCTTGAGGGATCTCTTGCTCCAAGTACCGCCCTGGTGGTTGATGTAGGCTACAGCCGTCCGATTGTCCGAGCGGACCTGAACCCCATGGTCCCTTAAATGGGGGGTCAGACATAGTAGAACCAAATTGCTCCTAGAGATTTATGGGCAACCGGTTCTCTTTTGGACCCCACTGACCCTAGATCGTCTGGGTCTGCCAAATGCCTCCCCAGCCCGTAAGACTGGCATCCGTGGTAACTATCTCCCATTGGGGAGATTCCGGGAATCCAACCACCACAAGAGGGATTGCCTGGCCGGGGGGACAGCAAAAATCCTTGGTCCAGGGATTCCAGTGACAGATTCCAGCTGGCTAGCAGGTTCAGCTGAAGAGGCCTCATATGGAATTGGGCGAAGGGCACTGCCTCGAAGCAAGCCACCATTAGGCCCACCAATCTCATCCCTAGACGCACCGACGGTTGTTGACAAGCCAGCAAGGCTTGTACCTGCGCCTGGAGACACAAGTCTTTCTGCTGCGGCAAAAAGACCTTGACTTGAACGGTGTCTAGAGTCAGCCCCAGGAATGATCTCACTGTTGATGGCGTGATATGCGACTTGGGGTAGTTGATCACCCAACCGAAGGCTTCCAAATTTGACAGTACGGTCCGGGTGTCGCTCTCGGCCTCCTGCAGGGACTGGGCCGAGATCAGAAGGTCGTCCAGATAGGATAATACACGAATACTCCGACCCCTCAGGATAGCCATGATGCCCGCCAGAACCTTGGTGAACACTCTGGGAGCTGAGGATATGCCGAAGGGGAGTACCACAAACTGGAAATGCTGACCCTCCAGTGCAAACCTCAAAAACTTTTGATGTCCCGGAAAAATCGGGATGTGCAGATACGCGTCCCTGATGTCCACCGTAGTCAAAGTCGCCGGGCCGAAGCAACCGCACTGCCGACCGTAATGTTTCCATGCGGAAATGTCTGACCCTTATAAATTTGTTGAGACCCTTTAGGTCCAAGATCGGCCGCACCGATCCGTCCTTCTTGGGAACTGTGAACAGGTTGGAGTAGAATCACTGACTGCAGGATCTCTTAAGGAAGCATTGTCAGGTGACGGCAAAATAGTGGTGTTGGACAGACCTGAAACCGGAGGGTCCACAACTTAATCAACTTGGCAGGGAAGGGATACCGTCTCTCCAGGCCCTTAGGAACCGATGGCAGCTTGTTGGGCCTTTCCCACTCCTTAAGTATCATATTGGAAAAATGCGGCTGTTCGGGAAAAAAACACCGCTATGGCTCCCCCACGCAGTAGTAGCACCAAGCACGCACACAATAAAAAAAAAAAAAACAACATGTGGGAGAAGGGAGGGTAATATACAAAAGTATATAGTGGTATCTCAGCAGGTTCACCATGAGAGACCTGCAGCCGACCTGCTTGTTCTAGGAAAGCCTGCGGCCCAGAGCTATATGCTCTTAAAACGCTCCAGACCCCGGCGTTTCACCCTGCCGCCACGGATCCCAAACAGTCAAAGCTTGGAGGCATCAAATGGGTCAGAAGAATCTGCGGAAATAGGGTCCTGCAGCAAGCCGACAGGTTAGAAGGCCCCGCTTTGCTGCTAAAATCCTGAGAGAGTGTAAGTGATATGTGCAGCTCCACTGCAAGAACAGAACTGGGTGTGGTTAAGAGGCAGCTGCCTATATAGGGGGCTGGGAGGAGCCACGTCTTTGATCTTGCAGTCCATGCCCCAAAGTTACCCAACCGTGAATACTATCGGGACAGTCTGGAATGGACTGGAAAGAAAAAGGGGTCGATTCTTCTCGCCCACGAGTCGGCCCCACTTGCCTTTTGGATGTCGCTGCCGTCATGAGTAGGACCTACCATCCGAAACGCGTTGACATTGGGACTCGCTTCTATATGCCTTTTACACCGCTTTGATTGCTTGGATGGCTTTTTAACCATGTTGGAATAAAAATGGAAATCTTACTGCTTCGAATGCTGGCCGGCCTTACATTCCCCCGATGTTTCTCTTTAAGTTTGTGTGTGTATATTTTTTTTTTGTATTGGGCTGTGCAACTCATCTTTGTGACTTACCGTTTAACCCTTTCAGTGCCAACCTACCTGAAGATTTTGTCACCACTTGCTACCAAGCAATTTTAGCACTATATAGGTTTAACTTGTTTTTTGCAAGAATATCTAGGAAAATTATATATAATTTTTTTTCATCAGTAGCTTAGGTTTGGGCTTTAACATGAATCCTTTAACGGACAATGAAGCAGCCCCCCGTGAATCTCACATGCTTGGCGATTAAATTGGGCCAAAACCCAGGGCATCTCAATTTGGGATAATCCTGCTGTGTGAAACGTTCGTCTTGTATACCTATCCCACAGCGCAGGTGTGAGCTCTCCTCCAATCAGGGTCCTATGCTGTGAATTTAAATAAAAAATAAAAGGTATAGAACACAGTTTGTATGCGGAGACCAGAACACAGTGCTGAGAGCAGCCAGTATCCCTTCGGCTCTGTGTCTGCGCCCCTGCCACTCAAAAAGGCCTGGAGTAGCCTGGAAGGCAAGTTGAACTGGGGGGGGGAAATACAAGGTGAACTGGGGGGGTTCACACAGCAGGAGTTGGAACGTCCCAGGAGTCTGGAGTCTTCATCTATTTTGAAAATTATTCAATGTTGAAAATTTACGTATATGTGGTTTGGTTAATTTAATGTTATATACATATATGTTATGTATAAGAATTTTATACATTGGTTTTTCAGTATCACCATGTCGAGGATGGAAGCTGCAGCAACAAGCAATGGCCTTGATTCAGTAAAGGTAGAAAAAAATTCTCATGGTAGTAAAAGATTCAATTCATGAGAAAAAAGCCTGAGAATTTCACTGTTGCTGAATCACCAGATAAAAAGACAATGAAAGTCAATGGCACTTTTTTACTACTAAGAAAAGTAGAGACCTGTTTACTCCTTTCTACACTGTAGTAAAAGCTGCCATTGACTTTCATTCACTTTTTATCTCGTGATTCAGTAAGTGAGATTCTCAGGCTTTTTTCTCATGAATTGAATTTATTACTACCATGAGAATTTTTTTCTACCTTTACTGAATTGAGGCCAAAGTCTGCACACTTCTCTTCCATTGATTTTTATTTTTGTTAGGCTGGGGGATTCACCTGTGGGGAGCATGTATTTTATGGGGGAGGGGGGATCCACACACAAAGGTAAGAAAGGTTGGGGACCCCTGGGCTGGTAATCTGCACATGCCCCACTAGAGAAGGCACCCTCTGTTGATTGGCAATGATTGACCACAGCTGATACGCGACCGGTGGTGGACACTTTAGATACGCGTCAGAGGCCAGTTGCATGCACGCTGGCTGTTTCAGGGCTGTTCGCCACAAGCGATACGGCTGCAGCACTATGTTGAATAGAGCCTGTGGGTGGTATGTTAAATAACATCTGTTTTTTTTTCTTACTTGTTGTTGGGCCTGGGCGCCGGGTACCATCTGAGACATTCCTTTTCCCACAACTTGGATCTGCAGGGAGGCCTTCCCCAGGCTGATGGTAGGCACCGAGTTGATCACTCCAGTTTTTGCCTAGAACACGAAGGAGAAGAAACCCATTAAAGAGGTTCTCTTTCACAAAGCGCATACCTTCAGTTGTGATTCGAAAGCTGCAACAAGGGGCAACGTTCCTCACCTGCGTCTGCCCAGGACCAGCAGTGACGGCCTTCCCCTGGGCCACATGGGGTTTCCCTGGTGTGTTGGGGAAAGCCGGAGCATCCTGGGGCCCGGGAACGGGTGCAGCACCTAAAAATAAAGGACAAGGTCAGCCTGCAATTCATTACATGAATAACCCATCACCAGAGCATTAAAAAAAAAAAAAAAAATCTTAAAGGGCAAGTCCACTTTCGATGGAATTTTTGAAAATGTACTTTTTTGTGCCAAAAGTGGAATAAACCCCGCTGTGTGAAACCCCCTAGAACACACTAGAGTTCACTCTGCTGATCTCTCCTCAAGCCAACGACGTAGGCGCAGCAGATCGTCCTTTTAGCTCATCCCAGTTTGAGTCTCTGACTCCAGGGTGGGTTTTGCTCCACTTTAAGGTGCTGAGCTGATGTGGTATTTTTTTTTAAATTCTGTATGCAATTTGAATACAGTGATGAATTGCAGCTCGGTAAGTACAGGGGGTTCAGCTAGGATTCCAGAGGCCCCCCGGGTGAAGAGGAGAGCTGGCCGGGGGGGTGTCAGGTGAGTGTTTTTTTACTTTTCTTTTACTGTAGGGGGAAGTCCGAATTGATACTAGAAAGAATGACTTGCTAGGGGTCCAATATGGTTTCCGATCTATACTATTCATAACGGTATGGGGGTCAGCATTTGGCAGATCAGCTTTGGGTCGTATAATTTTATTGTAGTATCTTGCACATTTTCTACTAAACGTGTTAAATGGCGAGTGGAACATGTATTTTCTCCACAACAGATAAAGATCTATATTCATTTTAGGATTAATAGGGGTATGGGGTCAGCAGAGGGGACTGCGGAGATCACCTTGAGCTGCGCGTATTTCATGTTTTAAATCGGCCATTGCATGTAATTTATGTGTTACGCTATACACGCAATAATAGTTCTACATTTGTTGGGCCCCACAGGGACTCCCATTACTAGAACACACATCAAACTTGATGGAAATAGACCTTCTAATAGACACCCCGCAGGTGCAAGAATGAATGATACAAAACGGTCAGACACTTAGAGCAGACCAAAGCATCCCCTGAATTGCTCCCCCCACGAGGATTACCCTTTGCCAATTTTCACTGCACCTGCTTCACTCTAATCACAGATAATGGCACCTGTTTTAGCTGTAAAGCCCCGCCTTCTTCATTCATTGCCACTGTTGTGCGTGGCAATTATGTCATTGTCACACCTATGCAACGACTGCCGTATTTTACAGAGGGCCAGCCAAAAAAAAAAAGTGTTCTAGGACAACTTGAAAATATTAATTTCTAGTTCTACACGCCAAGAAGGAATTATCGGCCCGGGCCTTGGCCAAATGTATTTCACAAGTTCAGTGAGTTTTGGTCTGCTTTAAAGGGATACAGCAAGCAAAGGCAGTTGTTAGACAATTAGCACCATCCCAAACGGTTTTCCCATGTTTAAACTGAAGAAAAAATGGCTGCGATATCAAGGTTTACAGTTTCACTAATTTCCTAATAATCAAAACAGGTGGGGTCTGTAAGATCTTGATACTGTGCTTCAAGAGCCTGGCTGTGCTCCTCCCTCTCTCCCTGTTGCCAGTGTTCTTAAAAATAATGGAGAATCAGTTTATACACGCCAGCAGATTTATTGCTAATCCACAGTCTAATGATCATTAGTGAAGGGAAGGTTTGCAGGCTCTATTGCCATGTTCCACAGCTGTAATTGTGCCACCAAATCACAACCACAAGCACACAGGCAGCCATGGACGATTCAAATGCTAATTAGCTGAGCAGTGATTGAAATGTTAATTATGCATCCATATGCCAATTAGCGCTGTGGTCGAGGGTGAAAGGCTGTGCTGACACAGGCAGCTCAAGCGCTAAGCTGAGAAACGGGTGCAGAGCTATAGACCATTAACCAAAGCCAATGATTGGTGGTCGATAGAAAAAGAATTCAGGGGGTGTGTCACTACTCTTTGCCTTGGTTCTACTTCCAGACAGGAAGAGCGAGGGCAGCCATTAGGAGGTGAGCTCCTGAATGACAGTTTATGCGCTTTGCCTACAGAGCACCTTTAATATCAGTAGAGGACACTGAAGAATAAACAAGGCCTCAAACGTTAGCCTAGCCCATGTTGCTCCTAATGTGAATACTGACACCAAAGCTCAGTCGAGGTAGGTAAACACACAGCACTCCTCCATCGGAACCAAACCAAGGTGACACTGTAGTGTGGGGTCTTCAACATTCTGCTCCCCTAAATGATGGAATAATTTTAGGAAAGTACCTAAATAATAAGGCTTATGCTCAGAGTATAAAAACAGGGACGGCTGATCAAAGTTGCGGAGATAGAGCGATACGAAGGTATGATTGCAGCCCGCAATGAATCCTCGGAATCCACTATTTGAAGTGGGCCGGTTGGGTGGTATTCTCAGTCTCATAGGAGTACAGGGTGATAATTGAGGCAAATTCGTAAAAAAGGTCGGTCTGCACCACTCCCTATCTCTTCTTCTACCCCTATCTTTAACCCTCTTTCCTGTATACTCTCTTTGGTTCTTACTCCTAGCTGCAGCCATGTTCTTCTGGGACTTACTGAACTGGGGCAGGGGCCTGCATGATGGTTGGAAAGAGGTGGCACGGTGGGCTCGACTCCTGGGTGCCCACGCTGCGCCCGTGTAAGCAGCACTTCCCATTAAGGGGATGGTGCTTGAGTAGGGCATAGAGGGTCGGCGGGGTGCCTGGGGGCTGACGCCCCGAACAGATTTATTGGTCACGCCCCGGCATCATCCATCAGATTGCATTATTCTGCTCTGTCTTTGCTACGCATTGGCTATATGTTTTAATGTATTTGTCTTAGGTATGGAAAGGTCTGTATAACTTGAAAATGAAAAAGAATATATTTAACAAAAAAACAGGGACATGTAAAAATACAATTCTGTGAGAATCTCACCTGTAGAATTGGCATTATGAGTATACAGTACGTCCTGCTCCAAATCTAATACTTACAGTTGGGATATACTCCGCCAGATGGCGCTGGACTGCAGAGACATTGAAAATAGGCTCCTCCCAGCCCCTCAAATACCCAGGGACCTCCCACAAATCCCCAGCAGTTAAGGAGAAGCCGGGAGAATTAAACAACCCAAACTATCAACTATAACAATTTTTTTTTTGGAATTTTAATGCATAGATGGCCATTGTATGCTTGCGCACACATAGGAATTTGTCCTCCGCATTTAACCCATCCATGCAGTGAGTATACACATGCCTGGAGCGGTGGGCTGCCCTATTTACGGCGCCCGGGGAGCAGTTGGGGGGGGTTAGGTGCCTTGCTCAAGAGCACTTCAGTTATGTCCCAGGACCGGGATTCGAACCTACAACCCTCCAGTCACAAGTCCGCTCCCCTTACCTCTAGGCCACAACTGCCCCTTTTGACAATGATAACAATCACCATACAGGGGATCCAAGAAAATGCAAACCAAGGGTGGGTTGGAGCAGGATGTACTGTATACTCATAATACCAATTCTACAGGTGAGTAATCACAGAATTGTATTATTCTTAGTATACAGTACGTCCTGCTCCAAATCTAATACTTACAAAAGCAGTGTCCATAAAGTAGGGTGGAATCCCCAAGAAAATCAGCAGCAGGCAGTTTAAACCACTGCCGCCTGCAGAACCTTTCGGCCAAAAACAGCATCAGCTGAGGCCCTAACATCAACCTTGTAAAACTTTGAAAAGGTATGAACAGAAGACCAAGCAGCGGCCTTGCAAACTTGTTCAACAGAAGCCTGGTGCTGAAAAGCCCAAGAGGCACCAATAGCATGAGTGGAATGAGCAGTAAGGCAGAAGGGAGGATTCTTCCCCTTAGCAGAGTAGGCCTGAATCACAGCCTGACGAATCCACTTGCTGATAGTAGACTTGGCAGGAGCCAAACCCTTCCTAGGACCAGAAGGGACCACAAAAAGAGCATCAGTTTTCCTGAAAGGTGCAGTAGCCACCAGATAGTACTTCAGACACCTAACCACATCCAAAGTGTGCAAAACCCTCTACATAGCATTGCTAGGATTAGGGCACAAAGAAGGAAGAACAATATCCTGATTCAAATGAAAGACAGACACTACCTTAGGCAGAAAGTCAGGTTTGAAACGAAACACCACCTTGTCCTGGTGCCTCTCATAGTATCGGGGCTGAATGGACAGCGCCACCAACTCAGACACACGCCTGACAGAAGTGATAGCCACCAGAAACACAACCTTGAGCGTAAGAATGGCCAAGGCAGCATCCTGCACAGGTTCAAAGGGAGCACCCTGCAAGGCTGACAGAACCAAGTTCAAATCCCAAACAGGGGCCATAGGTTTACGTGGGGGACGCACATGAGTGACCCCCTGGAAAAAGGTCCCGATCAGAGGGTGCTGAGCAAAGGACTTCTGGAAAAAGATAGCCAGGGAAGAAACCTGACCCTTCAGAGTATTGAGTTGGAGCCCCATCTCCAACCCATGCTGCAGGAACTCCAGAATCCTGGGAATAGAGAAGACACGACAGGGAAGAGACTTAGACTCACACCAGGCAATGTAGGCAGGGTAAACCCTGTAATAAATGGAAGAGAAAGACTTCTTCCTAGCTTTAATCAAAGTATCCACAACTGAGGAAGACAGCCCCTTCTCCATCAAGATGGAGGTTTCAGCAGCCAAGCCGTCAAAGCCAGAGTTTGTAAATTGGGATGGCGTAGTGAGCCCTGAGTGAGCAGATCTGGCACCAAGGGCAGAGCGTACTGATCTACTGCCAGCTGTACCACGTCTGCGAACCACACTCTTCTTGAACCAGAATTGCTGGCACCCCTTCCAGAGCAATCTTTCGCAGATCCCTGCCCAGCAGGGGAATTGGGGGGGGGGGGGAAGACATACAGGAACTGAAAGTCCTTCCATGACATTGCTAGCGCATCCGAGGTCAGGGCCAGAGGATCCCTAGACAGAGACAAAAGCTGGAAGCTTGTGATTGTGGCGGGACGCAAACAGATCCACATCTGGTTGGCCCCAACGGTGACAGAGATTGAAACCCCCTGCTGCATAGGGACCATTCTCCCTGGCGAGAGGTCCCCCTGCTCAGAGAGTCCGCCAGGCGATTTTCCACCCACGGGATGTACACAGCTGTGCAGGGGACATTGGCCTCCGCCCAAGTCGCTTCCTGGAGGGCCCCCTTGCTCCGGGGTCCCTCCATGATGATTGATGTAGGCAACTGCCGTCTGGTTGTCCGAGCGCACCTGAACAGGCAGGCCCTGAAGATGAGTAGTCAAGCGAGCCAGAACCAATTTGATCGCTCGCAGCTCCAAGACATTGATAGGTGTGTGGGCCTCCTGAGGGCCCCACCTCCCCTGGAATCGCAGGGACTTCCAGAACCCCCCCAACCTGACAGACTGGCATCCCAGGAAGGGGCAAGAAAGGATCTGCCCCCCAACAGGTTCCTGGAGTCCATCCACCACAAGAGGGACCTCCTGACCAGGGGGGAGAGCACACAGACCCTGTCCAGGGACGCTGGGTCCTTGTCCCATACAGACAATAGGTGAAGTTGCAGAGGCCTCAAGTGGAACTGAGCATAAGGGACCGCTTCGAAGCACGCCACCATCAAGGCCCACCAGCTGCATCCCCTGCCTGATGGAGGGATGGGGACAAGCTAGGAGGGACCAAGCCTGTGCAATCAGACTGTCCACCTTCTGTTGAGGAAGGAAGATCCTTGCCTGAACTGTATCCAGAATCATTCCTAGGAATGGAGTTACCAAGGAAGGGGACAGTGAGGACTTGGGGTGGTTGATCACCCATCCAAATGACTCCAGAATGGACACCACCAGCTGAGTATCCAACTCTGCCTGATGTAGACTGGGAAGTGATGAGGATGTCGTCCAGATAGGGAAGCACGCGGATGCCCTGACATCTGAGTCAGGTATGCAACCAGCACATTATCCCCCGCAAGGCATACCCCCCAACCCACACACTGCCGGGACTGCCCCGAAGGGAGCCGGAGCCCGGTATCCTGGGGAGCCTCCATATGGTGATTTGTATGGTAGTCGCAATGACCAGCGGGAATTACGCTAGAAGCTACCCGGGATGCCCCTTAAGTCCGTTAGTGGGAGGATTTGCAAGCCCTTATTTTTTGCCCAATGGACCCCAACAATAACAAAATGGGGGCCTCCGTAAGTAAGGTACACCAAGACAAGCACTCATACATGTAGAATGTACAAAGAGTGTGGCAAAACATATAAAATAATATATAACATTAAATATAATATAGTATATAATACTAATAGTAATGTATATAATAATAATATGGCATACTATTTCTTCATTTTAGTAATAAACATAATGTATGCGCAAATAGTACAATAAAAGAGTAGCGTGAGGACTGGCATGAACGGAGTCTTGAACCAGCAATCTACCATCTATCATCACTCAGAGTCTGCTGCTCTAGCTATGGTGCTTCGGAGTTACACTAATGACGCCCAGCGCGCATGTGGGCATTGACAAAATTGTGGTTGATCTTGGTGTTCTTGGCCGCCGCCGCGCTGGATAAGGCGCAAACTCAAGCCACAGACAACAAGCAAAGCCCCGCAGTGCACTCACCGCACAACGGAAGGCGATCCCCAGCTGATGGCAGAAGGAAGAAGCAGAAGGGCGGGCCGCGGGATCGCGCGCCGCGCCTGGCCCCGCCCCCTCCTCACCCAGCAACACGATGCCATTGACTGGGCACCGCCGAGGGCGTCAGAGAGAGTGGGGCGGGCCGCCGCCAGCGCGCCGAGCGCCCGGCCCCCTCTCCTCACCGCAAGGAGAGGGAGAAGCTCACACTTAGCCATAGCAGCCATGACAGGGCGGCCGGCTCTCAAAACGACCGCCGCATGTATAAAACGAAAGATAAGATGAATGTTAAAAGCACACACACACTCATACACCCATTCATTAACGGATTACTTCCCGATGCTCCACATCAAACGGACAAGGGAGAAATCACAGGCCCCCCTCCCATTGTGAATAAAGGAACTAAAGTAATGGGAGGGAGGGATCCCCAACTACAGTAGTAGAACATGTGGAACGGACAGGGCATCCCAAACCAGGGTCACCAACCTGGTAGCCGCCTGCCCCTTGTAATGGGGTCACACGGAGGAGCATAGCTCCTATCAGTACACCTGTTAAGGTGAGTCCTACCGTCAACAGGATCTACAGCCAAGGCTGGGAGGCATTAGGGGACTTAAGTATAAATAGGTCCGGGCAGAAATAGGGATAAAAATGGCCGGGTGTGCAAGGAGGAGTTGCTCGCCGTCTGCAGAGACGATTACTGGGGAATGTGTGGGAGGTCCCAGGTATTTATGGGCCGGGAGGGGCTCCTTTTTTTCTATTCATCTCTGCAGAAGTTCGCCCTCTACTGGACATAACCCAAGTGTAATGAATATTTCCGAAGCAGGGTGTGAGACATACTTAGAATAACAGCATCCGCTGAAGCCCGCACATCAACCTTGTAAAACTTGGAAAAAGTATGAACGGAAGACCAAGTAGCAGCCTTACAAACTTGTTCAACCGAAGCCTGGTGCTGAAAAGCCCAGGATGCACCAACAGTACGAGTAGAGTGCGCAGTGACCCTAAAAGGAGGAGTCTTCCCCTTAGCAGAATAGGCAACAACAATGGCCTGACGAATCCATTTGCTAATCGTAGACTTAGCAGGTGCCAAACCTTTCCTGGGCCCGCAGGGCACCACGAAAAACGCATCCGTCTTGCGGAAGGAAGAAGTAGTCACCAAATAGTACCTCACACAGCGAACAACGTCCAAATTGTGCAGAACCCTCTCCTTGTCATTCTTAGGCTTAGGACACAAGGAAGGGAGAACAATATCCTGATTGAGGTGGAAAGCAGACACCACCTTAGGAAGGAAATCCGGCTTAAAACGAAAAACCACCTTATCCTGGTGTCTCACAAAGTAAGGGGCCTGAATCGACAGAGCCGCCAACTCAGAGACACGTCTAACCGAAGTAATAGCCACCAAGAAAGCAACCTTCTGAGTGAGAACAGAAAGAGCAATATCCTGTAGCAGCTCAAAAGGAGGACCCTGCAGAGCCGAAAGAACCAAATTCAAATCCCAAACAGGAACCACAGCCTTCCGAGGGGGGCCGCACATGCGCGACCCCTTGGAAAAAGGTCTTAACCAGCGGGTGTACGGCAAAAGACCTCTGGAAGAAAACCGACAGAGAAGAAACCTGTCCTTTCAAAGTACTAAGCTGGAACCCAAGATCCAGATTATGCTGAAGAAACTCCAAAATCCTGGGTATCGAAAACACCCTGCAAGGCAAGGCCCTAGCCTCACACCAATCAATATAGGACCTCCAAGTCCTATAGTAAATGCCAGAAGAGGACCACTTCCTAGCCCTAATCAAGGTCTGAACAACAGCCTCAGACAAAGCTTCCTCTTTCAAGATGAAGGTTTCAGCAGCCAAGCCGTCAAAGCAAGCGTTGATAAATTGGGGTAAAGTAGATGACCCTGAGATAGCAGATCTGGCAACAAGGGAAGCCGGTACCGATCTACGGCCATCCTTACGTCGTCTGCGTACCAAACCCTTCTTGGCCACCTTGGAGCCACCAGAATCGCTGGTGCCCCTTCTAGAACCAGTTTGCGAACTACCTTGCCCAGCATGGAGATGGGTGGAAACAGGTACAGAAAACCCAACTCCTTCCAAGCCAGTGACAAGGCATCCACTGCCAGAGACAGAGGATCCTGAGAAAGAGACACAAAGGCCGGAAGTTTGTGACTGTGCCTCGAGGCAAAGAGATCCACCTCTGGAGTCCCCCACTTGCGGCAAAGATCCAGAAAAACCTCGGGGTTGAGAGACCACTCTCCTTGGCGAGAGGATCCCCTGCTCAGGGAATCCGCCTCCGTGTTCTCCACTCCTGGAATGTAGACTGCCGAAATGCAAGGAACATTGCTCTCCGCCCAGTGCAGGATCAGAGAGACTTCCCTGAGGGCACTCCTGCTGCGAGTACCTCCTTGGTGATTGATGTAAGCTACCGCCGTTCGGTTATCCGAGCGAAACTGAACCGGTAGACCCCGTAAATGTGAGGTCAGCCGAGCCAGAACCAGTCAGATGGCTCTGAGCTCCAAGACATTGATGGGGGTGTGAGCCTCCCGAGGACCCCACACCCCGCTGAACTGATGACTTTTCCAATAACCTCCCCAGCCCGACAGGCTGGCATCCGTGGTAACCGTCTCCCAACAAGGGACCAGAAAGGATCTGCCCCTCAGATTGCTCGATTCCAGCCACCACCGAAGGGACTGCCGAACCCTGGGAGACATCCTGAAAGGTTGATCCAATGACTGCGGACACCTGTCCCAATGCGTCAATAGGTGAAGTTGAAGAGATCTCATGTGAAACTGTGCAAACGGAACCGCCTCGAAGGAGGATACCATCAAGCCCACCAGTTTCATCCCCTGTCGGATAGAGGGACAAGGATTGGCCAGAAGAAGGCGGATCAGACCCTGAATCCCCTGCACCTTGGCCCGGGGCAGAAACACTCTGGCCCGAATGGTATCCAGATTCATGTCCAGAAATGAAATCACACGAGACGGGGAGAGAGAAGACTTGGTTCGGTTGATCACCCACCCGAACCTCTCCAGAGTCGACACCACCTGGTGGGTGTCCAGCTCCGCCTGACGGAGGGAAGAAGCTGAGATCAACAGGTCGTCCAGATAAGGCACAATGCGAATGCCCTGAGCTCTGAGCAGAGCCATTATTCCCGCCAAGACCTTGGTGAAGACCCTCGGCGCCGAGGTCAGACCGGAGGGAAGAGCTACAAACTGATAATGTTGATCCTCCACTGCAAACCGGAGGAATCTCTGATGTGCCTGAAAAATCGGAACATGCAGATACGCATCCTTGATGTCTATGGATGTCATAAAATCCCCTTGGCGAAGGGAATTGATCACCGAGCGCAGTCTCCATGCGGAACTTTTTGGCTCTGATAAACCTGTTGAGAACCTTGAGATCTAGAATGGGTCTCACCGAACCCTCCTTTTTGGGAACCGTGAAAAGGTTGTAGTAGTAACCCCTGCCTCTCTCCGACGGAGGCACCGGGCATATAACCCCCATGTCCAGAAGGTTTTTACTGCTAACAGGAACCCCTGTGCAGCCTGAGGGTCCGAGGGCACCCGAGACCTTAAGAATCTTGGGGGCGGCCAGTACTCGAACTCCAGTTTGCACCCGGAGGAGACCACTTCCAAGATCCAATTGTCTGACCTCCCGGGCCCAGACCTAGAAGAAGAGCCGCAGCCGTCCCCCCACCCTTGCGGGTGAGGGCGCCCCTTCATTGCTGAGCCGGTTTAACGGCAGGCTTGGGCTTGGAACCCCGGGCAGCTGCGGGACGTGCCCGACCTCTGCCTGTGTTCCAGAAGAGCCCCCGACACCCGAGAATGCCAAACCCCTAGCCGCTCTGGCCCCTCGAAAGGAAGGAGTGAACGAGCCAGCCCCCCGAAAGGGGCAGCGCTGTTTCCTCCACTGAGGTAACTTACCTCCTTTAGCAACAGCATCCAATTTATCTCCAAACAGCCGCGAACCCAAGAAGGGAAGAGCTGTGAGCGACTTCTTGGCCCCAACGTCCGCTGTCCACTGGCGGAGCCAGACCAATCTGCGCATAGCCACCAGTAAGGCTGAAGTCCTACTACACACAATAGCATCTTCCATCACAGCCATGACAAAATCCATGAACAATTCGCATCTCTTAAGGATAGCGAACTCCGCGCCAGCTGGATCAAACTGAGCGTTATTCAGCCAGTCCCTGATAAGAGACCTGGTAGCAAGTGACACCAGGGCAGATGCACTGACAGGCCACAGGGCCGAGCCCACGTTGCGTGGCACGCCATCTGATCAAGGCGCTTATCCTCGCCATCCTTAAGGGAAGTGGCGTCAGGGGTGTTCAGCACAGAAGAGTTGGTCAAACCTAAAACTGGCGCATCGACCTCGGGAGGAGAAGACCAGCGCTTAACCGCCTCCACCGGAAAAGGATACTTCTTATCCCATCCCTGAGGAACACCAGGAAGCCGACTGGGCCTCTCCCATTCTCTAAGGATCAGCGCATCAAAGTGACCCTGGGTTGGGAATTCCAGACGGGGCTTGCGGGCCCCAAAAAATTCCCCCTTCTTGAGAGGGGGAGCCTCAGGCGGTTCAATATCCAACACCTCCAATAAATGTGACAAAACTGTGGCCGTATCTACGGCATCCCCCAACGCCTGCCCGACATCGGCATTCGCAGACTGAACATAGTCAGCCTGTTTCCTGATACAATTGCCCCTCCTCTAACGGGGAATAATCTGACAAAGAATCATCGTGAGTCCTCGTCATCTCATCAGAAGAGCTGGAGTCGGAGAACAATTCCCCTTCTTCAGAAGGGGTATAGTCACACGGAGTAGCAAACCCCTCAGTTCTCAGAGCATACAGAAACATGGGGCGACAGGTACCGCTTCGTACCAGGGCCCATACGCTCTGACAACCTAGCAATAATCTGTTCAGCCGTAGGCAGCCTGAAGGGCCCGGCAGGCTGCAATTCCCCATTGTAGGCGACTCAGCAGGAGAGAGATTTAAGCCTGGGGAGATAGGTGAATTGAAGCTAGGTGTAGCCACTGGCCGACCTGATTGCAGGGCCAGTGCTTGCTCGGCACAGGGTACGCAGACCCGTGCCCTGCCAGCATCAGCATGGGGTTGTCCACACGCTAAACACCGCCGGTCTTGTCCTGGAGGGACCCCGGTTACATAATTCTGAGATGCCTCCATATGGTGATTAATCAAAGGCACAATATGCCGGTAGGGATTTACACTCTAAGTAACCCTGGATGCCCCAAGACCCGCTATGGAAGTGGGAGAATTTAACAAGGCCCGCTATAATTTAACACCGGGCCGGGAGAAGCCAATGGTGTTCACCAGTCTGAAAGACATAATGGGAATAAAGGGTGTCAGAACCATGCGCAGTAAGAAGGATCATGAAAATCGCCCGCTAGGGCACTTACAGACCAAGGGAGGAGGAGGACCGCCACCACGCGTGCGTGCGACCAGCATCAAAATGGCGCCAAGCGAAGGGCGGGCCAGAGCGTCCCGTGACGCGCAGCGCACCAACCTATGACCCCGCCCCCCCGAAGAGCGCAAAGCTCTGGAGGTGGATACAAACTGTTATAGGAGCGGAGTGAATGGGACACTAGATAAGATGATTTGCCAAGGAAGACGCCGCAGCGTCTGAGGCGATGTCGCCGCCCGGCGCCGCACATCCAGCAAAGGAAGAAGTGGGCGCGGCGGCGACAATTACACAGTAGGAACTAACTGCACGGTTCTGTCCCCTGGGATACTAGTCCGGTCAGACTAAGGCCATAACGTGTAAAACATACACAAGACCTTGCTACACACACACACACACGCCCCCCCCCCCTTTCTTTCCCCCCGGAATACGGGGGGAACGAGAGAGGATGGCGACCCTTTGTATAGGGCCCACCGCTATACGGGGCATGGGATACTAGCGCGGGAGGGCATCCTCTAGAGGCTCACCATTAGCCTAAACCGCCTACCCTTTGGTGGGGGACTGCGGTGGAGCATGGCTCCATAAGCACACAAGGTGCTGCCTACCTTCACCCGACCGACGCAGCCCAAGCTGGGAGGCACATCACAGGGAGGACGGGTGGGAATAGTCCAACAGGGCCGCAGGCTTGATAGCCCCGCTCACCTGCGAGAGAGTGATACTTCATGTCTTCTCAGTCAGCACTGCAGAGAAATTTGAAGGGTCGGGAGGAGCCTGTTTTCACATGCTTCTGCAGTACAGCGCCATCTGGCGGAGGATAACCCAAGTGTAAGTATTATATCTGGAGCAGGACGTACTGTATACTAAGAATAAAGACATGTGAAGGTGAAAGCACAGACTGCATAACCTACATATATATACACGTACCCCTTTTCCCACGAAGACTATAAGGGAGGATGAGGGAGGACGGCGGCCACTTAATTAGGGCCCACCGATAGACAGGGGCAATAGTGCGGGAGGGGCATCCCATAGAGGCTCACCATAAGCCTGAACCGCCTACCCTTTGGTGGGGGATTGCGGTAGAGCAGCGCTCCTAAGCACCTGACAGCGGTGCTGCCTACCTTCACCCGACCAGCGCAGCCAAGGCTGGGAGGCATATTACAAGTGGAACGGGTGGGAATAGTCCTACAGGGCCGCAGGTTAATAACCCCGCTCACCTGTGAGTAGAGAGACAATTTCTCATCCTTCGCAGCCAGACTGCAGAGAAATTCTGGGGATTTGTGGGAGGTCCCTGGGTATTTGAGGGGCCGGGAGGAGCCCATTTTCGATGTCTCTGCAGTCCAGCGCCATCTGGCGGAGTATATCCCAACTGTAAGTATGGAGCAGGACGTACTGTATACTAAGAATAGTACTGCGCTACACAAGGATGCTGCTACACAAAGCCTTACTAAGGCAGACCAGCTTCTTCATACATAATTTGCAATAGCAGAGCCACATCGCAGTTCCACGCTTCTTACCTGAAGTTTTCACTACAACAGAGGCTTGCTGCTGCTGCTGGGGCGGTTGTTGCTGTTGATGCTGCTGGGGCTGAAGTAGTGTTTGAAGCGGAGCTGCCTGGGTAGAGGCACCCGCCTGTGCCTTAGTCAGATCACCATGAACTACAGGAGCGTGCTGTACCAGCACCTGGCCGGGGGAGTGCCCGTGCAGTTGAGCTTGAGTTACCACTGGCTGCCCCTGTCCGGTGATCAAAACCGAAGAAGTCTGAGGGTTATACTGTCCAGCCAGTGCAGGCGATGTCTGAGCGCCGCCTTGTGGTTGCTGTGGAGGTAACACCAGACCCTGCTGTTGCATCTAGAAAGGGGAAAGAACATACATTACTTAAATATCTACCTTATGTAGAAAAGGTACAGTAACATGTGCCGACACCCACAGGGTGCAGAAACCCATGGAAGATGGCTGGGAATGTGTAGGAAGCTGTGCAATATAAGGTGTAGGTAGATCTAACACAATAGCGCAACTAAATGGGACGAGCCATTTTCCTATCTTTAGACTCAATTCCATGCAACTAGACAACTAAAGACTGAAACAGCCGAGAGCTGGTGCTTCCGTTCTCTAAATCCGGGGTGTCAAAATCATTTTCACCGAGGACCACATTGGCATTCTGGTCGCCTTAAAGCGGACCTTCACCCTGAATAAGAGCATATCTTATATGTTTCCCACACCCTGTACATACAGATTGCTCACATTAAAAATCATCCTACCTGCATCTACTGCATGTTAGGAGCCTTTAAACATCCAAGATGGCAGCTCATGGAGCATCAGGCAGCCTGCAAACAGGAAGTCTTTTGTGTCGATCTACATTCTGGGATTGCTGTCCTTTCCCTGACCTCAGCTCTACTCTATTCTGCAAAGCACAGCTATAACCCCACCTCCCTGTACTTTATATCCTTCTCTCCTCAGTATGAGTGATGCTTCTGAGTCAAGATGGCAGCGCCCATATCCTGAACAAAGTTGCAGTCCAGCGTGGGAAAGAATAAAAGTGACTAAAAACTTGACCATTCAAATGTATGCAATACAAATTTGGAACAGGACTGACACAGTGTTATTGATTCCCTGCGCTGGGCAAATAATGTTGGATTTTTAATTGTTTTCTCATTTTAATGGTTCCTTAATTGCTATAAATTTGTGTGGCTCACAATCCAGCGCGGCCTCATTTGTGGGAAGTCTCTTTTCACCGATATCCATTCAGATGTATGGTTATAGACACAAAAATAGTTTTGCCCAAGACAGATGCTGATTTTTATTTTCTAGGGCAGCCACAGAATTATTTTGCCCAGGACAGATACTGAATTATTTCCCCTGGCAGCTGTCAGAGGACCACATAAAAAGGCTTGGAGGGCCAGGCCTTGGGCTTGACACATGTGCTCTAAATGATGCCAAGTGAGAAAAAATAAGGTGGAGGAGCAACAATGATCGGGCTTCCCTGACCTCGTGGGCCTGGTGCAGTCGCACCCCCTATAGTTATGCCAGTGTGTGTATAAATTACATGCACATACAAAAATATCTGAAATGACCTTCTTGCGTTAGTGTAGTTAGATTGTAAAACTCTTATGACAGAAATGCCTTTCATGGAACTTGATGCTAGGCCAGCCCACAATAACACAATTCTGTGATACTCACCTGTAGAATTGGTTTTTCTGTTAATCCATTCCAGGCCATCCTTATTCAATATGATTGGGTAACTCCTGCCCGAAGGGGCGTGACTGCAAGACAAAAGCATGGCTCCGCCTCCCGGCCTATATCCTTCCGGATGACTTCCTAGATTCCAGTTAATTAAAAAGCAGTATAACCAGCCGCCCGGGAGGCATACCTATAATATTAATTATATATATATTATATATATATATATATATATATATATATATATATATATATATATATATATATATATATATATATATATTATATATATTATATATATATATATATATATATATATATATATATATATATATATATATATATATATATATATACACACACAAGACTAGGCATCCAAGACATGGATAATATTATATGGATGAAACATTATTATAAAAAAGAAGACCACCATAAAAAGGGTATCAAGGATAGATAATAACTAACTATATTCTCCCAAAAGAGGCGGGTCAGACGGCCTGGAATGGATTAACAGAAAAACCAATTCTACAGGTGAGTATCATAGAATTGAGTTTTTTCTTCCAATCCATTCCAGGCCAGGGACATCCAAAAGCAGTGCTAAATATGGGCGGGATCCCCAATGCGGAACAGCAGGTAGTTCCTTTCACTACCGCCTAAAGAACTTTTCTACCAAATACAGCGTCAGCTGAGGCCCCAACACTTATCTTGTAAAATTTGGTAAATGTATGAACCGAAGACCAGGTGGCAGCTTTACAAACCTGTTCCACCAAGGCCTGATGCTGAAAAGCCCAGGAAGCACCAATGGCCCTAGTGGAAAGAGCTGTGACCCAAAGCAAGGGGCTCCTTCCCCTTGGCAGAATAGACTCTTACCACTGTCTGTCTAATCCATCGACTGATGGCAGACTTAGCTGGTGGAAGACCTTTCCGTGGACCCTCAGGTATGACATAAGAAGTCCAAACTATGGAAAGATTATGTAGTAGTGAGATAATACCTTAGTGCCCTCACTACATCCAACAGTGAAGAACAACCCTTCCTTATTAGACACTGGAGCAGGACATAAGGAAGGCAAAAACCATATCTTCATTAAATGAAAAAAGATACCTTTAGGAAGAAAATCCTAAAACACTCAAATAACGAGGCTTACTGATAAAGCTGCTAGGTCAGAAAACAACCTGCTGAGGTTATTGCCACTAAGGGATAACCATAAGTGCCCTTAGACTTAATGATGCATCTACCATGGTTCAAAAAGGAGGACCCTGAAAAACAAGTTCAGGTCCAAAAGCCGGCAGAAGTGGATTATGAGGAGGCCGCACCTGAGCGACTCCTTGTAAAACAAGTTCTGATAAAAACATTCTCAGCTATGGGTTTCTGAAAGAAGATGGATAGCAGATATTTGTCCTCAATTGAAGACCTTCATCAAGACCTGCAAAAAAAACGATATCATCTGTAAAACAGAACAGTACTACAAGCGAACCCCTGGATTCACCGATAATTGCTTGCAACACTCAATAATAGATCATTTGGTAAAGATTTCTTCCTGGCCTGGCCTTGTGTGAGAAGATCTGGATCGGCGCCTCCAAAAGTTGCCCTCTGACATCCTTACTATGTCTGAGAACCAGCTTCTTCTTGGCCACAGAGGAGTCACCAGAATGGTTGGGACTTCCTTCTGAGCTAAACTTTTTTAGTACACAACCCAAGAGTGAAATCGGAGGGAAATGCATAAAGAAGCTTGAATGCTGACCACTAAAGAGTCAGGGTATCTGTTGCTATTGTTAGAGGATCCCTGGACCGGGACAAACTTCGGATCTTCCGACTGTGCCCTGATGCAAGAACTACGTCTGGGATCCCCCAGCACATGCATAGGGATCCAAAAATCCTCTGGCTAAGAGACCATTCCCTCTGATGCAGGACCGTTCTGCTGAAATGAAAGGCCTGTAATTTGTCCACTCCTGGTATGTGTACCACCAAAATACCCAAAGTAAAAACCCAGCTCACTCCATCAGGACTTTACTGCTTCTGGTGCCCTCATGGAGGCCGATATATACCACCGCCGTCCGATTGTCTGTTTGAATCGGGACGGGACGCCCCTTAACATGGTATGTCCAATGTCTGAAATACAATAGAATCACTCTCCGTTCCAGGATATCTATGGAGAGTCTGCTCTCCTTCAGACTTCATTGTCACTGAATTGTTTGTGACTCCATGACACTCCCCCAACCATATAGACAGGTATCCGTGGTGATGATCTTCCACTGTACTGGAAGAAAGAATTTGCCAATCTGAAGAGGCTGAGAGACCGCCTTGCTGACTGTGTCATGTAAAAAGAGTGATCCAGAATGTGTGGGTCCCTATCCCAGATTGTGAGCAATTCCATCTGCAGGGCTCTTGTGTGAAACAGTGCAAAAGATACTGACTCAAGGCAAGATACCATCAGGCCCAACAGACATATTCCTTGATGATTCGTCGAGTGAGGACAAGACAAGAGACCCTGTACCCTGGCCTGAATTAAGAGTCACTTCTGTGTTGGAAAAACACTTTTGCCTGAGACGTGTCTAACGACTATAATGTCCCAGAATAGAATAACTCTTCAAGCTATGAAATGATGTCTGACTTAAGGATTCGACTGGATAGTCACTATATCCTTCTGGGTCCCCTGACATGATGGGGCCCATATGGGCTGGACTGCAGAGACAGAAAAGTGGCTCCTCCCGGGCCCCATATATACCAGGGACCTCCCACAAAATCCCCAGTATTGAAAAGCAGTTAAAATGAGACCGGGAGAACTATAACCATTATACAAAAAATGTGAACATAAGAACAAATCACCATAAAGAGGTAACTAAAGATAATAACAAGGGTGGGGTGGAACAGGAGGTATACAGCACGTCCTGTTCCAGAAGATATTCCTTACACTTGGGACATCCAATAGCAGTGTCCGTAAGGTAGGGTGGGATCCCCAAAAGTAACAGCAGACAGTTTAAACTACTGCCGCCTGCAGAACCTTGCGGCCAAAAGCAGCATCGGCTGAGGCCCTAACATCAACCTTGTAAAACTTTAAAAAGGTATGAACAGAAGACCAAGTAGCGGCCTTGCAAACTTGTTCAACAGAAGCTTGGTGCTGAAAAGCCCAAGAGGCACCAATAGCACGAGTAGAATGAGCAGTAAGGCGGAAGGGAGGCTCCTTCCCCTTAGCAAAGTAGGCCTGTATCACAGCCTGACGTATCCACTTGCTGATAGTGGCAAAACAATGTCCTGATTGAGATGAAAGGCAGAAACAACCTTAGGCAGAAAATCTGGCTTAAAACGAAACAACACCTTGTCCTGGTGTCTCTCAAAATAAGGAGTCTTGATGGAAAGCGCCGCCAACTCAGAAACACGCCTAACAGAAGTGATAGCCACCAAAAAGACCACCTTAAGCGTGAGAATGGACAAAGGAGCTCCTTGCAAGGGCTCAAAGGGAGACCCCTGCAGGGCAGTTAAGACCAAGTTCAAGTCCCAGACTGGTAACATAGGCTTACGTGGGGGACACATGTGAGCAACCCTCTGGAAAAAGGTCTTGACCAGGGGATGCTGAGCAAGAGATCTTTGGGAAAAAAATAGCCAAAAGCAGAAACATGGCCTTTCAGAGTACTGAGCTGAAGACCCAGATCCAAACCATGTTGCAGAAACTCCAGAATCCTAGGAATAGAAAACACACGACAGGGAAGCGAGTGGGACTCGCACCAGTCAATGTAAGTACGCCAAACCCTGTAATAGATGAAGGAAGAAGAGGACCTCTTCCTAGCCCTGATCAGGGTATTCACAACCGAGGCAGGCAGTCCTTTTTCCATCAAGATGGAGGTTTCAACAGCCAGGCCGTCAAAGCCAGCGTTTGTAAATTGGGGTGGCGTAGGTGTCCCTGAGTGAGCAGATCTGGAACCCGTGGCAGGGCGTTCTGATCTACTGCCAACTGCACGATGTCTGCGAACCACACTCTTCTTGGCCAACAGGGGGCCACCAGGATGGCTGGCACCCTTTCCTGAACTATCTTGCGCAGCACCCTGCCCAGCAGTGGAAACAGAGGAAACACATACAGGAGCTGGAACCTCGTCCAAGACATTGCCAGGGCATCCTGAGACAGAGAGACAAAGACTGGAAGCTTGCGATTGTGACGGGACGCAAACAGATCCACATCCGGCTGACCCCAGCGGTGGCACAGGGAGTGAAACACCCTGCTGCTGAGGGACCATTCTCCCAGACGAGAGGTCCCACTGCTCAGAGAGTCTGTCTCCAGATTCTCCACCCCCGGGATGTACACAGCTGAGATGCAGGGAACATATTCCTCCGCCCAGGACAGTATCAGGGACACTTCCTTGAGGGCCCTCTTTCTCCGGGTCTCTCCCTGATGATTAATGTAGGCAACCGCCGTCTGGTTGTCCGAACGGACCTGAACAGCCCGACCCCTCAGGTGTGGGGTTAAGTGGTCGAGAACCAATTGCCCTCAATTCCAGAATGTTGATAGGGGCATGGGCCTCCTAAGGGCCCCACTGACCCTGGAACTTCAGGGACTTCCAGAATCCCCCCCCCAACCTGTCACACTGGCATCTGTGGTGACAGTCTCCTAGCAGGGGGCCAGAAAGGACCTGCCCCCCAGCAGGTTCCTTGAGTCCAGCCACCACGCTAGAGACCTCCTGACCAGAGGGGACAAGACAAACACCTGATCCAGGGACACAGGGTCCCGATCCCATCCTGACAAGAGGTGAAGCTGAAGAGGCCTCATGTGGAACGGAGCATATAGAACCACCTCGAAGCAGGACACCATCAGGCCCACCAGCTGCATTCCCTGCCTGATGGATGGATAAGGACAAGACAGCAGGAGCTGAGCTTTCTCTTGAAGACTCTCCACCTTCTGCTGAGGAAGAAAGATCTTGACCTGAGCTGAATCCAGAATCATGCCCAGAAAAGACTTCGCCGTGGAAGGAGACAGGGAAGATTTGGGGTGATTGATCACCCAGCCGAACGACTCCAGTGTGGACACCACCCGCTGAGTGTCAAGCTCTGCCTGATGGAAGGACTGAGAAGCGATAAGCATGTCGTCCAGGTAGGGAAGAATGCGAATGCCCTGAGATCTCAGCAGGGCCATCACTCCTGCCAGCACCTTGGTGAATACCCTGGGAGCTGAGGTGAGACCGAAGGGCAAGGCCACAAATTGGTAGTGCTGATCCTCCAGAGTGAACCTGAGGAATCTCTGATGACCTGGAAAGATAGGTCCGTGAAGGTAAGCATCCTTGATGTCTACAGAGGTCATGAAGTCCCCTGGGCATAGGAAAGTCACAGCTGAGCGCAGAGTCTCCATGCAAAAGTGTCTGAATCTGACAAACTTGTTGAGAAGCTTTAAATCCAGGATAGGTCTGACGGACCCATCCTTTTTGGGAACAATGAAAAGATTGGAATAGCCTTTGCCCCTTTCCTTCAAGGGCACCCGGCAGATGACAACTAGATCTAAAAGACACTGAGCTGACAAGGTGTTTTGAGCTAACCGAGATTTGATGAATCTTGGGGGCGGCCAGGCTGCAATCTTGTAACTGGAGGATACTACCTCCTGAATCCACCGGTCTGAGACATGACGCCTCCAG
Organism: Gastrophryne carolinensis; assembly: GCA_027917425.1. Lineage (NCBI taxonomy): Eukaryota > Metazoa > Chordata > Amphibia > Anura > Microhylidae > Gastrophryne > Gastrophryne carolinensis. The sequence continues at coordinate 49,890,860 of CM051235.1, read as the reverse complement.
ACATGAGCCAAGAGCCAAAGCCTTCCCCCCACCTGGATAGGTGAGGGCGCCCCTTCATGCCTGAGGGGGCTTGGGGGAGGACTTAGTCTTGGGACCCCAGGGGGGGCCAGGGCAACCACGTCCTCTGCCCCTGCCCCAGAAATCCCCACGGGCTCCAGCAAAGGAAGCTCCCCGTCCCATTCTGGAGCCCCTGAAGGAAGGAGAAAAGGCACCTGAACCCCGAAAGGACCGGGGCTGCCTTCTACGCTGAGGTAACTTGCCTCCTTTGGCAAACAAGTCCAAACGTTCCCCAAAGAGGCGCAGCCCCTTGAAGGGCTGCGTTGTCAGCTGCCCACTGGCGCAGCCAGACTGAGCGGTGCATCGCCACCAACAAGGCAGATGCTCTGCCACACATTCTAATGGTATCATCCAAGGCAGAGAGAACACAGGCAACAAATTCCTCACAACGCAGAAGAGCTCTATACTCTTTACTACCAGCATCATCAGGGGCCCCATCTAAGAGACCCCTGAGCAGGCTTTTAACAGCAACAGCAGAGGCACAGACCGGACGGAGCGCGGTCCCAACACAGGCAAAGGCATGGCAAGCCAGCTGATCCATGCGCCTGTCCTCCCCATCCCTCAGTGTAGTAGTGTCAGGGGAATGCATGACAGATGTGTTAGACAGCCCCAGAACTGGAGCATCCACCTCTGGAGGACATGACCAAAGTTTAACCATTTCAGCAGGAAAGGGATACCTCTTATCCCAGCTCTTAGGTACCCCAGGAAGCCGGCTAGGCCATTCCCACTCCTTGAGAATCAGATTATTAAAGTGGACCAACACCCAGGGGGGATCGGCCTGGGAATCTATAAGATTCCCGGACTGATCAGATCCCTCCCCGCGGGGCATCCGAAATCGGGATGTCCCGCGGGGAGGAACCCCCCAGGAGGCCCACAATCCTTACCTTACCGGCGATCCAACGGCGCATGCGCGAGACGCGGCCGCGTCTCTCGCTTCCCTCTAGCAGGGCGCGCTCCCGCGCCGGCCGTTTTGTGAATGGCCGGCGCAGGCGCGCTCCCTGTTAGAGGGAGGCGAGAGACGCAGCCAATGACAGCGCTCTGGTATGCGCGTCCAAGCGGCTTTGGACGCGCATACCAGAGCGGCTCTGAGCGCTGTCATTGGCCGGACGAGGTCACGTGGGAGCAGGGAGAGGTGAGTTTTTGCGGCGATCGGGGGGGTTTCACACAGCGGGGCACCCCCGATCGGGGTGCCCCACCTAAGTGGACCAACACCCAGGATAGTCAAAATCCTGGGTGTTGGTCCACTTTAAAGTGAGTTTGATCAGGAAACTCCAGACATGGTTTAACAGTATGAAACAGCTCCCCCTGCTGCCGCGGAGCCACGGCAGGAGGAGAGATACAGAGTACATCAAAAATGTTAGCCAAAAGTCAGTCAGTATCATCTGCAGCCCATGGGTCATGCCCAGAATCTGCACCATACTCTCTAGGATGTTCCTCAGATGATTCTAAATCAGAAAACAATTCCCCCTCCTCTAGAGGGGTATAGCCGGTAACATCAAAAAAGTCCTCTGCCTCCATAGAAAAGAGGGCAACACCAGGTGATAAATGCCGCTTCTTGGCAGAAGCCTTACGTGGGCCAGAGCCAGCAATATGTCTCTCAATGCTGGCCACCTGGGCAGCCAAATCAGGTTGAGACTCCCCACTGGTATGCACCTCACTGGAAGTTAAATGTAAGCGTGGGGGGGTAGGCGAAGCGAGAGGGGGCGCAGGCCCAGCCACAGGTAACCCAGACTGCAATGCAAGCATCTGCTGGGCACAGGGAACACACACCCTGACATAATCACTTACCCCACATGCCACACACAGCCGGGCTTGTCCCGAAGGAACCCCGAGCACATTATCCCGAGAAGCTTCCATATGGCGATTATTGTGGCACAATAGGCCAATTGGGATTGACGCCAATAAGGCTACCCAGGATGCCCCAATAGCCCGCTAGGGAAGTGGGAGGTAAGGGAATACAATAGCCCTCAAATAAGAGTTAACACTAGATAGAGGGGATAGCACCGGGAGAAACCACTAAAGTTTGACCCGCCTGCAAGACATAAGCAAAAAGATCCGTAAGCAATGAGCAATACAGAGAATACAAAAAAATCAGCTCGCAGGGGCACTTACGGACCGCGATAGGGAGACGGCAGACACATGTAGCAGAAAGCTTAAAATGGCACCAGCATATACCTCGAGGGGTAGGCCGCGGAGACAGTGATGCAGAACGCGCCAGCCGACAGGCCGCCCCCCCCCCCCCCCGAAGAGCGCGAAAACGTGCCCACGTGACAATACCAGCCAATGATGACGCAGATGCGCCTGAGGTGATGTCACCGCCAATCGCGGAGCGGAGTAGAAGCGCGCAGCGGCAGCAAAGAAACCAGTGCAACCGATTAAAACAGGGATCTCACATAAAACATATGTTAAATATATGTATACATAAGACATGCACCCCTCCCCCCGCCCCGAGATCTCCAGGGAGAGCGAAGGGGAAACGAAGGCCAGCCCAAGGGAGCCAACTGCGGGGACGAGGGGCATAGGATGGGGGAGGGGCATCCCATAAGGCTCACCATGGGCCTGTGCCCTTTGGTGGGGGCTGCGGTTGGAGCAGCGCTCCTTAGCACCTAGCAGTGGTGCTGCCTACCTTCACCCGAACCAGTGCAGCCTAAGCTGGGAGGCAATAACAGGAAACGGGTGGGAATAGTCCTACAGGGCCGCAGGCTAATAGCTCCGCTCACCTGCGAGTAGAGAGAGCCATCTTCTAGTCATCGCTGCCCAGACTGCAGAGAAGAACTGGAGATTTTGTGGGAAGTCCCTGGTATATATGGGGCCGGGAGGAGCCACTTTTCTGTCTCTGCAGTCCAGCACCAGAGCGTCCACCACAGGAGGGTAAGACCATAATTCAATCTGATCTGGAGGAAAGAGATACATAGTATCTAGTACTTTAGGCATGGCCGGAAGACAACCTGACTTCTGCCATTCCCTATTGATCAGAATAATGCATATGCTCTGCAAAATCCTCCAGAAATGGAGGAAATCAACCATCCATCCAACTTCTCCTTAACCGGACATGGTTAGAGGACTCTCCAACAGATAACTTCCTGGGAGACTATGGCAGACAATATACTCTTCCACTCAGAGAAAAATACAATTCTGTGATTACTCACCTGTAGAATTGGTATTATGAGTATACAGTACGTCCTGCTCCAAATATAATACTTACAATCGGGTTATACTCCGCCAGATGGCGCTGGACTGCAGAGACATCGAAAATAGGCTCCTCCCGGCCCCTCAAATACCCGGGGACCTCCCACAAATCCACAGCATTGAAAAGCAGTTAACGAGAAACCGGGAGAACAACCCAACTATCAACTATAACAATAATAACAATCACCATACAGGGGATCCAAGATAATGCAAAACCAAGGGTGGGTTGGAGCAGGACGTACTGTATACTCATAATACCAATTCTACAGGTGAGTAATCACAGAATTGTATTATTCTTAGTATACAGTACGTCCTGCTCCAAATATAATACTTACAATCGGGACATCCAATAGCAGTGTCCATAAAGTAGGGTGGGATCCCCAAGGAAAAAGACAGCAGCAGGCAGTTTAAACCACTGCCGCCTGCAGAACCTTTCGTCCAAAAACAGCAACAGCTGAGGCCCTAACATCAACCTTGTAAAACTTTGAAAAGGTATGAACAGAAGACCAAGTAGCAGCCTTGCAAACTTGTTCAGAGGCATGGTGCTGAAAAGACCAAGAGGCACCAATAGCACGAGTGAAATGAGCAGTAAGGCGGAAGGGAGGATTCTTCCCCTTAGCAGAGTGGGCCTGAATCACAGCCTGATGAATCCACTTGCTGATAATAGACTTGACAGGAGCCAAACCCTTCCTAGGACCAGAAGGGACCACAAAAAGAGCACCAGTTTTCCTGAAAGGTGCAGTAGCCACCAGATAGCACTTCAGACACCTAACCACATCCAAAGAGAGCAAAACTCTCTCCTTAGCATTGCTAGGATTAGGGCACAATGGAAGAACACCACCTTGTCCTGGTGTCTCTCATAGTAGGGGGGCTGAATGGACAGCTCCGCCAATTCAGACACACGCCTGACAGAAGTAATAGCCACCAGAATTACAACTTGAGCGTAAGAATGGCCAAGGCAGCATCCTGCACAGGTTCAAAGGGAGCAACCTGCAAGGCTGACAGAACCAAGTTCAAATCCCAAACAGGCTTACGTGGGGGGCGCACATGAGTGACCCCCTGGAAAAAAGTCCTGATCAGAGGGTGCTGAGCAAAGGACTTCTGGAAGAAAATAGCCAGGGCAGAAACCTGACCCTTCAGAGTACTGAGTTAGAGCCCCATCTCCAACCCATGTTGCAGGAACTCCAGAATCCTGGGAATAGAGAACACACGACAGGGAAGAGACCTAGACTCACACCAGTCAATGTAGGCATGCCAAACCCTGTAATAAATGGAAGAGGAAGACTTCTTCCTAGCTTTAATCAAAGTATCCACAACCGAGGAAGACAGCCCCTTCTCCATCAGGATGGAGGTTTCAGCAGCCAAGCCGTCAAAGCCAGAGTTTGTAAATTGGGATGGCGTAGTGAGCCCTGAGTGAGCAGATCTGGCACCAAGGGCAGAGTGTACTGATCTACTGCCAGCTGTACCACGTCTGCGAACCACACTCTTCTTGGCCACCTGAGGGGCCACCAGAATTGCTGGCACCCCTTCCAGAGCAATCTTGCGAAGAACCCTTCCCAGCAGGGGAATTGGACGGAAGACATACAGGAACTGAAAGTCCTTCCATGACATTGCTAGCGCATCCGAGGTCAGGGCCAGAGGATCCCTGGACAGAGAGACAAAAGCTGGGATGGAAACAGATCCAAATCTGGTTGGCCCCAATGGTGACACAGAGATTGAAACAACCTGCTGCATAGAGACATCACTCCAGCCAGCACCTTGGTGAACACCCTGGGAGCTGAAGTGAGGCCGAAGGGCAAGGCCACAAACTGGTAGTGTTGATCCATCAGAGCGAACCTGAGGAACCTTTGATGACCTGGGAACACAGGAATATGAAGGTAAGCATCTTTGATGTCCACAGAAGTCATGAAATCCCCTTGGCGCAGGGAACTGATGGCAGAGCGCAGAGTCTCCATGCGAAAGCGCCTGCCCCTGACAAACTTGTTGAGAATCTTGAAGTCCAGGATGGGCCTGACAGAACCATCCTTTTTGGGTACTGTGAATAGGTTGGAATAAAAGCCCTTGCCTTTTTCTCTTAAAGGGACCTGGCAGATGACCCCCAGCTCCAGGAGGCCTTGCACTGCTTGCACTAGCTCCTGAGCGGACACAGGGTCCTGAGGAATCCGGGATCTGATGAATCTTGAAGGGGGATCGGCAGCAAACTCCAACTTGTAACCGGAGGACACGACCTCCTGAATCCACCGGTCTGAGACATGAAGCCACCAGACGTGAGCGAAGTGCTGCAGACGTCTCCCCACCCGGATGGGTGAGGGCGCCCCATCATGCCTGAGGGGGCTTGGGAGAGGATTTAGCTTTGGGACCCCAGGAGGAGCCAGGACGTCCACGTCCTCTGCCTCTACCCCAGAAATCTCCCCGGACCCCAGGGAAAGAAACCCCCCTTCCCTGTCTTTCACCGCGGTAAGGGGAGAAGGAACCCTGACCCCGAAAGGGCCGAGACTGCTGCCTGCGCTGGGGTAACCTGCCTCCCTTAGCAAAAAGGTCCAGGCGGTCTCCAAACAGACGCAGTCCTTTAAAGGGAAAACCAGCGAGGGCCTTCTTGGCAGCATTGTCAGCAGCCCACTGGCGCAGCCAAACCGAGCGGCGTATAGCCACCACGAGGGCAGAAGTTCTGGCACACATTCTGATGGTGTCATCCAATGCTGATAGGACAAAAATTACAAAAACATCACAACTGGAGAGTGCATTAAAACCCAAAGAGCGTGAAGCCAGAACGGCCAACAGCCAATGATGGCGCACAAGCACCTGAGATAATGGCGCCGCCAAGCGCGAAACCAAGTCAGCGCGCGGCGGCAGATTTAAACAGCAGGAAAGACAAGTCAGCGCAGCGGCTGACAAGAATAAAGGCATGTGAAAAGAGAAAGCACAGACTGCATAACATGCATATCTATACACATACACACCCCCCCCCCCTCTTTTCCCCCGAAGACTACAAGGAGGATGAGGGAGGACGGCGGCCACTTAAATAGGGCCCACCGATAGGCAGGAGCAAGGGGCAATAGTGCGGGAGGGGCATCCCATAGAGGCTCACCATAAACCTGAACCGCCTACCCTTTGGTGGGGAATTGCGGTGGAGCAGCGCTCCTAAGCACCAACAGCGGAGCTGCCTACCTTCACCCGACCAGCGCAGCCAAGGCTGGGAGGCATATTAAAAGTGGAACGGGGGGGAATAGTCCTACAGGGTCGCAGGTTAATAACCCCGCTCACCTGCGAGTAGAGAGCCAATTTCTCGTCCTTCGCAGCCAGACTGAAGAGAAAATACCATTTTGTGAATACTCACCTGTAAAATGTGTATTATAAGTATGTCACACACCCCACTTCATTTACTCATTATTATTACACTTGGGTAATCTCACCGCTAGGTGGCGCACTTGCAGAGATCTCCAAAAATTCAGCAAGCCCCTCCCGGTCTATAGACACCTGGTACCTCCCATCAATTCCCCAGTGTTAAAACAGCAGTAAGACAAGGTACCAGGAATAAACAAATGTAACCCTCAACTGTAAAAAACAAAACTTCACCATATAAGGAACCAGGATACCAAAAGAGGGCGGGTGAAGTGGGGTGTGTGACATACTTATAATACCCATTTTACAGGTGAGTATTCACAAAATGGTATTATTCTAAGTATGTCACACACCCCACTTCATTTACTCATTATTATTACACTTGGGACATCCAACAGCAGTGTCCAAAAGAGGGCGGGTATCCAAACCAGGCAATAACGCAGAAAAAACTCAAACCACTGCAGCCTGCAGAACCTTACGGCCAAACACAGCATCCGCCGAGGCCCGTACGTCAACCTAGTAAAACTTGGAAAAGGTGTGAACCGAAGACCAGGTAGCGGCCTTACAAACTTGCTCAACTGAAGCCTGGTGCTGAAAAGCCCAGGACGCACCAACCGCACGAGAAGAATGCGCAGTAACACGAAAAAGGGGGATCCTTCCCCTTGGCAAAATAGGACCAACAATCGCCTGGCGAATCCATTTGCTAATGGAAGACTTGGCCGGAGCCAAGCCCTTCCTAGGCCCACAAGGCACTACGAAAAGAGCATCAGTCTTACGAAAGGAAGACGTAGCACGCAATAGCACCTAACACAACGCACCACGTCCAAGCAGTGCAACGCACTCTCCTAATCATTCCTAGGCCTAGGACACAAAGAAGGAAGAACAATGTCCTGATTAAGATGAAAAGCAGATACCACCTTAGGAAGAAAATCTGACTAGAAACGAAAGACCACTTTGTCCTGATGCTTCTCAAAATAAGGAGCCTGAATCAACAAGACTGCCAACACCGAAACACGCCGAACCGAAGTGATGGCCACCAAAAAGACAACCTTCTGAGTCAAAGAGGACAAGGCAATATCCTGCAAAGGCTCAAAAGGAGGAGCCTGTAACGCAGAGAGCACCAAATTCAAATCCCAAACTGGGAGCAAAGGCTTCCTAGGAGGCCGCAAATGCGAAACCCCCTGGAAGAAGGTCTTGACCAAAGAATGACTAGCAAAAGACTTCTGGAAAAAAATAGACAAGGCAGAAACCTGCCCCTTCAAAGTACTCAGCTGGAGACCAGAATCCAGCCCTGAATGAAGAAAATCCAAAATCCGAGAGATAGAAAAAAACCCGGCATGGCAAAGATCTAGCCTCACACCAATCAATATAAGATCTCCAGACCCTATAATAGATGGAAGAGGAAGACCTCTTCCTAGCACTAACGAGAGTCTGAAAGACCGAAACCGAAAGACCCTCCTCCATCAAGATGGAGGTTTCAGCAGCCAAGCCGTTAAAGCCAGCGTTGGTAAACTGGGGTAACACAGTTGACCCTGAGTGAGCAGATCTGGCCGAAGAGGCAGATCGAACTGATCCACTGCCAGACGAACGAAGTCTGCGAACCACACCCGCCTTGGCCACCTTGGAGCCACGAGAATGGCGGGAACTCCTTCCTGAACCAGTTTTCGCAGCACCCTGCCTAGCATGGGAATCGGAGGGAACAGATACAGGAACCCCAGATCCTTCCAGCTCAAGGCCATGGCATCCGGCGCCAGAGCCAGAGGGTCCAGAGACAGCAACACGAATGTCGGAAGCTTGTGATTGTGACGAGAGGCAAACAGATCCACCTCCGGCGTCCCCCACCGAAGACACATGGACCGAAACACATGGGGATGGAGAGACCATTCCCCCCGGCGGGACGAACACCGGCTCAAGAAGTCTGCCTCCGTGTTCTCCACTCCTGGGATGTACACTGCCGAAATGCAAGGGACATAAGTCTCCGCCCAAACCAGAATCAGAGACACTTCCCTGAGGGCACCCAGACTGCGAGTCCCTCCTTGGTGATTGATGTAAGCAACCGCCGACTGATTGTCCGATCGAACCAGAACCGGCAGGCCCTGTAAATGATGCGTCAAATGAGACAGAACCAATCTGATGGCTCGCAACTCCAGAACATTGATGGGCAAGTGGGCCTCCTGAGGGTCCCACTGCCCCTGAAACTGAAGATCCTTCCAGAAGCCTCCCCATCCTGACAAGCTGGCATCCGTGGTGACAGTTTCCCAAAGCGGGGTCAGAAACGACCTGCCCTTCAAAAGATTGTCCGGAACCAACCACCACCGAAGAGACTGCCGAACTCGAGGGGACATCCGGAAAGACCGATCCAACGACCGCGGACGCCTGTCCCAAGACGCCAAAAGATGAAGCTGCAGCGTCCCCGTGTGAGACTGAGCGAAGGGAACTGCCTCGAACGAGGCCACCATCAACCCCACCAGTCTCATCCCCAGCCGGATGGACGGGTGAGGATTGGTAAGAATAAGCTGAGCCAATTCCTGAATCAGAAGAACCTTGGCCTGAGGGAGAAACACTCTGTGCTGGCAAGAGTCCAAGGACATCCCCAGAAAAGTCACCACCCTGGCCGGAACCAGAGGGGACTTGGGGTAATTGATCACCCAGTCGAACCTCTCCAACATAGACACCACCGTGCCGGTGTCCCCTTCCGCCTGACTGAAGGAAGGAGCCATAATGAGAAGATCGTCCAGGTAAGGGACAATGCGAATCCCCTGAGCCCTGAGCAGGGCCATCACCCCTGCCAACACCTTGGTGAACACTCTCGGAGCCGAGGTGAGACCAAATGGGAGAGCCACAAACTGAAAGTGCCGATCCTCCACCACAAAGCGAAGAAACCGCTGATGTGCCGGAAAGATCGGAATGTGAAGATACGCGTCCTTGATGTCCATGGACGTCATAAAGTCCCCCTGCCGAAGCGAGCCGATCGCCGACCGCAAGGTCTCCATGCGAAACTTAAGGGGACGAATAAATCTGTTGAGAAACTTCAAATCCAGAATCGGACGGAACGACCCGTCCTTCTTGGGAACGGTGAACAGATTGAAGTAATACCCCAGCCCCACCTCTGAAGGAGGGACCGGGCAAATGACCGCCAACTCCACGAGATTCTGAACCGCCGCCAGGAGCCCCTGGGCAGCCACCGGGTCTAGAGGAACCCAAGACCTGAAAAACCTTGGAGGAGGGCGGGACTCGAACTCCAACTTGTAACCGGCCGACACCACCTCCCGAATCCATCTGTCCGAGACCTCCTGGTCCCATACCCGGGAGAAGATTCGCAACCGTCCCCCCACCCGCACGGGTGAGGGCGCCCCTTCATTGCTGAGCGGGCTTAGCAGCTGCCTTGGGCTTGGCGCCCCAGGCGTGAACGGGGCGGCCACGGCCTTTACCCCTATTCCAAACCGCACCCCTGGAAGCCGAGAAGCCCGCACTCCTGCCGGCTCTGGCCCCTCGAAAGGACGGATTGAAGGGGGCCGCCCCCCGAAAGGAACGGCGAAACTTCTTGCGCTGAGGCAGCCTACCTCCTTTGGCAACAGAATCCAGCTTTTCACCAAAAAGCCTCAAACCCAGAAAAGGAAGAGCCGTGAGCGATCTTTTAGAATTAAAGTCAGCCGTCCACTGTCTCAACCACACAGATCGGCGAATAGCCACCAACAGGACAGAAGCCCTGCCACACATCAACATGGCATCATCCTGAGCCGCCAGGATAAACGACAGAAAGGAGTCACAACGCTTAAAGTGGACCAACACCCAGGGGTGATCGGCCCGGAAATCTATAAGATTCCCGGGCCGATCACCCCCCACCCCGCGGGACATCCGAGATCGGGATGTCCCGCGGGGTGAAACCGCCCAGAAACCCCAAAAACACCTTACCTGATCCGCCGCCGCTTCCGCCGCCGCCGCCTCCCGCGCACCCCTCCAGACGTGCGCGCGCCCGCGCCGGCCCTCTGTGAATGGCCGGCGGGGGCGCGCGTGCGCCGAGAGTGACGCGCGGGAGGCGGCGGCGGCGGAAGCGGCCTGGACGTTCCCGATCCCCGCCTGGACGTTGGCGGGGATTGGCTGCGGCGCTCACGTGGGAGCGTTGAGAGGTGAGTTTTTTGGGGTTTCTGGGGGGTTTCACACAGCGGGGCACCCCCGATCGGGGTGCCCCGCCGAAGTGGACCAAAACCCAGGATAGTCAAAATCCTGGGTGTTGGTCCACTTTAAGCGCGAGAAACTCAGCACCCGAGGGATCAAGATCCACACATAAATCCCTGACTATGGACCTAACCGCCAAAGCCAAAAGAGCCGAAGCACAAACAGGCCTCAACCCCGAACCCGCACAGACGAAACCATGGCGGGCCAGCTAATCAATCCGGCGATCCTCGCCATCCTTCAGATAAATAGTGTCAGGAAAATGAACAGCCGCCGTACTAGACAGCCCCAAAACCAGAGCATCCACCTCGGGCGGGACAGACCAACGTTTCAGCAAGTCCGCCGGAAAAGGATATTTCTTATCCCAGCTAGACGGCACCCCAGCGAGCCGCGTAGGATGCTCCCACTGCTTAAGGACAACGTCCTCGAAATGCTGCTGACTGGGGAACTCCAGACTCTGCTTAGAGCCCCCAAAAAGCTGGCCCTTAGGCCTAGGAGCAACCTCGGGAGGATCCAAATCCAAAACCTCAAACATTTGGGTCAAAATAGAAGGCGTATCAGGGGCGGGACCATCCACCTGGTCCCCCTCAGCACCCAGCACCTGCTGGCCCTCTGAATCATCCAATTCTTCCACGAGCTCACCCTCTTCGAGGGGACGATCCGACCAATCCAGGTCCTCAATCACTTCCTCCTCCGAGTCCGGCGGAGGCGGAGATAGGTGTTTACGCTTGGCCGTAGCCTTCTGTGCGGACATGGTGGAAAACATTTTCTCGAGGTTAGCCAACCGGGCACACACCTCTGATTGCGAATCCCCACCTGTGACCACGTCACACGGGGTCCGGAACAGGCGAGGAGGAGAGGGAGATGGCGCGGACGATGACGTACCAGGCACCGAAGTGCTGGACTGGCACTCAATGCTTCGCTGCGCACATGGAATGCAAATAATGACATCATCCCCCGGGAGCGGAGTCCCACAACCCCCACACAGCCTGGATTGTCCCGAAGGATCAGATCCGGTATCCCTGGCAGCCTCCATATGGTGAAATTATGGTATTCGCAAACCTAGGGATTTACGCAGTAAGCAACCCGGGATGCCCCCCCATTTAATAAGTCTAGCTTAAACCGTCACTACCCGGACCACGGGGAAGGCCTAATATCCTTATGTAAATATATAGACATAGACATATATATATATCCCAAATTTGCTTCCCAACTACAGGCCAGGAATGTAAGACCGGGAGAGCCCAACAGGAAGGGGTCCCGGGATCTGGAGAACACAAAAAGGGACAACAATCATTCCAGGCACAAGCCAACATATGTAGACAGCAAACATGCGAAAATAAGTGCAAGCTATGTACAGTCATATAAGAAAATATATACAAGAAAGGCACATAAGAGTACCAAAAACGTCACCCCTGGCTCCAGAGCCTGACAACACTCCACAACAGGAATGAGAGGAGGAGAGAGCAAGGGGGAGAGTCACAGCGTGGGGCTAATGATGCTCCCGCCCCACGCAAGAGGACCCGCACAAATCCCGCATAAGGAAAAGAAACGGAGGGAGGACCTACCTCGTGTGATAATGGCGGCCGCACACAGGGGAAGAGGGAAGAAAGTAACGCGTCCTCGAAGAACCGCGGGAGCCGTGGCCCTGCCCCCCCCCTGGCGCGCCGTCAATCGCGCGGGCCGCACGTCCCGAGGCCCCGCCCCCCAACCGCGCCGCTCGTCGGCCCCAGCGAGGGCCGCGCCGCATAGAGGCGGGAAAGAACCGGCGCTCACACAGCACACCGCGCACACCACAGAGAGAGAGAGAGAGAGAGAGAGAGAGAGAGACGTGCTCTCTCTCTCACAAAACCCCCTAGACACGAGCAGAAATATAAGCGCCGCAGGGCGCGGACCCCAGGCAACCGCCACAACGCGTCCCCGCGGCGCCACACGCCACGCGACCCCGCTTCCAGAAACCCCCAGAGGGGGAGCAGCCAGCGCCAAGCGGAGCGCCCCCCCCCCACACGTGAACAGTCAGAGCCCAAACGCACTCCTGGAACCGCAATGCACACTACACAACAGGGGAGTGGGGGGGGGGGGGGGGGGGGGGGGGAGGGAGTTCAACACCACAAAACCTGAATAAAGAATAAGGAGCTAAATTCCCTGACTACCTAGAGAATCGGGGCATCCCACGTCCGGATCACCACTCCGGGAATCCCGCTATGCCCCGCAATGAAGGGTCGAGCGGAGGAGCTAATCTCCTGAGCACCTAAGGTGCCAGCTACCCTTGCCCGACCTACAGCCGAGGCTGGGAGGCTGCTGCATAACATGGGGATCCATCAAACAGGGTCGGGCAGCAATAGACCATGAAAGGGGGGGGCCGGGGTGATACCCCGGCTACCTGCAAGCAGGAGACTTCTATCTTCTGTCTTGTCGCCATCTTGCAGAGACCAACACTGGGGAATTGATGGGAGGTACCAGGTGTCTATAGACCGGGAGGGGCTTGCTGAATTTTTGGAGATCTCTGCAAGTGCGCCACCTAGCGGTGAGATTACCCAAGTGTAATAATAATGAGTAAATGAAGTGGGGTGTGTGACATACTTAGAATATTCTGGGGATTTGTGGGAGGTCCCCGGGTATTTGAGGGGCCGGGAGGAGCCTATTTTCGATGTCTCTGCAGTCCAGCGCCATCTGGCGGAGTATAACCCGATTGCAAGTTTTATATTTGGAGCAGGACGTACTGTATACTAAGAATAAAATATTTTATTTTAAAATATTTTTAGTAGCCAATACTCCATTATGACACTCTATAGGTTTAGGACCACTTGAGGGCTGCCGACAGAGTTTAAAGACTCAGAAGAAGACTATGGCAGCCACAATATCCTCTTCAACTCAGAGGAAAAAATGTTTTTCTTTAAAACCTTTTTAGTAGTCAATACTCCATGATGACTCTATAGGTTTAGGACCACTTGAGGGCTGCCGACAGTTTACAGACTCCGAAGGAGCCTATGGCAGTCACAATATCCTCCTCAAGGATTTATTTTTTCTCTTTTCTTTTCGTTTCTCAGAAAGCACCGGCGATAGGGGTCAGAGCCCCTTCAGGGAGGAGACAACTGTCTCCCTATCCACTACAACCGTGGCATAATCCCTGCGCACTGTGCTATCCTCATCCAGTGCCACTGCATGCAACTGGATATGGGGTAAATCTGATAAAGACCAGATGACTACCCCCGATGCCTCCGCCATGGTGAATTTAATACTGGTCTATAAACATGGGGATCTGAGACCCAAGTATATATAGGTTCTCGACAGTCACAAAACTACTGCGAGCCCTTGAGGGTAGACCACCAAATAATTATATATATTTATTTATTATATATATTATATATTATATATAATTATAAATTATATATTACCTTGCCCTTTCCCAATCAATAATAAATAAAAAATAAATAAATAACCTACCAAAAGGTTTAGGTCCACTTGAGGGTGGCCGTGCAGCAGCTCAGAGCAGCCCTTTTGCTGGCCAACTACCCCAGAAATGATGTGCAGCCAAAGGGGAATTGCGATCTCTGGCGATGCTAGGCAAAACTGTTTAAGCTTGGTCGGCGAGAAAAACGTGCCCCATCGCGGAGGAGAACCAGCCACTTCAGCTGAGCTGGTGTCTTCGCTAAGCCGAATATCTTTCAGCGTTCCCGGCTAGAGAAAACACGCAGTACCACTGAAAAGAACCGGAGATCTCAGCGGAGCTAGCTGCTACGCTAAGCCAAAAATCTTTCCACAGAGGCGAACGGAGAAAGCGCTCTTCGCCCGGTACTCGGAACTTCGCCAAGCTGAAAATCTTTCCACAGAGGTGGACGGACGAAGTGCTCTGCACCTGGTACTCCGCCAAGCCGAAAATCTTTACACAGAGGCGGACGGACGAAGCGCTCTGCACTCGGAACTTCGCCAAGCCGAAAAAATACCGTTTTGTGAGTACTCAACTTTAAAACGGGTATTATGAGTGTGCCATACACTCCACTTCCTTCTTCATGACATCTGGGTAATCTCCAGTAGAGAGCGAACTTCTGCAGAGATGAATATGCAAAAAAGAAAGCCCCTCCCAGTCCATATATATACCTGGGACCTCCCACCAATTCCCCAGTGTCTAAAAGCAGTAAAGGGACCAGGAAGAACCAAATATAACCGCAACAATCAAAACCAATGGTTCACCATATAAAAGCCCCAGAATACCTGAAAAAAACAAGGGTGGGGCGAAGTGGAGTGTATGGCACACTCATAATACCCGTTTTAAAGGTGAGTACTCACAAAACGGTATTATTCTAAGTGTGCCATACACTCCACTTCCTTCTTCATGACATGTGGGACATCCAATAGCAGTGTCCGTCATGGGTGGGAACCAGAAACAGTAAAGAATGTACCAACTCAAACCACTGCAGCTTGCAGAACCTTGCGGCCAAAAACAGCATCCGCTGAAGCCCGCACATCAACCTTGTAAAACTTGGTCCGCTGTCCACTGACGGAGCCAGACCAGTCTGCGCATGGCCACCAGTAAGGCTGACGTCCTACTACACACGACAATGGAGTCTTCCATCGCAGCCATTACAAAATCCATGAACAATTCGCATTTCTTAAGGGTAGCGAACTCAGCGCCATCTGGATCAAGCTGAGCGTTATTCAGCCAGTCCCTGATAAGAGACCTGGTAGCAAGCGACACCAGGGCAGATGCATCAACAGGCCGCAGGGCCGAACCCACGTTGGCAAATGCGTGGTACGCCATCTGATCAAGGCGCTTATCCTCGCCATCCTTAAGGGAGGTGGCGTCAGGGGTGTTCAGCACAGAAGAGTTGGTCAAACCTAAAACAGGCGCGTCGACCTTCGGGAGGAGAAGACCAGCGCTTGACCGCCTCCACCGGAAAAGGATACTTCTTATCCCATCCCTGAGGCACACCAGGAAGCCGGCTGGGGTTCTCCCATTCTCTAAGGATCAGCGCATCAAAATGACCCTGGGTAGGGAATTCTAGACGGGGCTTGTGGGCCCCCAAAAATTCCCCCTTCTTAACAGGGGGCGCCTCAGGTGGATCAATATCCAACACCTCCAATAAATGTGACAAAACAGTGGCCGTATCAACGGCATCCCCCGGCGCCTGCCCGACATTGGAATTCCCAGGCTGACCATAGTCAGCCTCTGAATCCTGATACAATTCCCCCTCCTCTAACGGGGAATAATTGGACAAATCAGCGGACTCGTCGTCAATATTCCACAAAGGCTGGGCCGACGACAACTGTCTCTTTTTAGCTTGGGCCTTCTTGCCCACCGTGCTAGCAATCATTTTCTCTATGCTGGCCAACCGAGCCCAAACATGAGAAAGTGACTCCCCACTGGTACCAATGTCACTTGGGGTACGGATCAGGTGGGGAGGGGAAGGCGATGAAGCAGGAGGAGCTGACCCAGAAGGCTGGGTACCAGACTGCCGCGTTATGGCTTTTTGTGCGCATGGTATACAGATCAGCACATTCTCCCCCGTAAGGGATACCCCGCACGCCACACATGGCCCGGATTGTCCCGAAGGGATCCCGGGCCCGGTATCCTGCAGAGCCTCCATAAGGTGAATTTTTGTGGTCAGTCGCAAGACCGCAGGGAATTACGCATAAGCAACCCGGGATGCCCCTTAAAAGTCCCGGTGGGAGGATTTTTGGGTGGACAATTTTACACTAGGGACCCCTTAATATGCACATATACAGGGCAACCTGTAACACACAAAATAGACCACATAAGAGCAGAGCAGTATAAAAAATGCAATAGCACTTGATCTTACAGCCACACTAATATATATATATATATATATATATATATATACACACATACACATATACATATATATATATATATATATCACAACACAGCCAAACAGTGCAAATAAGGCCTAGACACACACACGTAGAGACCAGTGGGGGCCCCCGCTAATTAGGGGCCCCCCCACACACACACAGGCTAAAGAGATGGCCATCAGCCCCTTACCACCCCGAGTGCAAGGCGGCCTGCCAGGGAAGATGGCCCCCACGCAGCCTCATGCCTGGGAAGGGAGAGCAGGGGGGAGGGCGGGCCACCTAGACAACGAGCACTGTAATTGCGCCAACTAAGGGGGCGGGCTACCACGGCTGCGCCGAGAGCCCGGGCCCACCCCCTTCCCGAACGCAGCCTGAGGGGGAAGAAGCTCCCCCAGGCTGTAGTCAGACTGTGAGGCCAGTAAGCATCAAGCGCACACACACACACACACACACACACACGTGAAACACTCACACCGTGACAAGGGCTGGGTAAAACAAAATATCGGCCAAAATGAAATATAGGCCAGCACACCCCCCGGGAGGGGGAATAAGGGACCCGAAAGGGGGGAATTCCAGCCAGGAGCCGGCCATAAGCCTAACGGGACAGGGCATCCCACACCAGGATCACCAAGAAACCTGGCAACCGCCTACCCCATAGTGAGGTCTCACGGTGGAGCAGTGCTCCTGCTGCACCCATAGGGTGCTCCTACCTTCACCAGGACCTGCAGCCTAAGCTGGGAGGCTCAATACAGGGTAATTTAGAAGGGTCCTGGCAGGAATAGGGATAATAGAAGGCCGGGCCGAGCCCGGATTACCTGAAAGCAAAGAAGTCCTCATCTTCTGTCTTGTCGCCTTCTCTGCAGAGAAGAAAACTGGGGAATTGGTGGGAGGTCCCAGGTATATATGGACCGGTAGGGGCTTTCTTTTTTGCATATTCATCTCTGCAGAAGTTCGCCCTCTACTGGAGATTACCCAGATGTCATGAAAAAAGAAGTGGAGTGTATGCACACTTAGAATATACCATTTTGTGATTACTCACCTGTAAAATGGGTATTATAAGTATGTCACACACCCCGCTTCCACTATTCATGACATATGGGTTATAGTCCAGTAGAGGGCGAACTTCTGCAGAGATGAAAGCAAAAAAGCCTCTCCCGGTCCATAAATACCTGGGACCTCCCACACATTCCCCAGTATATGACAGCAGTAAGGGGACCAGGAAGAGCTAATAACATTCTTAGCAATAAAAGTTTCACCATATAAAGGATTCAGAATACTAAAGGGCGGGATGAAGTGGGGTGTGTGACATACTTATAATACCCATTTTACAGGTGAGTAATCACAAAATGGTATTATTCCAAGTATGTCACACACCCTGCTTCCAATATTCATGACATATGGGACATCCAATAGCAGTGTCCGTCATGGGTGGGGATCCAAAAACAGCAAAAAAATGCACCAATTTAAACCACTGACGCTTGCAGAACCTTCCGGCCAAAAACAGCATCCGCTGAGGCCCACACATCAACCTTATAAAACTTGGAAAAAGTATGAACAGAAGACCAAGTAGCAGCCTTACAAACTTGTTCAACAGAAGCCTGGTGCTGAAAAACCCAGGAAGCCCCAACAGTATGAGTAGAATGAGCAGTGATCTTAAAAGGAGGAACCCTCCCCTTAGCAGAATAGGCCCCAACAATGGCCTGGCGTATCCATTTACTAATGGTAGACTTGGCGGGCGCCAAACCTTTTCTGGGCCCGGAAGGCACCACGAACAAGGCGTCCGTCTTACGAAAGGGAGAAGTAGCAACCAAATAGTACTTCACACAACGAACCACATCCAAAGAGTGCAAAACCCTCTCCTTGTCATTGCTAGGCTTAGGACACAAGGAAGGGAGAACTACATCCCGATTGAGATGGAAAGCAGAAACCACCTTACGAAGGAAATCTGGTTTAAAACGAAAAACCACCTTGTCCTGGTGTCTCTCAAAGTAAGGGGCCTGAATAGACAGAGCCGCCAACTCAGAGACACGCCGAACAGAGGTAATAGCCACCAAAAAGGCAACCTTTTCAGTGAGCACAGAAAGAGCCACATCCTGCATCGGTTCAAAAGGAGGCCCCTGGAGGGCCGAGAGAACCAAATTTAAGTCCCAAACGGGAACCAAAGACTTTCTAGGGGGCCGAACATGAGTGACCCCTTGGAAAAAAGTCTTGACCAGATGAAAAAAAGACAGCCAGGGCAGAAACCTGACCCTTCAAAGTACTGAGCTGGAACCCCAGATCCAGACCGTGTTGTAGAAACTCCAAAATCCTAGGAATCGAAAACACCCTGCAAGGTAAGGCCCTAGCCTCACACCAGTCAATATAGGACCGCCAAGTCCTATAGTAAATGGTAGAGAAGACCTCTTCCTAGCTATAATCAAAGTTTGAATAACCGCCTCAGACAAACCCTTCTCCCTCAGGATGAAGGTTTCAGCAGCCACGCCGTCAAAGCAAGCGTTTGTAAATTGGGGTAACGTAGCTGACCCTGAGAGATCAGATCCGGAAACAGGGGCAGCCTGTACTGATCTACCGCCAATCTCACGACGTCTGCGAATCAAACCTGTCTTGGCCACCTTGGGGCCACCAGAATTGCAGATGCCCCCTCCAGAGCCAGCTTGGCACTACCTTGCCCACCATGGAGAAGGGGGAAACAGGTACAGAAGCCCCAGATCCCTCCAGGCAAGGGACAAGGCATCCACTGCCAGGGCAAGAGGATCCTGAGACAGAGATACAAAGGTTGGGAGCTTGTGATTGTGCCGAGAGGCAAAGAGATCCACCTCAGAGAGTCCCCCACTTGTGTCACAGGGCCCGAAATACCCTGTGCTTGAGAAACCATTCCCCTCGGCGAGAGAATCCCCTGCTCAGGGAGTCCGCCTCCGTGTTCTCCACTCCCGGAATGTAAACTCCCGAGATGCAAGGAACATTGCTCTCCGCCCACGTCAGAATCAGAGAGACTTCCCTGAGGGCACTCCTGCTGAGAGTCCCTCCTTGGTGATTGATGTAAGCTACTCCAGTACGATTGTCTGATCGAACCTGAACCGGTAAACCCTGTAGGTGAAGTGTCAGACGCGACAGAACCAAGCGGATAGCTCTGAGCTCCAAGACATTGATGGGGGTGTGAGCCTCCTGAGGACCCCACACCCCGCTGAACTGATGATCCTTCCAGAAACCTCCCCAGCCTGACAGGCTGGCATCCGTGGTAACAGTCTCCCAACGAGGGGCCAGGAACAATCTGCCCCTCATCAGATTGCTTGATTCCAGCCACCACTGAAGGGACTGCCGAACCCTGGGAGACATCAGAAATGACTGATCCAAGGACTGTGGCCATCTGTCCCATTTCAGCAATAGATGGAGTTGTAGCGACCTCATGTGGAATTGAGCAAAAGGGACTGCCTCGAAGAAGGCCACCATCAAACCTACCAGAGTCATCCCTAGCCGAATAGAAGGGCGAGGGTCGGTCAGGAGAACACGTATCAGATCCTGAACCCTCTGCACCTTTGGCTGAGGTAGGAACACTCTGGCCTGACTGGTATCCAGATTCATGCCCAGAAAGGAAATCTCCCTTGATGGGGAGAGAGAAGACTTGGGGTGGTTGATGACCCATCCGAACCTCTCCAGCGTCGTCACCACCGTCCTGGTGTCCAGCTCCGCCTGGCAGAGGGAGGAAGCTGTAATGAGCAGGTCGTCCAGATATGGCACAATGCGAATGCCCTGGGCTCTGAGCAGGGCCATAATGCCCGCCAGAACCTTGGTAAACACCCTCGGTGCCGAGGTCAGCCCGAACGGGAAGGCCACAAACTGAAATTGCTGATCTACGACCACAAACCTGAGAAATATCTGGTGTGCTGGGAAAATTGGTGCATCCTTGTCTATGGACGTCATGAAATCCCCCTGACGAAGGGAACCGAGCGCAGAGTCTCCATGCGGAACCTCTTGGTTCTGATGAACCTGTTGAGAAGCTTCAAATCCAGAATGGGTCTTATGGAGCCATCCCTTTTGGGAACCGTGAAAAGGTTGGAATAATAGCCCCAGCCTCTCTCTGAAAGAGGCACCGGGCATATGACCGCCATGTCCAGGAGGTTCTTTACAGCCGACAGGAGCCCCTGCGCGGCCCGAGGATCCGAAGGCATCAGAGACCTTAATAATCTGGGAGGAGGCCGGTACTCGAACTCCAGTTTGTACCCAGACGAGACCACTTCCAATATCCACTTGTCCGTAACCTCCTGGGCCCAGACCTGGAAGAAAAGCCGCAGCCGTCCCCCCACCCGTAAGGGTGAGGGCGCCTCCTCATTGCTGAGCTGGCTTGGCAGCGGGTTTGGGCTTGGAACCCCAGGTAGAGGCTGGACGGGCACGTCCTCTACCTCTGTTCCAGGAACCCCCTCTGAAGCTAGAGTAGGCAAGACCTCTGCCCCCTCTGGCGCCGTGAAAGGAAGGACTGAAGGAGCTTGCCCCCCGAAAGGTAGCTTTCCACCTTTCGCCATAGAATCCGATTTGTCTCCAAACAGCCGCGTTCCCAGGAAGGGCAGAGCTGTAAGTGATTTCTTTATCGCAATGTCAGCCACCCACTGGCGCAGCCAGACCGATCGGCGCATGGCCACCAACCGAGCCGAAGTTCTACTACACATGGTAATAGCGTCGTCCATAGCCGACAAAACAAAATTCACGAACAATTCACACCTCAAAGGCTGTGAATTCAACGCTGTCCGGGTTGAGCTGGGACCCATTTAACATGTCCCTGATCTCCGACCTGGTAGCCACAGCCACGAGTGCCGATGCACAGACAGGCCGCAAGGCTGAACCCACACTGGCAAAGGCATGGCAAGCCATTTGATCAATGCGCTTGTCCTCGCCATCCTTAAGGGTAGTGGCGTCAGGAGTATGTACAACGGAGGTGTTGGACAGTCCTAAGATGGGCGCATCAACCTTGGGAGGGGAAGACCAGCGCTCCACCGCGTCCACCGGAAAGGGATACTTTCTATCCCATCCCTGAGGAACACCATGAAGGCGACTCGACTTCTCCCATTCTTTAAGAATCATGCTGTCAAAATGATCCTGATTTGGAAACTCCTAAGCGGGGTTTAGAGAACCCAAAGAATTCCCCCTTCTTCGGAGGGGCCTCCGCTGGTGGGGAAATACCCAGAACCTCTGAGAGATGGGTCAGGACCCTGGGAGTATCCACAGCATCCCCCAGCGCCTGCCCGGCATCAGAATAGAAGAACTGCAGTTCCTCAGTCTCAGATTCCTCAAATAATTCCCCCTCCTCGAGCGGGGAATAATCAGCCCAGTCAGGGGAGTCATAATCACCAAAATAAATTACCAGCGTAGCCGGTGACAGATGCCTTCTCTTAGCAGGGGCCTTTCTGCCCACTGAGCTAGAAATAATTTTCTCGAGGTTGGCCAGCCTAGCACATACATCCGAGTGCGACTTCCCACTAGTGACCCTGTCACTTGGGGTACGGATGATGCGGGGAGGGGTAGGGGATGAGGCGGGAGGCACGGACCCAGACGCCTGGGATCCCGACTGCCGCGTAATGGCCTGTTGCGCACATGGTATGCAAATTAGTACATTCTCCCCCGTAAGGGGTACCCCACACATAGCCGGGATTGCCCCGAAGGGAGCAAGCCCGGTATCCTGTGGAGCCTCCATATGGTGATTTTAAGGTAGTCGCAATGACCAGCGGGAATTATGCTGGTAAGCAACCCGGGATGCCCCTTTAAGTCCTGAGTGGGAGGATTTATAAGTGCCCCAAATTACAGCTAGGGACCCTAGGACCGGGAGAACCCCCTTTTAAGCAAGGCACAGGGAGTCCTCCTGAAAGACACAAGATATGTGGCCATAAGCACTTGCACACACACAGCAAAAGAAAATAAATACATGTCATAAGAAAACAACAGCAGGGAGGCCAGCGCTGCCCCAAGCAGCGACTGATGCATATTGGCCAAGTATAGGAAGAAGAGAGGGGAGCCCAGCAGGGCACTCACCCACCGCAGAAAATGGCGTCCTATTCAGCCAGCAGCGCCTGAGAGGGAGAGAGGGAGGGAGAATTAGGGGTGGGCCAGCGCGGATCGCGAGCCGCGCCCGGCCTCCTTCCCTCTGAGTCCTGTAATGCGGTTCCCAGCAATGGGATAGGTCCTCAATGGCGCCAACAGAAAAAGGGCGGGCCGCGGCAGCGCGGGCCCCGCCCCCTCACAGAATCGACCTAAGGGGAAGAAGCTCCCCAGACTGCAGGCAAAGCGCACAGCGCAACATGAAACAAGCGCACAAGCACACTCACACATATATATATATAAAGTGAAAAAACAAAGAGCAATGCCACCCCCCCCCCCCCCCCCACCGCTGGAGGGTAACAGAGAGGACCCCTCACCAAAAGGGTGTAAGGGAATTAAATGGGGACAGGGCATCCCAAACCAGGATCACCAACCCGGATGCCGCCTACCCCCTTGTATGGGGTCTCACGGGGGAGCATGGCTCCCTAAACACCTATTTAAGGTGAAGGCTACCATCACCCGGACCTGCAGCCAAGGCTGGGAGGCTAGAAATGGGCATAATGCATAAAGGTCCGGGCAGAAATAGAGCACAACATGGCCGGGTGTAAACCCGGCTTACCTGCGAGGAAGAGCAGCATACATCTTCTGACTTGCTCGCCGTCCTGCAGAGAAGGAACTGGGGAATGTGTGGGAGGTCCCAGGTATTTATGGATCGGGAGGGGCTTCTTTTTTGCTTTCATCTCTGCAGAAGTTCGCCCTCCACTGGACCATAACCCATATGTCATGAATAGTGGAAGCGGTATGTGTGACATAATTGGAATATCTTTCCACAGAGGCGGATGGAGGAAGCGCTCTGCGCCCGGTACTCTGTACTTCGCCAAGCCGAAAATCTTTCCACAGAGGCGGACGGAGGAAGCGCTCTGCGCCCGGTACTCGGAACTTCGCCAAGCCGAAAATCTTTCCATGGTGACGGACTATTTCCTTGTTGCAGCTTTAGCTCCACCCCCTGGGAAAGAGCAATAAAAAATAATGAGAGGGAAAATCATTCCCTTGGTCACCCCCAATCAGGCTCACCAGACAAAAACCTGTGGCTGCTTATACTTTTCAATGAAAGCCTTCAGCCAGAATGCCAAAGCATTACAAAGCGCATACTGGACCCTGCGCTTACCTTACCATCCTGATCCGGATACAGTTTTACGGAACTTCGCCAAGCCGAAAACTGAGGAGGCATAATGGGTGAATCCAGATCAGAGCAGCATAAGGGACCTAGGAAGACAGACAGGGTCTTGCCCCCGCTTCAAAGGTATAATCTGAGAAACAAAAAAAAAAGTAAATGGAAGAGGAGTCTAGAGAGCCATGCAGTCATCCCAACTGCAACAATGAAACTGGAATCTAGGAAGTCAGCCGGAAGGATATAGGCTGGGAGGCGGAGCCACGCTTTTGTCTTGCAGTCACGCCCCTTCGGGCAGGAGTTACCCAATCGTATTGAATAAGGATGGCCTGGAATGGATAGGAAGGAAAAAAAGCAATCACCCATTTTATACATAGTGGGTTCATATCCACCTAGACGCAGCCTCCGCTCTGTTGCTGACCTTCTCCTGTCCTCCACCCTGGTCACCTCCTCTCATGCCCGCCTCCAGGACTTCTCAAGTGCAACTCCAATCCTCTGGAATGCCCTCCCCCACCCAATCCACCACTTCACAACCCTCAAAACCTTCAAAGGTGCCCTTAAAATTCACCTATTCAGACAAGCATATAATCTGGCTTAACCAATTTTCTAAAGGGCACATGCCACAAAGCTCAATACTGACTGTGTGTGATTCCCCCCCCCCCCCTCGTCTCCACCCCTCATCCTTTAGACTGTAAGCTCACAAGGGCCGGGCTCTCGCTATATAAACAAACAATAATAATAATAGTGGGTGTTGATAGCAGCCCAGCCCAGGACAGTAGGTATTCAGATAACTGGCACCCCCATTCCGCCCCGGGTTCTCTTACCTTCTCCTCGCTCCCTTGCCGAAACTTTGCCCTGCAATATAACATCTGAAGTCTGGAAGAGGACTCTGGACCAAGAGACCACCCCATAAACTAATGGGCATCCTTTTCACAACAGAGTTAAGCACTTGAATGCTAAAGCAACAGCCCAAGGTCATCTTTGAATATAATGCTACAGCCTTTGATCCAAACTGACAAGTACATTTTAGAGTCCCTGCTTAGGCCCAGCAAAAAAAAAAAAAAGTCCAGGTTATTTACAGTCAGCTCCAGTGCCAACAGGCAGGCTCCCGACCAACCTTGGTGCTACCTTGTTTTTTAAAGGAGCACCATCGCGAAAAAAATAGTCCAATGATAAAAATCCATATAAATTATGCTGGATGGCAGGAGGAGAGGTCACTTATATACATGGCATCAAGAAATATCCAGTTAGGCTTGTTTTTCTTTCCTTTAATGGAAGGAAAAGGACATCAGGCTCTGTCACCCCTGATAGACTAAAACTGTCAGCCCTGGATGTTATTCATGAGAGAATAAACCACAAGCTTGGCGGGAGTTTTATTCTGTTCGGGTGTATAAGTGACCCATTCTCTTATTAGTCGACATATTTATATGGATTTTTAATATTACACAATTTCGTGATAGTGCTCCTTTAATGACTGCAGAGAGCGCACCCTGTCAATAGGCACCTCAGCATCAAGGGGGAGCTTGCGCCAAATACCTTGCCACCAAAGCGGCACATCTTGCAGGACTATGATGGATGAAGCCTGCGGACTGTCAGTAAGATTCAAAAGATTCCAGGGACAGCTAACGGCATTCCCCATGGGTCATCTGGATTTGGGATGCCTAGCTGAGTGAAACCCCCAGCGTGCCTGCTCTGCTAACCTCACCAGTGGTCCCACGGCTAATGCACAGGCCACCAGCAGCATCCCTTCAGATACTGCACATACCTGTGCCAGGCCGTACTGGATTTCTGGCATGGGTATGCACAGCTGAAGGGGGGTGAGCCAGTGGGAACATAATATGTATGGCTAGAAGAGCCTGAGCATGGTCTGTGGGATCGCTGGTAAGCATAGGGGAACAAGCTGAGGGATTATACCCAAGGAGTATCCCAAACGGAGATGCCCCGGGTAGGAAGAACAAAACCAGAATGAAAATCCTGGGTTTTGTACCCTCTTTAAAGCCTGGAAAAGTAAGCTCCCTGGCCAAAAAGGCAGTACGCACAGAACAGGACGTCCATCATTTCTGCTACTTAGACATCGACAGGTGATGAGAAGGAAATGGCAGTGGTCTCACCTGTTGGTATCTCTCCAGCAGTTGCTTTTGCTGCGGCAGACTGCTGGACAACGCCAAAGCCTGGAATTGGCTGGGGGTCATCTGGAAGGTCCTCTGCTGCTCGGCCGTTATGTGAATGTGCTGCGAGGGGGCCTGGGGTTTAATCGTCGACTGAGCCTGGAACTGCACAGGGAATGAGTGTGTCTGGGAGGGATCCGAGGAGGGTGGCGTGGCTTGCAGGGTAATGGGGACTCCTGGCCGAAGCTCCGGCTGCGGGGTGCTCAGCTGTACCTGGAGCTGAACGTGCTGCTGCTGGGGAGAGGAGAGGGCTTGAGGGATATCTGCAGGCAGAGGCTGGTGCGGAGGAAAAGGCGTCTGTACCTGAGGCTGAGAAGGAGGACGCAGAGGATGCTGGGAAGAACCGTGAGGCGATGAAGAAATTTGGTTCTGGATGACAAACAGGTTCTGCATCTGAGGAGTACAAGAGCGGGAAAGGGGCTCCGAGGGAGGCCGGGGGACACTCTGAGGCTGCGACGGAGGTCGAGAGTGGGGCCGAGAAGGTGGCCGCGACAGAGGCTGCGGCTGAGATGGAGGACGGGATTGGTGGGGGGACTGCATCTGTGAGTGGTGGGAAGCCGTGGCCTGCAGCTGCGGGCTGGGTGGGTGAGGTAGTGTGTGGGAGGGCGAGGCTCCTGGAAGCTTCTGCTGTCCGGTGGGAATCTAGAAGAAGACAAGACAAGTTAGAGTATTAACATTGATGCTACCGTTCTCAACATGCTACGGCCCAGGCACACCCAAAGCCCAGAGAGCACACTACTATTAGCTAGAGTGTTAGAAGAAACTGAAGCACCGATTCAGCTGCTGACAACTGAATCTCATTCATAAAGAGGAAGAACAGAAAGGAAATCCAGGAAGAGCCACTGAAGTGAACACAGAAACACACTGCAGATAAAGGGAGCCTCCGGCTGCATCAGGCACTTCTGTATTGGTGTCGTTTTGCACCTATACTCCAAGGCTGATCTATAGATTTAAAGTGGATCCAAGCCCTTCCTGACAACGCTTCACCAGGGACCCTTCTGATCTGCAGGGACCTAAAAGTAACCCAACTCCCAAGGACAGAAATACTTACATCTTCCTTGTGGTGCTCTATTTTAAAGGCAACCAAAAAAGGCAGCACACCCATATGGCAACCACATCTAAACCAATAGGGGGTGTGAAGTACTGCAGTGTACAGCATTTCAAGGTCCCTCTGTTCGATGTCACAAAAAAATACCCATTTTGTGATTACTCACCTGTAAAATGGGTATTATAAGTATGTCTCACACCCTGCTTCGGAAGATTAATTACACATGGGTTATGGTCCAGTAGAGGGCGAACTTCTGCAGAGATGACAAGAAAAAGAAGCCCCTCCCGGTCCATAAATACCTGGGACCTCCCACACATTCCCCAGTATAAGAAAGCAGTAAGGGGACCAGGAAGAGCCAATAAAATCTATGAGAAAAAAGTTTCACCATATAGAGGATCCAAGATACAACTCAGGGCGGGACGAAGCAGGGTGTGAGACATACTAATAATACCCATTTTACAGGTGAGTAATCACAAAATGGTATTATTCCAAGTATGTCTCACACCCTGCTTCGGAAGATTAATTACACGTGGGACATCCAATAGCAGTGTCCAAAAAGGGTGGGGATCCCAACAGGTAATAGTGCACAAATTAAACCACTGCAGCTTGCAGAACCTTGCGGCCAAAAACAGCATCCGCTGAGGCCCGCACATCAACCTTATAAAACTTGGAAGAAGTATGAACAGAAGACCAAGTAGCAGCCTTACAAACTTGTTCAACAGAGGCTTGGTGCTGAAACGCCCAGGAAGCACCGACAGCTCGAGTAGAATGAGCAGTGATCTGGAAAGGGGGATCCCTCCCCTTAGCAGAATAGGCCCTAATAACGGCCTGACGAATCCATTTACTAATGGTAGACTTGACGGGCGCCAAACCCTTCTTGGGCCCAGAGGGCACCACAAAAAAGGCGTCCGTCTTCTGGAATGGTGAAGTAGCCACCAGATAGTACTTTACACATCTAACGACGTCCAGAGAGTGCAAGGCCCTCTCCTTGTCATTGCTAGGTTTAGGACACAATGAAGGAAGCACAATGTCCTGATTGAGGTGAAAGGCAGAGACAACCTTTGGCAAGAAGTCTGGTTTAAAACGGAAAACCACCTTGTTCTGATGTCTCTCAAAGTAGGGAGCCTGAATGGACAGAGCCGCCAACTCCGAAACACGTCGAACAGAGGTGATAGCCACCAAAAAGGCAACTTTTAAGGTGAAAATGGATAGTGCAGAATCCTGCACCGGTTTAAAAGGAGGACCCTGAAGGGCAGACAACACCAAATTTAAATCCCAAACAGGTAACATGGGTTTGCGAGGAGGGCGCACAAGGTCTTAACCAAAGGATGAAAAGTGAAACATCTCTGAAAGAAAACCGCCAGAGCGGACACATGCCCCTTAAGAGTGCCAAGCTGAAAACCCATGTCCATACCATGCTGAAGAAACTCCAAAATCCGAGGAATGGAAAACACCCGACAAGGAAAGGCCCTAGCCTAACACCAATCAATGTATGTCCGCCAGGTCCTGTAGTAGATATTAGAGGAAGATTTCTTTCTAGCCCTGACAAGAGTCTGGACAACAGCTTCAGACAAACCCTTTTCCTTTAAGATGAAGGTTTCAGCAGCCACGCCGTCAAAGCCAGCGTTTGTAAATTGGGGTAACAAAGCTGACCTTGTGTGATCAGATCCGGAACCAGAGGCAGCCTGAATTGATCAACCGCCAGCCGGACGACGTCTGCGAACCACACCTGTCTTGGCCACCTTGGGGCCACCAGGATTGCTGGCACACCCTCTTGAGCCAACTTGCGTACCACCTTGCCCACCATGGGAAAGGGAGGAAACAGATACAGGAGACAGAGCTCCCGCCAGGACAGAGACATGGCATCCACTGTCAGAGCCAGAGGGTCCTGGGACAGAGACACAAAAGCCAGAAGCTTAGGATTGTGACGAGAGGCAAACAGATCCACCTCCGGACTCCCCTACCTGCGACAGAGGGATAGAAATACCTTGTTGCTGAGGGACCATTCTCCCCGGGGAGAGGTCCCTCTGCTCAGAGAGTCTGCTTCCAGGTTCTCCACCCCTGGAATGTAGACTGCCGAGATGCACGGAACATTGCTCTCGGCCCAAGCAAGAACCATAGACACCTCCTGGAGGGCACTCCGGCTGCGAGTCCCTCCTTGGTGATTGATGTAAGCGACCGCTGTCCGATTGTCGGAGCGAACCTGAACTGGTAAGCCCTGAAGGTGATGTGTCAGCTGCGACAGCACAAACCGAACTGCCCTCAGCTCCAGAATGTTGATGGGTATATGGGCCTCCTGAGGACCCCACAGCCCCTGGAACTGAACCAGAAGCCTCCCCAGCCTGACAGACTGGCATCCGTGGTGACCGTCTCCCAACAGGGCGCAGGAAAGGACCTGCCCCCCAGGAGATTCCTCTGGTCCATCCACCACTGGAAGGACCGCCGGACAAGAGGGGACAGAACACGTCTGATCCAGAGACAGAGGACATTTGTCCCAAACCGATAGACGATGGAGCTGAAGGGGTCTCATGTGAAACTGAGCAAATGGTACTGCCTCGAAGCAAGCCACCATCAAACCCCAGCCTCATGCATTGCCTGATGGACGGATGAGGGCTGGACAGAAGAAAACGAATAAGAGCCTGAAGAACAACCTTTGGTGTCCCGGGAAGACCAGCACATGAAGGTAAGCGTCCTTGATATCTATTGAGGTCATAAAGTCCCCCGGACGCAGTGAGCCGACAGCAGAGCGCAGAGTCTCCATGCAAATTTTTTTGGTTCTGATGAACCGGTTGAGAGTTTTCAAGTCCAAAATGGGTCTTATGGAACCATCTTTTTTGGGCACCGTAAAGAGGTTGGAATAGTAACCCAGACCTCTCTCTGTGGGGGGAACCGGACAAACTACCCCCATATCCCAAAGGTTTTGCACCGCCATAAAAAGGCCCTGTGCCGCCCGAGGGTCCAACGGAACCCGGGACCTGAGGAATCTGGGAGGAGGCCGGCATGCAAACTCCAGCTTGTACCCGGAGGAAATTACCTCCCGGATCCAGACGTCTGTGACCTCTAGGGTCCAGACCTGAGCAAAAAGCCGCAGCCGTCCCCCCCACCCGCAAGGGTGAGGGAGCCCCTTCATTGCTGACCGGGCTTGGCAACAGATTTGGGTTTAGTACCCCAGGAAGTCCCGGGTCAGGCACGTCCTCTGCCCCTACCCCAGGCATCCCCTCGGAACGCAGTGAAAAACGTTCCCCTGCTTGACCGAGAGCCACGAAAGGAAGGGTAAATGAACCCAAACCCCGAAAGGGCCGGCGCTGCTTCTTGCGTTGAGGTAACTTACCCCCTCTGGCAACCGAGTCTAAACGATCACCAAACAGGCACAGACTTACGAAGAGAAGACCTGTGAGCGCCTTCTTAGCAGCGTTATCGGCCGCCCACTGGCGCAACCAGACCGACCGGCGTATAGCAACTTGCAATGCCAAGGTCCTGCTACACATACGGATAGTATCATCCAAGGCTGATAAGACAAAAGCTATGAACATCTCACAATGAGTCGAGGCTGTAAACTCCTCACTGCAAGTATCCAATTGGGAACCATCCAAAAGGCCCCTAATTAGAGCTCTAGTAGCCACGGGCATGATCGCAGAAGCACAAACCGGGCGCAAGGCCGAACCCACGCAAGCAAAGGCATGTGAAGGCAATTGATCGAGACGTCGGTCCTCACCATCCTTCAAGGTAGTGGAATCTGGGGTATGCACGACTGAAGTATTGGACAATCGCAGGACGGGCGCGCCGACCTCTGTGTGTGTCGACATCAACAGGAAAGGGATGCTTCTTATCCCACCCGTGAGGGATACCAGGGAGCCGACTAGGCTTTTCCCATTCCTTAAGGATCAGATTGTTAAAGTGCTTCTGATCCGGGAACTCCGAATGAGGTTCGGTGGTCCCAAAAAATTCCCCCCCGTTGCAGAGGGGCCTCCGCAGGAGGGGAAATGGCAAGTACCTCAAAAATTTGAGTAAGAAGCCTATGGGTGTCGACAGTATCCCCGCGCTCTGAGCCGGCATCAACGCCAGGGTACTGCCGATCCTCAGATGAGTCAGAGTCTGGGAACAGTTCCCCTTCCTCCAGCGGTGAACAATCAGACAAGTCAAATGGTTCAAAATCAGCATAATCAAAGGCCGGTGCCAAGTGCCGCCTTCCTGGCCGCAGAGCTAGCAATCAGTCTCTCAATGTTGGCCAGTCTTGCGCATACATCAGATTGCGACTCCCCACTGGTGACGTCACTTGGGGTCATAACCAGGTGTGGGGGTGTAGGTGATGAGGCCAGCGGGGCTGAACCATCCGCACGAGGCCCGACTTGCCGCACAAGCGCCTGTTGTGCACATGGTATACAAATTTGCACATTATCTCCCAAAAGGGATGCCCCACATATCACACACAACCGGGGTTGTCCCGAAGGGACCTCGAGTCCAGTATCCTGGGGAGCCTCCATATGGTGATTTTTTGATAGTCGCAATGATCAATGGGAATTACGCTATGAAGCTACCCGGGATGCCCCTTAGCGTCAGTTAGTGGGAGGATTTAATAATGACTGAGGAGAGAGAGAGAGAGAGAGAGAGAGAGAGAGAGAGAGAGAGAGAGAGAGAGAGAGAGAGAGAGAGAGAGACGCGCTCCCCAGCCATGCTGCAGATCACAGTGACAAACACCAAACATATGCACACACACGCGCTGTCAGTAGCCAGTACGTGAAGTAAAAACAGCACATTGACAGTACGATACGGGACAAGATGGAGGCTCAGCCCCCCCCCCCCCACTATCCGGGAACGGGGAGTAATGGAGGGGAAGCCGAAAGCTACCTATAATTATGTAGCGACGGCATTGATGCGGACAGGGCATCCCACGTCAGGATCACCAACCTGACAACCACCTAACCCTTGGTGGGGGATTTGCGGTGGAGCATGGCTCCTGTTAAAACACCTCTAAGGTGTGCCCTACCCTCACCCGGACCTTACAGCCAAGGCTGGGAGGCATAGGGACATTAATGAAATAGTCCAGGTGGAAATAGGAAAAAGTGGCCAGGTGTACACCCGGCTTACCTGTAAAGGAAAGAGACAGCCATCTTCTTGACTTGCTTCGCCATCTGCAGAGACTTATCTGGGGAATGTGTGGGAGGTCCCAGGTATTTATGGACCGGGAGGGGCTTCTTTTTCTTGCAGAAGTTCGCCCTCTACTGGACCATAACCCATGTGTAATTAACCTTCCGAAGCAGGGTGTGAGACATACTTGGAATAAAGGTAGATTCAATTTATAACCATGGGTATTGACATTGCCACAATTCCTTGAAAGTAATTTGCTAAAGGGGACAGTCCATATGAAACAAGAAAATGCACCTTCTGTCCTATGCCAACCAAGCTTCCAACCTAGTCCAGTAGCAGGGTCCCAGTATAGTCTCCCATGTCCAACCACCTTTCACCAGAAATTGAATGGACGTGCAGGCTGCAGGTTGGCAGTGGCCGAGTGAGGACCTCAGGGTCTGGGACTGGGTCTCTAGGGCTGGTAGGGGCAACTAGGATGCATCAACTGCAGGGGAAAAAGGTGAGTGTGTGTTTTATGTTGCCTGGGGCAATCAGTTAATGTGAAAAAAAACAGGAATTTGACTTTGTTTTGTTCTGTGCCATCCCGAATTGTGTAAAACCCCCATTTAAGCCCAGTAAAACTCACCTCAGTCCAACAGCGCATGTGTGGGCGCTCATCCAATCAAAACCCATTACCGTGTTTACATCCTTTGGCAAAGGGCTCCGACTGCCATCAATTGGGAGCAGGAGCATCCCATGTGGCATGCCTACTCATGCTCCAGCCTATCTGAATGGCATGGGTGGGAGCATGTGCACACTGCTGGGGAAGCTTCCGCTCACGCTCTCCATTGTAAACAACCAAAGATGTCTGCCGAAATGCTCCGCGCATGTGCCGTTGGATCAAGGAAATGAGAGTTATTACTGGTGCCTGGGGGCGCGCACACAGCAGGGCATCTCGATTCAGGATGCCCCAGGGGGAAGTCAGCAGCCGGCACTGGAATCTTTTAGATACCAGGCCAGCCGCTGGTGGGTTTTGTTCTGCTTTAAAGAGGAATGGAACTGGGTATCTTCACTCTCCCTATTTGGCATGCCCCACTATGTAAAATACCTTGGCTTGACCTACCTTACCGCAGAGCTCACGGCACATGCTCCTCCCATCAGCTTTCCTAGTTGTGCATATTAATGTGCAGCTAGGAATACCATGAAAACTGCTGACTGCTCCCCCTCCGGCTGTGCGCTCCCTCGCAAGCCGCCTGGAGGACACTGGCGGTCTGTGCATGTGCCATGGGATTGCTGAGGTAAACATGGCAGGCAGAATCTGGATCTGGGTTAGATGAGTTTTGGTCCTCCAGTAGGTTTTTGTGTTTTGCCTGGAGAGGGACTTTAAATGAAACTGCAGACAAAAAGAATTGTTACACCATTGTATCGGGCTATGTTTGGCGCTGTCCTAAACTGATATCAGGGGTTAAAAGGTTCCGCTCATGATCTCTCTTCTGAAAAAAAGTGGTCGTGGCCCTTGGATCAGTGATGCTGCATAATAATCAGCAATATGATGAATCTGGAGGTGGAGGAGGCGGCAGAAAGAGGGACGGGAAGAGGGAGGGATCAGCAATTCTGTCCCGCTGTGCTGAGAGGATTGGGGGACGAGATGAAAACGAGAAGGTCTGAGTGAAATTGGACATTTCTGCTTCCATTTAAAAACGGAAAACAGTTTAGGACAGCGCCAAATGTAGCCCAACGCAATGGTGTAACAATTACCTTAACCTGCAGTATCACTTTAACTGTAAACTTGAACTCCAAGGTTATCAAAGCGGAACAAAACCTGGGAATTTGACTATCCCGGGTTTTGGTCCATGACCTGGGGACAGCCCAAACTTGGATGAAACCCTCCAGAAAGCCGGTATTCATTCACCTCTCCTTGGTCCAAAGGCACACGGAGGCACACATTCGGAAATGGCTCTTATTGACTTCAATGGGGAGTGCAAGCAGCCACGTCCCCAGCGGCATGCAGGCTCCCGCCCCAGCCTATCTGAATGCATAGGGCGGGAGCACACGCACAACCCGGGGATGCCCCATTGAAAACAAGAGACACTTGACGAATTACATATGAATGATAAGCTGCTCTCATTGGACGAGAGTCCGCGCATGCACTGTTGGACCGGGCAAAGGTGAGTGAATACAGATTGCCCCAGGAGGTTTTACACAGCAGGGCATCCCAACTCAGGGTAAAACCCAAATTATTGATCACAGAGCTGACTGCAAAAGAACCTCTCCCCCTTTTCTTCATTCTCAGGGATGCGCACTAACCAAGTGGCTCCAGCATATCCTAGGCTGGCTACACTGAGATCAGAGTACTCAACATGGCAGGTTTGTTCCCTCTGTCGTTATCAGGATTGGCTGGCCCAGAGAGCATAGAGGGGTCAGGTACGTTTTTTTTTCATGTCCAGATAGTCTAGACCCTGGATTGGCTGGCCCCTATGGTAATCCAATGATTTCTCAGTCACTTCAGTGGCCCTTACAGGGGAGTATCCCTAACCAGGAGAGAGACATGCTGAGAGAACGGAGCCCTTCCTGCAATAGAAGCTCTCGCCCAGCAGCACAACTACAGAGGAGACAGGAAGTCAGCGTTTAACAGGAACACGCAGTGTGCAAGGGAGGAGGGAAGGATCGGGAATTACCAGAGAACAGCAGCAGTGTTTGGAGGCGGAGGAATTAGTAACAGAACAAAATAAAGAGCAAGCAAGAGCCAGCGGAGGAGATATGGGGACCCTGAATGCCGGGCACTGCTGAGACATATGTTTTTGGCTTATATTGATCCTATACCCAGAAAGGAAGTTTATGTCATCACCTTCTATCCCCAGCCCAGTGCCCCAAAACAGCCCATGTTCCTTTTTGCCTAAGATTTATAAACACAGGACGCAGTTTGATGTTCGAATGGTCTTCCATATTGCTCCCTGGTGCTTTCCAGCGATAATAAATTTAATTACACACAGCTCAACATTGAGGGCCAGCCTTATCAGTTATAATAACTGCATAGAAATATGAAAGCACTAAAACCTAACTGCCATTATGTGACAGTTTACCTTGGAACTTAATTAGCATATGGCTGCCAGTCACCATCATACAGCTTCCTGTTTTTTATGTATACTGCTTAAAGTCTTTAGTTTAAAAAAATAAAAAAGCACAGGCTGTTTTGGAGCACCTTTTCCATGTCACACAGAGCGCCCTTTTTGGCTTCAGGGAAATCTTTAAATGGACTGGCATCCAAAATCAGGAAGCTACAGGCGTGGTTGTTATAGGATTTTCATTTTAGGTGTGCTTTAAAAGAGGAACAAAACCCTGTGCTAAAATATTCTAGGGCCAGCCGCTGGCCTTCCCAAGGCATCCCAAATTAGGATGCATCAACTGTGTGAACCCCCCACCCCAGTTGTTGCAAACTCACCTATTACAGCAGCTCTCTTGGTGCTGTAAATAATCGTGATCGCATCCCCAGCATCTTTAGGCTGTGCCGATCTCCCACCCCCACATTTGGATAGGCTGGGGACGGGAGCGGGCCCACATATGTGGATGTGAACACTCTTGCTCCTACTTGCCACAAACAGAGCCGTTTGCCAAGCATTAAACATGCACAGCAAACCGATCTTATTGGACGAGAGCCTGCACATGCACCGTAGGACCAAAGATGAGTGTTTTATGGGCAATCTGGGGGGGAGGGGTTCCACACTGCGGGATGACCCGGGGTAATCCGAATCTCTGATAGTTCCACTTTAAGTATGTTAAATAAAATTGCTGTGACACCGTTTGGTAAACTTCCTGTTATCACCCTAAAATGATCTGACGGGATCTAACTCTTCTTCATATTAAAGCCCAGCTCCACCCTTCCCTTATTTCCTTATTTGGCTTTTAGACATATTGGTACATTTGTTTCATCAAGGGGTCAAAGCCAAATTTGCCAGCTTTTATTCATTCAGTGCTACTGGTCTTTTATCAGAGGGTCCCTTACATCTTGGCCACGGCATTGCATGGGGGTCGCAAAAAAGTAAAGGGAAAGGTCACCAAGTGGTTTTGGGAGAAGGGGGGGAGGTTAAGAGGAAGAGCCAAAGGAAAGTTTGGGTGAAAGCAGACTTGAGTTGAGGGGAGCAGCTACCTGGCAGGGCAAAGCCTGCTGTGATTGGCTGGCAGGGAAATGAGGTAAGTGTCCTTTGGATTCCGGCGTGGTGGCATTGTTCTGGGCCAGGTCACGGTTGGGCTGGGCCGTGGAGCCGGAACTGCTGCTCACTATGACGGAGGCGGGAACGCTACTGCTGCTGGAGGTGCTGCTGCTCAGGGCGCTGCCAGAGGCAGCCATGCTGTAGATTGGCATTGTGAGGTGGGGGGCCGCCGAGGTCTGAACCAGGCTGCTGCTGCTTTCCTGCTGCGATTTCATGGCCGCTGCGTATAACTGCTGCTGCTGCTCCTTCTGAAATGGCCAACACCGGGAAGTGCATGTTAAACACTTGCTCAGACACCACAGCTTGACACAACAAGCAATCAAGTTTCACTGGGAGAAAAAAAAATGGCAGCCAGGTTGCCCCTAGCAACCTACTATATTTTTATATATTTTTCTAAAGCAAACCTTATTAAAATTTTGGCTTTGTAAAAGAACAGTTGCGATAAAAAAAAAAAAATTAAAAAATAAACACACACATACACACAACTCCGCTCGCCTACTTTGAAGTCTCTCAGGATTCACAGTGCTAAAGGCCGTAAAAAAAAAATACATCACTTACCCAACTTTCAGCGCAATACATTCCAGTGCTGCCCACCCCAAGCTGGCCTCAATGTGCAACCATGCTCTTACAGAGGAAAAAAGTTAACCCGTAAAAGTTTAAGAGGTTTAATGTGTAGAGGGGCACAGGCAATCGGGAGGTCCCCATGTGCTAACACCACCACCCATTTTGTGGAAAATGTGTTTACTCACGATTTAAAGTGGACCAAAACCCAGCTTGATCGGCCCGGGGATCTATAAGATTCCTGGTCCGATCCACCCCCCCCGCCCCCCCCCCCCCCCCTCACCCATCAAAAACACAATTCTGTGAAACTCACCTGTAGAATTGTTTTTGGATACATCCAGTCCAGGTCGTCCCAAAATGACGACATGTGGGTGTTCGCCCCAGGGGGCGCTCGACTGCAAGATCAAAGAAGTAGCTCCTCCCGGCCCCCTATAAAGGCAGGTGTCCCTCTATCATTCCCCAGTGGTTAAAAAGCAGTAGACAAAAAAAAAAAAAAAAAAAAAAAAAAAAAGAGAACAGGCCGGGAGACCCAAGAAACCATGTTGCTTCATATAGCTTCAGCTTGTACTCGCTGTGATCACCATAACAGGCAAACAGGACATAATGAATACAAGGGCGGAGTGGGACGACTGGATGTATCCAAAAACAATTCTACAGGCGAGTTTCACAATATTGTATTTTTCCCTACATCCAGTCCAAGTCGTCCCAAAAGGACGACATGGGGACATCCAAAAGCAGTGTCCATTTGGGCGGGATTCCCAGTGCGGAACAGCATGTAGTTCATTTCACTACCACCTGAAGCACCTTTCGGCCAAAAACAGCATCAGCTGAGGCCCTACCATCCACCTTGTAAAACTTTGTAAAAGTATGAACTGAAGACCAAGTGGTGGCCTTACAAACCTCTTCAACCGATGCCTGGTGCTGAAAACCCCAAGAGGCACCAATAGCTCTTGTATAATGAGCTGTGATCCGAAAAGGGGGTTCCTTCCCCTTGGCAGAATATGCTTGCACCACCGCCTGTCTGATCCAATTACTGAGAGTGGACTTGGCTGGAGGCAAACCTTTCCTAGAGCCCTCTGTTAGGACAAAGAGCAAATCCGATTTCCTGAAGGATTCAGTCGCAGCCAGGTAATACTTTATGGCTCTGACCACATCCAGGGCATGGAGGGTCTGTTCTTTGGAATTAGCCGGTGCTGGAAAAAAGGAAGGTAAAACAACTTCCGCATTAAGGTGAAAGGGAGAAACGACCTTAGGCAAAAAAATCAGGTTTAAAGCGAAAAACCACCTTATCCCTATGCCGCTCAAAATAGGGAGGTTTCATACAAAGCGCGGCCAGCTCTGATACACAACGCACCAAGGTGATCGCCACCAAAAAGACCACTTTGAGAGTCAAGATAGACAATGCAGCATTGCACAATGGCTCGAAGGGAGGACCATAAAGAGCAGAAAGTACTAAATTCAAGTCCCACACCGGTAATACAGACTTACGCGGTGGCTGGACATGGGTAACTCGCTGGAAAAAAGTCTTGATCAACCTATAGTTGGCAATGGATCTCTGGAAAAAGATGCCTAAGGCCGAGACCTGACCCTTGAGAGTGCTCAGCTGGAGGCCTAAGTCTAAGCCGTGTTGTAAAAACTCCAGAATCCTAGAAATAGAAAATATGCGTCAAGGGAGACTCTTGGTCTTGCACCAAGCAATATAAGCGTGCCAAACTCTTTAGTATATCATGGAAGAAGATTTCTTCCGTGCCTGAATCATGGTATGCACAACCGTGGCCGACAATCCCTTTTCCGTCAGGATTGAAGTTTCAATAGCCAGGCCATCAAAGCCAGCGTCCGTAAATTGGGGTGCCGCAGCGACCCCTGTGTAAGAAGCCCTGGGTCGTCGGGCATGATGTAGTGATCTACTGACATCTGAACTATGTCCGCAAATCAACTCCTTCTCGGCCAGCAAGGAGCCACCAGGGTGGTTGGTACCCCTTCCTGGGCTATCGTGCGCAGCACTCTGCCCAGGAGTGGAAACAGAGAGAATGCATACAGAAACTTGTACTCCGTCCAAGGAATCACCAGAGCATCTGTGGCAATGGCCAGAGGATCTCTTGAGAGGGAGACGAACCTTGGAAGATTGTGATTGTGTCTGGACGCAAACAGGTCCACGTCCGGCTGACCCCAGCGGAGAAAGAGCGTGAAAGGTCTTGCTGCTGAGAGACCATTCCCCCAGGCGCGAGGCGCTCCTGCTCAGGGAGTCTGCCTCCAGGTTTTCTACCCCAGGAATGTAGACCGCCGAGATGCAGGGAACATTCTCCTCTGCTCAAGTCAAAATCTGGGTCACCTCCTTGAGGGCTCTCTTGCTCCGAGTCCCGCCCTGGTGATTGATGTATGCGACAGCCGTCCGATTGTCCGAGCGAACCTGGATCGTACGACCCCTTAAATGGGGAGTCAAGCGCAGAAGCACCAACCAGTAAGCGGTTCTCCTGCGGACCCCACTGACCCTGGATCTTCTGAGTCTGCCAGACGCCTCCCCAGCCTGTCAGACTGGCATCCGTGGTAACTATCTCCCAATGGGGAGCCAGAAGGGCTTGCCTACCAGCAAGTTCCGAGAGTCCAACCACCACAAGAGGAACTGCATGGCCAGTGGTGACAGCGAAAAGCCATGTTCCAGGGACTCCTGAGTCAGATTCCAGACGGTCAGCAGGTTCAATTGAAGAGGTCTCATGTGAAATTGGGCGAAGGGCACTGCCTCGAAGCAGGACACCATTAAGCCCACTAATCTCAGCCCCAGAAAAACCGACGGCTGCTGACAGGACAGTAAAGCCTGCACCTACGTCTGGAGACCCAAAACCTTCTGCTGTGGCAGGAAAACCTTGACCTGAACGGTGTCTATCGTCATTCCCAGGAAGGACCGCACTGTTGTGGGAGTGACAAAAGACTTGGAGTAGTTAATTACCCAGCCAAAGGCCTCCAGGGTTGACAACACCGTCCGAGTATCGTTATCGGCCTGCTGAAGGGACTGGGCCGCAATCAGCAAGTCATCTAGATAAGGTACCACATGAATGCCCTGGCTCCTCAGGATAGCCATGATGCCCGCCAGCACCTTGGTAAACACACAGGGGGCTGAGGATATCCCGAATGGAAGTGCCACAAACTGGTAATGCTGATCCTCAAGAGCAAACCTGAGGAACTTCTGATGTCCCTGGAAAATCGGGATGTGCAGATAAGCATCCCGGATGTCCACCGTGGTCATGAAGTCGCCAGGCCGAAGAGATCTCACCGCCGGCCGTAACGTTTCCATGCGGAAATGTCTGACTCTTACAAACCTGTTGAGACCCTTGAGGTCCAGGATTGGTCTTAGCGCCCCGTCCTTCTTGGGAACTGTGAATAGGTTGGAGTAAAATCCCTGACCCTGTTCCTGTCGAGGTACAGAGCAAATCACACCTATCCGCAGGAGGTGTTGCACAGCCGTTCTTAAGGCTTGGATCTTTAGCGGGTTTCGGGATATCCTTGAACGGAGGAATCTTGTGGGCGGCCTGGCTGCCAGCTCTATCTTGTAACCGGAGGACACTACCTCCTGAATCCATTGACCCGAGACGCGCTGCCTCCAAATCTGAGCAAATAGCAGGGATCCTGAAAGGACCGAGCAGGCTTCTGTCTCTGAGGGAGTCTACCATCCTTGACAAAAAGGTCCAGGCACTCCCTGAACAGCCTGTTCCCCACAAAAGGGATACTCGTAAGCGACTTCTTGGCAGCCGCATCAGCCGACCATTGCCATAGCCAGAGCGAGCGGCGGAGAGCAACAAGCAAGGCCGAAATCCTGGCACCGAGCCGGACCACATAGTCCATGGCGGTAGCAACAAAGCCAATGATATCCAAGCAGGCCTTGAGTTCCATATACTCCTCAGCCAGCCTGCGAGCCTTAGCTCTATCCACAAGGTGTCTCACCTTCTTTCTGATGGCTAATGAGACAATCGCCGAGGCGCACACAGGGCGAAAAAGGGCAAAGGTGAACGCATGGCAGACCAGCTGATCCATGCGCTTGTCCGCAGGGTCATGTAAGAAAGCAGTATCAGGTGACGGCATAACAGTAGTGTTGGACAACCCCGACACGGGAGGATCCACCTCGAGAGGGCCAGACCATAGCCGAACCAGCTCATCAGGGAAGGGATACCGCCTATCCAGGCCCTTAGGAACCGACGGTAACTTGTTAGGCCTCTCCCATTATTTGAGGATCATGTTAGAAAAATGGGCCTGCTCCGGAAAGACGCGACTTTGCCTTTCGGACCGAAACAAATCTCCCTGCTTCCTCTTAGCCGCTCTGGGAGGGACAATGTGTAGTGTATCAAACACGGAGGAAAGCAACTTCTCCGTATCATCCGGGAGCCACACATCCTCGTTCGAGGAAGATCCAGACATATTGTCATCGCCAGCAGAATAATCCACCGTGAAGCGTGAATCCTCTGGCAACTCACCTTCCTCCACAGGAGCCCAGACCATCAAAGAGATCATCATCATCCGAGTAAACGGGCTTGAGATG
The DNA here is from genome assembly GCA_027917425.1 of Gastrophryne carolinensis. Lineage (NCBI taxonomy): Eukaryota > Metazoa > Chordata > Amphibia > Anura > Microhylidae > Gastrophryne > Gastrophryne carolinensis. The sequence goes on along the minus strand of CM051235.1, from coordinate 49,849,498 downwards.
CCGCTTTTTACTCGTGGCTTTTTTAGGAGCCGTCCGCGAGTTCTGTCTCTCGAGATTGGCCAGCCTATGCGCCAAGTCAGCATGAGACCCCCTGCTGGCTCCCCCCTTGCTGGGGGCTAAGTGCAGGAGGGTCCGGAGAGGCTGTCGGCAGCGCAGGGCTAGGGGCAGGGACGCCTGCCCATTCATGGTCCAAAATAATACCTCTGGCGCAAGTGGTACAAACAGTACTGAATCCGCCCAGTGGATTCCTACTGCACAAGGGGCAGAGCCTGTCCTGCCCAAATGGGGCCCCAGCTCACTATCCCCTGATGCCTCCATTATGGTGATTAAAAATGATCAAAATCAATTACATTGGTTACATCACTACATTGCTTACAAGACACTAATGGCCCAAACCTATAAAAGCGATCCCTCTTAACAAAAAGGGGGACCAGGAGGAACCACAACCCTCAACCTCAAGCCCACAACCTATACATGAAAGGGGGAGAAGGGGCCATGATCAGAATAGTCACAAGCAAATAGTCAAATGCAGTCAGAAAAAAAGGGGACTCACAATACCGACAGAGGGACAGCGCAGCCTCCGAAGCACGAGCGTGATCCCCCAGCAGCAGAACAGAGCCGCAGGTTCCGCAGTGTCCAAGCAGGCCCCTAGCAGCAGCGCGCAGGCCAGCTTCCAGAAGGATCCTCGAGGGGAGTGCGGCGCCGTCATGACGTCGGCGCGCACCGGCGCCAGGCTCCGCCACCTCCGCGGCGCGTTTGGAAGAGACGCCCACCGCCTTCCAAGCACTGCCTAGGCTGTCAAAATGACGGCGGACGCAGCCCACCACGCCTGTAGAGTCCAGAGTCTCTCTCCCCCCGTCACAGACAGAGCAGAGAACTGGCGGCGATGCGACTAGCACTGAATGGGGATTGTGAAATAAGCAAAAGGTGACACACACAGAAGAAACGGAGAAACAAGTGAGGGGGAAGGGGAGGAACAAAAGAAAGGGGTGACGACTGCTCACAGTCCAGCATCTCGGCCCCGTTGCGCCCCTACAGAGGCGCCACAACCCAGAGTCTAATATGCCTAACACCTATTGCGAACACAAGGATCTTATTGCCTTACCCCAGCATCGCCCTAAACCGCACAGAGTCACGTAAGTCCACCCAACAAGCCCAGGTCATCGTATACCGATCTCCAAGTCCTCTATCTTCCATGATGAGCTCCTCCATTTGTCTGATATACTCCAATTCAGTCACCCATTCCTGCAAGGATGGGGCTCTCAGAGTTTTCCAGTGCCTAGGGATGATTGCCCGCCCCGCCGTCAGGAAGTGCCTAAGTACATCCTTCTTGCATTGGGACATAGGGCCCTCCCACAGGGAGAGAAGCACCAAATGAGGAGAGTTCCGAACCACCGCCCCCGTGGCGGCAGCATAGATGCTCAGGATTTTATCCCATAGGGCTCTGATAACTGGACATCCCCACCAAATGTGGGTCATGTTACCCTCCTCAGTTTAGGCATCTCCAGCACCTGTCCAATGAGTGGGGCACAAATCTCCTGACATCTGACGGGCATCTATACCACCAGGATATGATTTTATAATTCCTCTCCTGTGCGACCCCCTCCACCGCCATATTGTGTGTTAGGCTAAACATTTTGAATTGGTCCTCCCCTGAGAAGGTCTGGTCCAGCTCTCTTTCCCACTTGGCAATATACCCCAAAGGGGCAGCACGCATGTTGCTCACAAGCACAGCATATATTTTGTAGGTGAGGTGAGGTACAGGTGTCGCAGACGAGAGGAGCCTCTCCACCTCTGTAAGAGGGCCATCAATGTCACCCAGCAGCCGACCGGAAGAAACCAAAGCCGCTGAGTGGCCGGCTACCTTTTAACCTAAGGTCTGCGGCCCAGAGCCTAAGCTCTGCCGAACGCCACCAAACCCTGGCGTTCACCCTACCGTCACAAATCCCGTAGCAGCCACAGCCTGGGAGGCAGAAGTGGGTCAGCAGGGATCCGTTGAAATAGGGCCAGCAGCGGACGACGGGCTAGGTGGCCCCGCTCTGCTGCCATTATCTGAGAGAGTGCCAACGATCTTCTGCAGCCAAGACTTTAAGATGAACAACTGGGGAATGATAGAGGGACACCTGCCTTTATAGGGGGCGGTAGGAGCTACATCTTTGATCTTGCAGTCGAGCGCCCCCTAGGGGCGAACACCCACATGTCATCATTTTGGGACGACCTGGACTGGATGTAGGGAAAATTGGGATGCCACGCTGTGTGAACCCCCTCCCCCAGGTCGCCCCAGTCACTTACCTCGTTTTCCGGTCCCACGGCGCGTCTAAGAGCATCCCGCTATACCTCCAGCAGGGCTCGTGCCAGCGCCAGGCATTTGTGAACGGCCGGCGCGGGCACGCTCCCTGTTAGAGGGAAGCAGAGGATGTGGCCGTCAGAGCAGCTGCTCTTAGACGCGCCATGGGACCAGGAACACGTAAGCTGGCCTTGGCGTCCTTGGGGGTTTCACACAGCGGGGTGCCCCCGGGGGAAAGGACAAAACCCCAGAAATAGTCAAAATCCTGGGTTTTGGTCCACTTTAAAGAGGAACAGAACACAGAATTTACACTGCCAAGTTTTGCTCCGCTGCGAAAGGAGCATCCAGATTTGAATGGTCGAGGAAGACAACCGGGCTCTAGAGTCTTATTGGTCCATTTTAAAGACCAGTGGTCTAGCTAGAGCTGCAGTCGCACCCCAAGCAGTCCACTTTCTGTCCCAGCACCCATCCTCTCAACCAAAATCCTAATTCAGATTTGATTTAGGGGGCAACCACTTACTGGTTCTGGGCACCTTTTTCATCCTACCAATCAATTCCAAACGAGGAAACATTTGCAGGTATGAAAAGCGAACTTAAAATCGGTGCAACGCTGGTTCCACGCCACTCCAGGCTGAAGGTTTGATTCAATCAGGAGACTGCAGCATGTAACTGATTTATGGATTGGCTGTACTTGCACTTTATAGATACATTGTTTAGGATCCGGATCATAGGCAGGATTTGCACTTTGTTATTTGTTATTGTTTGTTATTGTATTTGTTAGATCACTTTGTTTACTGATCAAATATATAAATTCAGATGTTTATTGATAATAAGTGTGATAATACTCTCCCCCATCGCCTATACACCTTCATGTTGGTTTGTCTTGTATGTTATTGTCTATTTATGTGTTTTTAAGTGATTTTAATGTATGGTGATTATGTGTAGTGATTATATCTGTAAAATGTAATAAAATCTTTTTCTTTGATACAATTTTGAGTAGAGAGTGCCTCCCTATATGCTCCTTTATTTCTGAGATGAGCTTTTATAGCTTTAGGAGTGGCACCTCCAATAAATTCAGGGCATAGTGCAAGACCCTTTTCTTTTCTGCAGCATGTAACACGTCCCCCTTCCAGCCCCAAAGATTGTATAGGCGAGATGACATAGAAGGTTGCCCAGTGTTTAATTGTGATGCCAGGAAACCACCACAACACAGTGGTATAGTGCACCGACCAAAGTGTTTCCTGATAACTTTGCTGATATGGCTGCCCCCTAAATTCTAGTGATTACCGCACCCATCTAGATTTAAAGTCCAGCACCAGCCAGAGCTCTTATATTGGTTTTGAGTGAGATGTTTTTATAGAAACAATCTGTGGTTGTCTCTGTCCCCAAAGGGGATTTCATTTGGAGCCCAGTGAATTCAAGGATGGCTGATGGCACACCACTAATACAAAAAATTAATCAGAAGGATCGGGTGCAATCCAATCCTAAGGTATCTCTCCAAAAAGTACCTTAAAAGACACAGTATTTTTTTTAGAAAGGGATTGATGCACACCAGACCATATAAATTTGCAAATAAAATGTATTGAAAGTCTCATAACGAACAATTCAGTATTTCAGTAATTCGGTCAATAAAAGGATACAGAGTAAGTATTCCACATGTAATGGTATGTGTAATCTCCAGGAACGTTGGCCACCTCAGATAAAAGAATATAGGTGATTTAAGCAGTAACACTATATACTATTTATATAAGCGACTATGTACAACTTGGTAATTACCATAGAGATCTATGAGGGGTCACCAAAACGATCCTGAAGTATAAGTCTCCGTACAATCAGAAATGGTTTTGCTCTGACCAGCACAGTTAAGTTATATAATTCTGGTATGGCCTATCTGGAAAGATGCTATTGTTCATTAGTACTCTGACCAGATACTTTATTGCACCCTACTATACTCTTTACTGCATTATATTCCTTAACTGTGCTGGTCAGAGCAAAACCATTTCTGATTGTACTGAGACTTACATACTTCAGGATCGTTTTGGTGACCCCGCATAGATCTCTATGGTAATTACCAAGTTGTACATAGTTGCTTATATAAGTAGTATATAGTGTCACTGCTTAAATCACCTATATTCTTTTATCTGAGGTGGCCAACGTTCCTGGAGATTACACATACTATTGCATATAGAATACTTACTCTGTATCCTTTTTTTGACCGAATTACTGAAATCCTGAATTGTTGTACGTTATGAGACTTTCAATAAATTTTATATGCAAATTTGGAGCCCCGTGCCCAGCAGCCAGAGGGGACATCACTGGTACAGGAACCCCATTTTCTAAGCTGATCAAGCCATCTTAAACTCAACCCAAACAAAGGATTTTGATCACCCCGGGTTTTGTTCCTAGTCCCTGCCTATCCCGTCAAGAAATCCAGGATGCAGGCGAGTTTCACACAGTGGGGTATCCTGATTTGAAATGCCCCAGGGGACGGCTAGCTGTGGAATCTTTTAGATTCTAGGGCCAGCTGCGCTTGGTTTTGTTCCGATTGACATTTTTTTATTTATTTTAATTAAACTTCCTGTTCTGCAAAACCACAAACCTCTTCTCAATGAGGTCACAGAACACACAAACTAAAAGGCTTCTCTTTTACTCTAACCAAACCTAGGAGATGGCTGCGGCCTCATTATTCGCAGAAGGCATTTCCTTCCAGGAACAGCATTCACCAGATGA